>JBBMJY010000018.1:20851499-20910704 GCA_037833715.1 Toxotes lorentzi
TTGCCTGTACAACAAAAAAAAGTGTTGGTTAAGTGCATAGAGAAAAATGGTGGGGATACACATATATATATAGATATATATATATATATATATATATATATATATATTTTTTTTTTTTTTTTTTTCCAAAAAAGAAAGAAAGAAAAACAGTGTTGACTGACACTTTTTACACTCACTCATCCACCGTACCGTGACCACTTCTCTATGAGGTTACGCTCTGTCATAAAAACATCATGCTATTGTACTGTCGCCTTTGCTTCTGAGAGACAACTCTTCGATTCACTCTGCCACAAGAAATTCTTATCAGGAAAACAGTGTCCACTGTATCACTTTGTTTATATGAATCTACATATCTTTTGTTGACGACAGCCACTGTGGTCACAAGTCAAGGCCAGGGTCCTCACATCACTTCCTAAAATGCCATCAAACAATGGGACCCCTGCGATGACGGAACATGTCCCACCATAGGTACTTTATCTGTTTACACAGGAACCTGCTCTGCTGAGTGTTTGATGTGTGACAAATCTCCACTAGGTTCTACATTCTCCACAGAAGAATAAAGATATGTTAGATACATTTTCTTTACAAACTCATTTTAATTTTTTTTTCTCTAGACAGATATGTGCTTTGTGCAGGGTGTGTTTAGATTAGATCTGATTTTTTTTTTATAGATTAGCTCAATCTGTAATGATCCCCATTGGAAAACTGAGCTGTTGGAGCTGCAGGAAACCAGTTATAGATAAGACTCGAGCAAGAACAAAAGAATACTGAAGATAAAAAAACAAATAACCACAACAAAAGAACATACTGAAGATAAAACAGCTAATATCTAAACAAAGACACATTGTCTTTGTTGCACATTTAGGTAGGAAAGAATACATTCTTGTTTTTGTAAAAACCGTGTTCAACATTAACAGCGATTAAAATGTTTGCATCCGAAATAGTCTCTCTTGTGTATATGCACGAAAAAACACAAATGAACTGCGAGTCTTCTGCTGCTGGAGGTTTTCCTTGACACAGATTATTGCATTTTATAAGGCTTAACACGTTTGATTTCATTCAGGCAAATCTGGACTGCAAGCTACTCACATTATCATCATTTCAGATCACATTTTGCACTTGGCTGAAAAGTGCTTCAAAATGTAAATGTAAAAAAAACAGTCTCAAGATTCAAAGTTTGTTCTTCACCGTAGCTGTTCTGAAGCTTTCAGTTGTATCACATGATTTTCCTCAGCAGATGGCACTGTTCAGATTTCCAGTATATAATAGACTTCTTGTCCACGTTGGTTTAAAAGTTTATTCTTAAGAAAACTGTGTAATAAAATTTAAAAAAACTCCAGAAAATCTGTTACATTGACTTTGTGGTGCTAAAACAGTGTTGGTTTCATCTTGAAAAAAGCTGTGCATGTGTGTATGAGCCCAAGAGAGACTGATAATTACCGAAACCCAAAAGGAACACGAAGCCTTTTTTGTTTGTTTGTTTTTGTGTACTTTTTGATCATTCGTAGCGTAAAGAAGCAAAGTTATTTTCATGGGTCTGAGTTTTGTTAAATTCACATAGGGGACACAGGAGATGCAAGATGCACATTTCTTTCCTCTATGTTTTCAGTAAATGACAGCATGAAAAGAAGCGTTAAATGCATCTGTAAAGGAGATGAGGAAGAACCCTGCAAACTAGTAAGCATGAATGTAAAGCTTGGATAATTAAAAATATGCAAAAACTTGTTTTTGCAAATGTTTTATGGGGAAGAAAGTGCATGTAACACATTTGTTAGATCGCAAGGATGCACACAGTATTTTTTTGGTGAGAAACAATTACAATTAAAAACAGAAACATTGTTTGCTTACAAGAAACAGCCACAGGGTACCTCAAATACAGCATGAATACAAAAATATCAGCAAAGTTTTAATTCTGTGTCTGAAATGCAAAATCCATTGTGTTTTAATATGGGAGTATCCTGATAAACTTTGTGTTCATAAAAACATACCATCTCCTATGAACAGCACAGGAAATCTTTGCAGGTATGGCAGGTGTACAGACTGGTCAAGAGCAAAAGGAATAGAGGAGGAGAAAATTAGTCCAGGGTTGTATATGGGTGCAGCCTCCGCCCTCAGTTCAACACAACTTATAGTGGGCCAAGATTGACGCCTTTATGGCAGGAAGTACTGTGTAGCCAGATGTCTCTCAGCACAAAGGAGTGCTTGAAGTGCTCCATAAGAGAGAGTATACCGTGTGTGTGTGTGTGTGTGTGTGTGTGTGTGTGTGTGTGTGTGTGTGTGTGTGTTTGATAGAAGGGGAAGAGGCTTGTAAACAAACAGAAGATCAAAACAAAGCTTGTGTGACTGAGGTATTTATCAGGAAAACTCTCAAGTTGAAGTTTCCGATCCTTTCACCAACCACTTTGTGTGGCGCACAATGATGTGTATCGCTGTGTACCATGTGTCTCAAAATCTGTGCGATAACATTGAAATGTGCTCTGACATGTAACAATGCATTCAAATGCCCCCCATCCTTTGTAATTTAATTGAACACAAAAGTGCATGATGCCAAAGCCCTGGCACAGACCTCTGTGCTGCTCTGTTTGTTCACATTAGGATGCACAGTCACCCTTGTTTGTAGCCACACGACACAGTACAAATTAGAAAGATTAAATTGTGTAATGGCATTATTGCACTCAGGTGTATCTAAAAAAAACAAAAACAAAAAGAATAACTGAGTATTGTAGCTGCTGTAATCATTATCCAGGGTGCACCCCGCTGAATGTAGACACAGCTGGAAGTTATGACACACCCAACTTTGCAGTTCCCCCCGATCCATAGCGTCTTTTAGCTCATTGTTTCGGTTTTAAAGCCCATGACTGTATTGTTTAATCTGACTCTCACCTCTCTCATATAATCGTTTTCATCCGTGCCAGTCAGCTGTTTACTGTGAAAAAGCTCTGATAAACCCACTGTACACTACCTGTCCGACACCAAACAAGTTTACCATATATGTCAGTGCTATGTTTACAGTTGTTTTCACTGCCCCAAAGTGGTGAAAGAAATTAATGAATCATTTATAATACTCACTTAGTAACTACTTACAACTCGGCACAGCCAGCATATTCAGATATTTCCTTTGATCAGGAAGTGAATGTGCCAACACGAGAGGCCATTGGGGGCCCCGTTTTCTCCTTTTGTGGCCCCAAACATTTGCCTGGTTTTTCCTCTCCTGATGGTGCACCTCTGTGACTGTAGTCTGGGTCTCCCGAGATAAAAAAGACTGGACTTTTAGGATCCAAATAGTGCATTTGTACCCCTGTGTGATAAGTGTGTTGCCCCAAGTCTCAAGGATCTAATAAGAGCATTGTATCCTTTATCCATTCAAGAGACTTATGTCCCCCAAACTGCTTTCAGGAGCAAATGATGCATTTCTGTCTAAGCCAGAGCTGGACAGACCTTCAGTCACTTTGAGGCTCAGTGTCTCAGTGACTGTGTTCCCTGGCCTTGTTCCACAATAGAAAATGTTTGCCAAAAACAGCTTTTCTCTCCTGAGAGGACCAGAGACAAACACACAAAGCGTTTATGTGTGATTGAACTGGAGGCGCAGTTGGACCTTTTCATACATTGTACCAGGTGAATGCTCTCCTGTCACTGCAGCCACTAAATGAAATAGATGTTTTCCTACTTGTATGTGTGAGCTAATTGGCTTTTGCAACAATCTGCCCTCACCCTGACCTTTATGAAGACCGTGCTCTCTTTCGGTTCAGCAAGCCAGAATTTACTCCACTTTCATCCATACCACCGTGCCCGGGCAAAAAGTAATTGCCACCGACTTTTGACCTGTGAGTGTCAGTTCTGTGGGCCATAGTGAAATTACAGGCAGTTCGGTTGTAGCTGGAGGTGGTGCAATGTATGATTCCCATTTACACTGCTGGTGTTGTTTTTGTAAAATCACTAATTTTATGATACACCCAGGCTCTCATTATATGGCAGATCATCAAAAAGAAGAGGTACATGATGTACACTGGATGAGGTGGTGTATACAGTCGAGAAAGGTATTGCATTTGAAAACAAGGAAAATCAGTCACAGTAATGAACAAAGAACATTGGTGGTGTTGACTGAGAACATATGGAACTCCTACTATAGCTTATTATACTGTATAGGAGCTGTGTTTCACATAGCTGAGCTAATCAATTTTAATCCCTCTGACAATACTATAAGGTCTTTTAACACTGAGCTGCAGCCCACAGATTTGGTACCAGGCAGAGAGGAAAATATTACAATTCAGAGAAAAAGCTGAATGATAATTCTGTAGCTTTATAGGCTTCTCTCTTTACTCATTACTCCCTTTTATTACCTGCAACAAATAACAGACTAGTTATTTTGAACTAAAGTAGTTCATCATTTTACGTGTAGTCATCAGTCCATCATCACACTCAGATACTTGAAGTATTGTGTTCTTTAAAATGCTCCAGACAAAATAAACGTCGGCTGCTTGAACAACATCTAAAGGCGCCTGAAAATGTGCAACATTATTCCCATCTTTAAAATTATATCATGTCTCCTTCCTCTCTGTCATGGCTTACTTTTTGAGTTCATTTTGAACATACCGCTACCTTTATTCTTTCAACTTGTAAAAAACACAAATGTCTCTTGAGAGTTTTTCCAGAGGCCACTGGAAAGATTAACTGGTAATGTGCTTGATGTTGTGCACTCCTGGTGGCCTTTCTGCAAGAATATTTTCGAAATGAAAACAGTTCACAATGCAAAAATGCTTTGAAACCCTGGTTGGACAGTATAAACAGTAGGTTTCTGAACATGTAAGTACATAGTGCACTGCAGAATTAGATCCGAATATGGACGTTGGTTGAATGGATGTTTTGTTTATCTGTTTATTTATTTCATAATCAGAACCAACTTTATTGGACAGGCATGTTAACACAAGGCATTTGACTCCAATTGTCAGCAGCACTCAGTATACTATACACAATGAGTAATTTACAGGATGATATACAGCTAAAGAAAGGCAACTAGCTAGACAAAGATAAATAAACATACAAATGCAAGGTTTGACAATGTAAAAGAACAGCTGGATGCACATACAGTATCTGCTGTATATACACTTTGTCACTGTATGCTGCAGATACTAAGATGTGGTCTGGTTACTTTCCAGTGCAGAAGCTCTGTTTCATACAGTTGCAGCTTAAACTATATTTTGAAATGGCTGCTCTGTAGAACCTGCAGCCTGATTACAAGACCCCCCCACCACACACACACACACACACACACACACACACACACACACACACACACACACACACACACACACACACACACACTTCTCTGATTTCTGACTGTTTATTCAATAGGATTAGAACAATTAACTTGCAGGGCAACGACAGGTCTGACAAGTAGGCCACAGACACCCACACATGATGAGATGGGATGGGAGAGAGGATGATGTCATAGGCCCAGAGTCTTTGAGTTGAAATTTGGCACACTTAGAGTGATTACGCTGACAAAGCAGGCAGGTTCTGTACCTTCACTGATCAGCTGCTTGACTGAAAGTGTTATTATTTCTTCAGAGGGATTGCATGGGGAGGCAAAGATACAAACAGTAAGGCTCAGACTGTACAGACCCTCGCAGTTCACACAAAAGATACAATCAGAGAAACAAAAGAAAAGCATGCTGTTGTGATATGGTTTAATCTGACACAAACTGGAGTCCTTTTCAGATTTAAAGCAGAAATGACTCTAACACTTACTGTGCATGCAGAAACGAGGCTAAAAGTCTGCAGCTATGCTAGTGGCTCTCTGAGGGTGTCCTTAAGATCTGTGGACACTTATATATATACTTATACTGTCTCTCTGTTTTCTTTGTCTTTCTTTAATCTCAATTGTGTAGCATTTTGTGATGTCTGGACTGGAATGTTGCTCTATTAGTGGTGCTACAGTAATACCAAAGAATCCTCCTGAGAATCATGACTGTCTGTACCAAATTTCATGGCAATCCATCCAATAGTTGTTGAGATATTTTAATAAAAATTGCAAATGTGAACCTCATGGTGGTGCTAGAGGAAAAGTCAGGGGATCGCCAAGTCATTAGAATATATTTTCTTGGAATCATAAATGTCTGAACAGAATGTTCTACCAATCTATCTTATAAATATTGAGATATTTTCCTGAATAAGTGAAAACTCTGACCTGTTGCTGGCACTACAGGAAAAGTCAGAGAATCATCAAAATCATTCAAATTTATGTTCTAGAGAGTGTGAATATCTATGGCAAATTTAATGGCAATCCATATGATTACCAAGGTCATTAGGATTCATCCTCTGGGGACCATGAATGTCTGTACCATATTTATACCATATTACCAGTAGTGAACCAACTGACCAACAGACCAGCCCTAGAGCTATGCCATCAGCATGGCTAAAAATGAGGGGGGATGCAGAAAGAGGCTTAGTAAAATGTACATATATAGAATTTTAAAGTATTCGAAATGTGTGGGAGATTGCAGATTCCATGCACTTCTCTATATGCGTGTGTGTTGTGTATGTGCGTGCGTGCGTGCGTGCGTGCGTGTGTGTGTGTGCGTGCGCGCATATGAAAGTTTTTGTCCCAAATCAATTTCCATTCTTCACACTTGTGAAAAATGGAAAGGGATAATAAATGCCAGCCCAGGAGAAAACAATGAAATGTAGGTGGTGCTCCATTGCATGCTCAGTTTGAAAAGCAATAGAAGTTCTCATTGGAGTGAAAAAATGAGGGGAACAACATAAAACAACATAACAAAGAGAAATAATGTATCAAGACTGTCACGAATGTGTAGCCACTTTGCAAGTACAAGTTGTTTTAATAACCTCCTGTACTCAGGCATTTCCTTTCCCTAGCCCTTATACAAAGTCAATAATAGCTTCTCGGGGAGTTTAGGAGAAAACCAGGACTGACCCCTGAGGGGTTCAAAAAGCTCTCCTTCAGGTGGTTGAGGTAAACAATGTCTGTTGTTTAAGTAAACCGGATTTCTTATAGTTGCAATTTCAATATTCAATTGAATAAAGCTGATAAATCAGCTAATGCAGGATATCAACGTCTCAGAGAGCATCTTATCTCTTAGCGTGCAGACATTATTTGATATCCTCTTAGGTCACACATACTATAGGACCATGAAGTGAATTACTCCAGCATTGTGTGTGAGCCGAGCACATGACAGAGGGGTGGAGAAAATATGTAGGGGCACGGCACTAAGCCTCCCCCAGCCAATAAGAACTTGACTGACCTCAGCATTTAGCACCATAGTGTCCAGATCGTCCAGCTGTTTGATCTGGGCACTGAATGAACTCAACTTTTCAACTTCAGTTTAGTCACTGGAAACAGATGAAGTCTGAAGCTGAGGTGCCACTGGCAACTTCTGGACTGTCCCAGTGGATATAAATCCACAGATCACTTCTGGAGTATCTCTCTGTGAAATATTTGCAGTGACTTTTTTTTGTTATTATTATTATTTCATACATATTCAGAGACCTTCAGTCCCATTCAATGATGTCTGCAGTGTGTTAATTTGCCTCAGAGACTGCTATTTATCTGCAGAGCTCATCTGGCCTTGTTCGAGAGCTCCTGGCAAGGTAAGATGCTTGACAAAGACACAATGCACATTCAACACATGCCAGATCTCACTTTAAAACTAATTACTTGAACAAGTAGTCTATTTTCAGGTGGATGTTCATGAAAGATGTATTGCTTTGTCAGAGTTACGACAATTATGTGAGTGTGCGATTTCCCTGAGCAAATATTTAACACACTAATCTAATCTATAATTAATCAGACAAATTCACTAGATCTAATAAGTGGTATTAGAAACCTGAGGTCAGAAGAGACCCAGAGCATAAATGAAAAATATTTTGCCAGAAGCACAAAAACAAAAATGTTATTTCAACATTATTCCAGCTACTTTCGTTGTGAATCTAACCAACCTACTACTCCAAAATAGATAATATTTCTATATGACCAGGTGCTGTGCCTCAGTTGCTCCTCTGCTAATCCAACATCAGGGTTTCACTGCTTCACAAACCAAACCCAGGGTCTTGACAGTGCTGTGACTGTGACCCACGTTACTCAAATTAATTCCAAGGAAGATTCAGCCTTTCTTTATTCTTTATGCACTGACTTCATTGAACTGTTCCTGTTGTCCTTCTGCTAGTGCCCTCTGCAGAGCCCACCCTGCTTTGTGCTGGTATCTGTGTGTTATCGAGTGGCATTTTGAGGCTGCCCACTTTGACTGCTTTATTTAGACTTTTATAGTGTGAGGGGGGGTTAGCCTTGATGCCTGCGCCCATTTATCTACTTATGTCATTCTCCTACACTTTTTTACTGAATTATTTGATGCTTTTCTCTCCATTTTAGAACCAAACCCAATCCCTATTATGAAATTATCCTTTTCCACTCTTTTGCCATTTTTATCTGGAGTCCCATCTGTTTTAACTCATTCCTCTGTTTATTATCTTATGTCAACCACAGAATATTTCAGTCTTTAAAAGTACTGTCAATGCTGTCTCTGCTGCCAGTACAGAACATTTCCACAGCAGACTGTCCTATTTGAGAGGCCGCCTTGTGGATGTGTGGCAACTATTTTAAAACAGTGAAAATCTTTCAACCGACCTTTCATGTAATTGTGCAGACCTTCCATTTTGAAAAAAAAGGGGGTGGTAGGTGTGAAGTGTAATCCAGAACATTCACCCCTTCTATTTATCAAAAGTGGTCACAGTTTCATAACTGTTACATTGAACCTCCACAAGACAAAAATCCTATTCATACTTAAAAACACTGGTATCAAGCAAAGGTAGCAACTGCAAAAAATTCCTCCAATATTCAAGGAAAATATCCTGTACTAGACAAAGAATTGCTTTGTCTGTGCATTAAGTATGGAGCTGTGTTTCGTTTAGCATGGGAGTATGGAGAAACAGCCTGCTAATAATAGTTCCAGAATATAACTTTAATATCCCATCCTTGTTTACATACTGATTACATAAATAAAATACACGTCAGTTAGTATTGTTGTTTGTTGTACTTTTTACCCTTGGACAGAGCCAGACTAGCTGTTTCTCCATGCATCCAGTCTTTATGCTAGGCTGGGTTAACTACACGAGCCCTGTACTTAAAGCACAGATTAATACAGAGCTTCTCTTTCCATTCTTGAAAAGTTCACAAATAAAGTAGTTATTTTTCCAAAATGCTGAACTGTTCTGTTTACCATTAATAGGTGTAAATATTGGTCTGAAAACCTCTAAAGAACTCAAGTTGTTCATATGATGCTGTGAGCATTAAGTAATCACCACTGTTTAAGTCTGTTACACCAATAGCACGTTAAGCTCACATATAACTTTATATGTTACCCATATGCAAATTTAAGTTGGTGCACCTAAGTGGTTACTATCTAATTATTTCAAGTGACTCATAATGTCTTAATGAATAAAGAAGAGTCACAAGTTCCATAATTGTCTTCCATAACCTACTGTATCTGTAGAATAATGCAAGAAGCACATTTACAGCTGCATAGCAGCTGCTAAAATCCCAGCTCAATAACAAAAGTTCTTTAACACATTAAATATTCAGTGCTCACAGAACACAACTGGCTTATCCAATAAGTTTTCAGAGCACTAAACCAATTCATCAACCAAATCAAGTCCTCCTTGGCTGAAAAACACTATATCATCACCCACTCCCGAGCATAGCCCTGAGCTATTGAGCAGTGTAAATTCAACCTGTTTTCACGGTCTGATCGATGTTCTCTCTGGATAGTCTCCCCTGTGTAAACAATACAGTAAGTTGTTTGACTCTGCAGATGGACTCTTATTCATCACCTCTAAAGTGAGACTGTGGAAGATCAGCAGGTGAACTGAGTGAGAACATGTAGAGAGCAATTCAAAACAAAGCAAGACCAAATATGGTGTCTTTAATCTTAAACTCTGTTATCAAGTAAGGAAAGCATTTTTTGACAAATCTGATCTTTTGAAATACAAATGAGGTGTCAGCAAAGTACTGTATGTTGCACATCTTGATAGTGAGTTTATATGGTGAGACTAGCAAAGGAGCTTCTGCCAACAGAATTAAAAAAAGGCCATGACAGAAAAAAAGTCAGTCTGCATAAAACAAAGAAAGACAAAGATCAATACTGTCACACACCAATCAACATAAATATCTTCTAAATACTGTAGGGGTTAAATCATTTCTCAAAAATGTGACAAGCACTTACTGGTTGTTATAATGCTATAATTGTATAATTTAAGGGTGAAAAGGGCTGCACTTTTGCGGTTGCAATTTTGTGTTTTTCTTTTTCCATTGTCTGTTTGACGTGAACACAATGTTTCGTCCTCAGCTTTGAAACATTTGACCCCAACTCCTCTGAACAGTTTTGTATCAGATTTGCAAAGAAAAACCTTCATCAACAATTAGACTGCACCTACATCCTCCCACGTTCCGCCATCATAAATGATTTAATCAAAATCAACGACAGAAAATATGTTTGAAAAACAGGTTTCAAAGGAGAAACTAAAGGGAAGAATCATGACTATACACAAATGGCAAAAAGTTGAAAGTTCAAAGGTGAACATGAAGGTGATTACCAATTGGAACTCCTGTTCCACAATTAGACAGTAGCCTGTTAATGATACAGAGTAGGCAAAGGGGGAAGAAAATGGGGGAAAAAACCTGATCATAGTTTCATCTGATCAGACCATATAAAATCAGTTTTACTTTCTTTTTTGAAACTTTTATAAAATGTCTTGATTTTGTGTTAAAAACCGACACATTTACATTTAATGCACACTTACACTTTAAATCCTCTTTTCATTGTCCACTTAGTTCGTGTTCAATGAAATGCTCTAAAACCATTTACAAGATTCCTTACAAAAGTATGTGTTGTTGTTGCTGACATTTTACATTCACAGAGGTGATACAAAAATGTTAAGAGATGTTGATGTCAGCTGTTTTAAAGCTGAAAATAAAACCTCAAGTTCAAGTCAAGATGGCCATGAAAGTGAACAAATATCATCATTTATAAAAAACAGCTAAAAGTTTTATAATTTGACGTATTTATTGATGGATCTTTATATTCATTCAAGTATTTTTCTTTTAACAATCTAACCATTTATTGAACAATTAACTCTCAGTCAGTTCACTTTTTTCAACAATAACAACATGTTCTCCAAAGTTCTGCTGGCTCATAAATGGTAGCAGAATCTGGAAAAGAATCTGGAAAAATCTTACCAACAACTAATCAAGCAATTTTCTGTGCTGCTTTGTTCTCTCCTGAACAGGTCCTCATACTTTATCTTGAACATCTTGAATTTGAAGAGGAGTTTTCTGAGCAAAAATGCCGCCTGCCATCGGTGGTCCTCAAGGCTACACACCACCTGAAGGTGGCTGGGGATGGATGGTGGTGACTGGGGCTTTTATTTCTATCGGCTTCTCTTATGCATTTCCGAAGTCCATCACAGTATTCTTCAAGGAGATTGAGGTGATCTTCAATGTGACCAGCAGCCAGGTGTCCTGGATCTCCTCCATTATGTTAGCAGTCATGTACGGCGGAGGTGAGCTAAGACCCAAAATACAACCTGCCGAGCGTGGGTCTGTTAACACTTGACATTTAGCACATCAAGAAGATTTATAGATTGAATCAATTTCTGGCTCTTAGCACAACTGTAAAAGATTTATTCCTGCAGTGTTCAGCTAAAATTCAATCCATTGCTCTAATACAGACTTGTAGACTGTAGCCTTTCAGCCAGTTTGTCCACAAAGAGGCCACAGATTCTCAGAATTATAGTGCTGCTTAAATCAATCTATCGTTTCATAGTGAGATAAAACACTACTGTAACTCCTCTATTGAAGTGTTGTTTATAAAAATGGAACATTATCTGTCTGTGGAGCACATGAATGGGTTTTAGCCCTGTATACCCCCTGATTGTTTTCCCCCTGTGCTTTGAGAGCGAAAGACCACCAGGGGTTTTGGTTGTGTTCCTGCACTGATGAGATGAATGAGACGCTGGGTGATGTCATACAGGTCTGGGCAGTCCGGTGATGATAACGCTCTATTCTTGTGCGTGATATTGAACACGGAGAGAACAGAGTTCAAAGGAGCTCTCCTTGTCCCTGTGGACCATCTGCGCTGAAATCAAACCACCGCAGTTCTCTTTACTCTAATGTGTGATAAACTGGAAAAATGATGACACAGGCATCTTTTTCTAATCTCAGGGAAGTTTCAGGAAAGTTGCTTTCATGTGCCAAACTGATGTGAAGTGGAAACTATAACACCATATAAAAACACTTGATATTGAATTTTCTGTTCTGGCATGAGTGTAACACTTATTTGCAAGATCTGAGAGCAATCATGTAAAAAAAAAAGTGGCTAGCATTGCATCTGCTGCATAGTGGTGAACATTTTACATCAAAACTTACCATTATATTATATTTTTGCTACATATATTCTGTAAAACCAAGTTTCCAGATATCTCCTATTTACTTACAACAGTATTACATGTGAAAGGCAAATAAAAAATCCCGTCCAAGTTAATCCCTCATTACTGTGCAAGGGAAGTACAGTGTTCCCCATAAAGGAATCAATACTGCCTATTGTTCAGCAACACATTCCATCAACAAGCAGCTGCAGGGTGACCTGCAATCAGCAGAGGAAATGGTTAAAGGTTACTGAGTTATGCAGTGAATGTTTCTTCTATTTTATATTGTGTTATGTAATATTTCTTACCAGAAGCAACACATAATTGATCTAAGCTTGTGTGGGTTTACCACTTTTTTTTCATCTGTCCTAACAAGCCACAGTAGACTCAATATCTTTCAATGTTCAGGTTTAACATAGTTAATTTATGCAAATGTTTAGATGTAAATATACACAGATGAGAAGAAGCTTTGCACAATAATTAAAAGAAAGAGGAAAAGGGCTTGTCAGTGCTGTGAATAGATGACTGCTGACTGTTTCTGTCTGTATGTTAAACATTCTGAGCACATCAGCAGGAGAAGTTCATTAACAACCTACTGTTGCGTACCTCTGTACTCCTTCAATTTTTGATTCATTACATTCATAATATTCTACATTGGTTTGTCTCCAACCTTTTTATCCTAAGCAACTCTCCCTGCAAGGCAGAAGGAAAGAACTCATTGTTAGTGTGGAGACTCCCTGTATTACAATTTAAAAACCCTTTGTCTTGCACCGTGCTGGCAAATGAGTCTGGACAACCTCTAAACAAAAACTGTCAGTTTCTATTTAGGTTCATTGGGCAGTGCAGAGATTTGGCAGGGAGGCAGAAGTGTCTTCCATGTGGCTCCTCATACCCATTTGGCCCAGTTGTTATAAGCGGTAGATGGAGATGGTGTTTTGCGACCTGATCCCTCCTTGCATTGTAGTCATAATTCAAGAGTCACTCTTGAATTGAAGTTGAATCCAAGGTGCAATATTAATAAGCTGATTTACTGTTTCCTGATTCAGTCACTCTGTCTTTGGAACTAGTGTACCAGGTGCCAAAACTGGGGAGAGAAAAAAAAGTAGAAAAGAAGATTTAATTTGTTATTTTAACCCCCAACCACCACACTGCACTGCACACCACCCAAACTCACCCCTCACCTCCCACAAAAACACACACACACACACACACACACACACACACACACACACACACACACACACATCCATTAATACCCCCACCCACTTGTCTGAACCGAGGTACTTCCAATAATCATTTCAAATGCGTTTAGAGTCCATTTAAGAAGAATTCACAAACAAATTATTCCTCTGTCAATTTTTATGAATCTCTGAACCAAATAAATGATTATTTCATTACAGCTTTCATGGTTTTTCTGACAGATCGCATTATTAATGGTACAAGAACATATCTACTGCAGTGCAGCACTGACAAAAATGATTGCAGAAGTTGTTTGAATTTGCTGAGCCACAGCTGAGGCACCAGAGCCCTCTGGTGGCTAAATGTAGAACTGTGCATTGATGACTGGATAGGAAACACCATCTCTCAGCTGTAAATGTGTCTGTGTCCGTTTTTACTCTTTAGGTCCTATCAGCAGCATCCTGGTTAATAAATATGGGAGTCGCCCTGTTATGATGGCAGGAGGATGCCTGTCTGGATTGGGCCTTGTTGCTGCCTCCTTCTGCAAGTCTGTTGAGGCACTGTACTTTTGTATTGGTGTGGTGGGAGGTACTTAATTTTAACTATCTATGTTTTAAGTTGACTCACCAATTTTTTTCTTGTGCTCTGTTGCCATCTAGTGTTTTTTAAAAATAAAAACACTCATATATTTAACATTAACACAATTATTTTAAAATTGATTCTTTTAGGTTTGGGATTAGCCTTCAACCTCAACCCAGCCCTTACCATGATTGGAAAGTACTTCTACAAGAAGCGGCCTATTGCTAATGGGATTGCCATGGCTGGAAGTCCTGTCTTTCTCTCCACCCTGGCTCCTTTAAACACCTGGCTCTTTGACAAGTTTGGCTGGAGAGGAAGTTTCCTGATTCTCGGTGGCCTGCTCTTCAACTGCTGTGTCGCTGGTTCCCTCATGCGGCCAATAGGACCAAAACCCAAACCGGTAGAGAAGACCAGAGAGAGGAGAACTGTAGCGCAGACCATTAACAGCTTCATTGACCTCTCTTTGTTCAAGCACCGTGGCTTTTTACTTTATATTGTGGGTAATGTTATTATGTTTTTTGGCCTCTTTGCACCACTGGTGTTCCTCAGTAATTATGCAAAGAGTAAAGAAATCCCCAAAGAAAGGGCAGCTTTCTTATTATCTGTGCTGGCTTTTGTTGACATGTTTGCCCGGCCCTCAATGGGCATTGTGGCCAACACCAAATGGGTGCGGCCCAGAATACAGTACTTCTTTGCTGCCTCTGTGCTGTATAATGGCGTGTGCCACGTTCTAGCTCCAATTTCAGTAGACTACAAAGGCTTTGTTATTTACGCCATCTTCTTTGGATTTGCGTTTGGCTGGCTAAGCTCAGTGCTTTTTGAGACCTTAATGGACCTGGTCGGAGCTCAGCGCTTCTCCAGTGCTGTTGGGCTGGTCACTATTGTGGAGTGTGGTCCTGTATTGTTGGGGCCCCCTTTGCTTGGTAAGTACATCACCCACTATATGAGCTTCCAACTTGACTGATATTGTTATTAATTTATTTGTGTGTTGTTAACCACAAAATTCCGAAATCTGACTTTTTTTGTCTTCACAGGAAAGTTCAAAGACATCTATCATGATTACAAGTACACATACCAGGGCTGTGGGATCGTCCTCATTGTCTCCAGCTTCTTCCTGTTTGCAGGGATGGGACTCAACTATCGACTGTTGGACAAAGAGAAAAAAGAGGAGGAGAGGAGGGCCAGGGTGGGAGGTAGAGAACAAAAGTCCAACAGGGACAATGCTGCCAAAGAAGTAGCAGAGGCAAGGAACGTAGAAGACGCTGTCTAATATTCTGTATCATGTTAAGATACATTCTGTATGTGAGGTGGATATTCATGAAAAAACAAAACATGAAGAAACAGTGCAAACATTTTTCTGTATCATTTATGACTCCTCTTCGGTTTCATAATGCATCGTTTTTGAAGACCACCAAAGAAATCATGCTCTCATTTGCAATTCCATGTAAAATATTTACACACTTATTAAAGCCCTTTAAACTCTAATGAACCACATAAAATACCTCTAATATTCTTATAGGGACTGGTATATGTGTTTGGTAGACTATTCAAGTTTGCTCAGCCTTTTATGGCACCATATCTTACTAGTATAATGTTTTTCTTTGTTTTTGTTTTGTTGTTTTTTAATCTTGGATGGTATCACTATAAATATAGCTCTTCTTCTGTAACTTTGCTGCAGCACATTATATATAGTATATTAACCTTCTAAAATGTGCCATCAGATAATTGAAGTTATTTTTCACCAGGGAACATGTGCAGTGCAGGGTTTGATTTTTAAAAGAGACTGCAAACATTCTCTGTGAAAATGCATATTTATAGTACTCACTACTATTATACTATTCACTTTGCTTGTCACACCATCTCTCAAAAACATTTATGAAGACTTTTATCTGTATACAAGGAACTGATCGCACCATGCAGTTTGTGAAGGTTTGAAAACACCCTTGGTACCACTATTACTTTGTATATTCCACAAATATATTCATACTAATTCTTGAGTTCTTTTTTAAACATGTTTTCCTGGTCCACTTTTGATGATGGATGCCAGGACTTATCAGTAATTCTGAGGGCAGTAAACTTAGTTGCAGAGCTTTGTGTATTCACATGATAGGAAAATCTGCCACTGACTTCAAGTTGCTATGAAACACATATCAGAAAATCAAATAAAATGTCATTTGACAAGAATATAAAAGTTCTCTGTATTCTATGCCTCACTGAAATCTAAGATGAGAAAATCTTTACTTCTTTAGAGATGCATTAACACTCTTTTTCTCAGAACTACATCCATATTGGAGTACTCTTTATCAAACAGATTGGATGAGGGAGCTGAATTATTAGATTTAAAGAATAATCTGACACTTGTTTTAGACAAATGTTTCCACACAATTGAGTCGTTTTATCAAATTATGTCCTTGCCACTGGCTAGACTATAACAATCTCTGATATCATTTTCACTGGTTGAACACTGCAGTGTTAACATGTTCAAAACTATTTATGTATTATTGATATTTTCAAAGATATAAAACAATGAAATAATCAACTTATCATTAAACAGAATGACATTCAGTTAGCAAAGCCATGGCTCCTTGTACTGAAGGCCAGCGTATGAAATAGCAGATTTTCAGCATGAGACTTTTTATCTTGCCACATAAATAAATAAGCAAGGTTTTTAGAGAAGGGTAGTAACGGTAGTACAATCTTCCTTTGGAATGAAATGATGTGAAAGGACCTGAGCATCATCCCGGACTTGGTCCTCTGAATCAAAATGTAACATCTGCAAGCTAAGCCTTCAAAATTAAATCTGAAGCAGTTTGTTCAGTCATGCTTTTTTCCATTTCAGAAATTTTCATAGATCTGTACTGAATTTCAGTGGTCTGATCTTGGACAAAGTGACTATTTATGGGCATGTGTACCATCTGTTGTTCTGATCCCACAACCACAAACTATTAGTTGTGGGTCTGGGGCTGGAAACAGATGGGGTGACATTTATATGTCATCCTACTTAAACAGCATTATACAGACAGGTCTGTAAGAAAGGCTGGAAGAAGTACTCAAATCATTTACTTAAGTAAAAGTAGCAACACCACAATGTAGAAATAGGCACTGTTACAAGTAAAGGTTGTGCATTCAAAAAGTGAGAGCAGAAAATATATAATAGCAAAGTACATCTAGTTATTGTCATTCCACCCTGTTAACCATAGTTCAAATCACAACGCCATCGCCCACCAATATTGTATGGAAAACCTATTATCAGACTCATCTTGAGTGACTTCTATACTTATATATTAATGTGCACATCAGCTGGTGATGGGGCTAATTTTAATGCTTTTATATACCATTGGGTAGCTTGTGAATGTCTCCCAGGGAAACAATATTAACTTATGACAGTACATAATTTATTTAAGTATTATTTTATTATTACTCTGAATCTACAAAGTAACTAAAAATATCATACAAATGAAGTGGAACAAAAAAGAAAAGACGTCCCCCTCTGAACTGTGGTGGAGTAGAAAGCCACAGGAAATGGACACAGAAAGGTCCAAATACCTCAAAGCTTGTGTTGACTTGAATGACTAAAGTTACTTTCCGCCACTGTATTTAAGTATTTCACAGATATCTTCGGTGTTTTGCTGCAAAGAAAAACGTGCATATCGGTGTACAAACTTTTACTAAGCATTACCCGTGAGATTATGTTTCATGTTGTCCGATAAAGGATGCAGCGTTCCTGGTGACCGTTACCAAAATTTGAAATACAGTTAACGACCCGTCGAACAAGATGAATTGTTGCTCGTGCCCGAATACGACGTCAGACTGAAAACCGTTAACAGTTAACGTTTATATCCGTTGTACTAAATATTTGATATTTAACATTACCAGCGGCAGGTAGGTAAGACTCGGCTGTTGTTTGTCAAAAGTCAAAAGTGTCATGTTTTTGCCTGGTTTCCTTTTTGTTATTGTTTTATTTTAATTACCGAATGTAGCTAATTAGCTAGCTAAGTAAGCTACCGTCAAATGGCACCGGTTAACTTGTTAGCTAGACTGAGTTAGCATTAGCAAGCTAATTAGTTGAGACCTAGCCAACGGTTAAAGTAATGTCAGGTCATAGAGAGTAGGTGAATCACAATAATGTCAGCTGTGTGGTCATTTCAGGATGGAGAGAGACCGGCGTTTTAACTTCAAACTGTTGGTGCCCCCCAGGGTGAATACTAGTCAGGTGTCTGCCGTTAGACCTCAGGAAATCATTAAGAACTGTGGTGGTTTCATGAGTACATTGCATCAGGTAAGTTAAATTAGCCAATAATTAACCAACAGTATATAGTAATGTGAAGTGAAGCCAATAATTAACCAACAGTATATAGTAAGTGAAGGCAAAACACTTAGATGCTAGCTCAGCACTGACACAGTCTTTATGCACAATAATTAACCAACTTTTTTTGTTTTTAACCAGCAATGAAAGTTTTAAACGCACAGAATGTACACTTGTGGGTATTTGTGAATGGTGGCAGCTGTAGTCTTTAGAGGCATTAATCATTAATGCCCATGATGACTAAGCATAATTGCTGTTTCCCCCAAGGGTTACACTATGGGTTTTGACGAAGAACAAAACCCACCTTTCCCTAATACAAGCGTGGTTACACCAAGTAAACCAACCAGACAAGGTATTTTCTATCAAACAAAACTGGCTACATAATTTCAACAGAAAGAGCAAGTATCATACAAGTTATTTTAAATTCATAATTGTCTCTCCTCTAAAGACCTTCCAAAGATGAAAGTAGTGCCACCAATGGAAAAAGATGAGGTAATATATTCCTTATACAAAAATGTGAAGCTTGAGTGGCATATACTTGGCTTTGCAATGCATTTATTCTAAAATATTTCAGTTTACTTCGCATCATTGTGACTGTTCCACAGAATAATTGCAATCCTGGGCAGCTTTATTCCAAGCTGTTTGACGAAGTTGAGAAAATTAAGAGTTGGAAGATCAACATAGACTCTGACATTGTGCAAAAGGAAAGAAGACTCCAAGATAACAAAAGAACAATAGAAACTCAGCGCAAAGCCATTCAGGAATTACAGGTGTGCGACTCTGTGACACGTTTTCTTCCTCTGTCTTTCTCTCTCTTTAACCTTTAACCACATGTATGCAGGTATGTAGGTATTCTCTTTTTTTATTAAAACATTATTGATAGTCAAGGAACAGCATACTCTAACACCCTTTGACATCTATAGTGTTCTGTCTTTCTGTGTGTTGTGTTTTTACAGTTTGGAAATGAAAGTCTCAGCATAAAGCTGGAGGAACAGATCAGTGAAAATGAGGATTTGAGAAACAAGTATGGGTTTTGTATGAAAAATTCTCTTGAGACACTAGAAATGCTCTGTGAAATCCAGATAAATGTGACAATCAGATTTTTAAATATCAATGTTTCGTTTATATAAAATTTTAAATATAGAAACAACGCAACCAGGAACTTGTGTAATATACTCAAAGATACTTTTCAGCGGTCATCTGAGAAAATGCATCTGTGTAAGTAAAAAGTGCTTTCAGTTTTTCTGCCCATGTTTGTGTCAGCCATATTATTAAGGTGAAGAAAATATTGACACATTACTGCATATTTTATAATGAACTTTTACATTTTGTAGTTGATTCCGAAAGAGAGGAAACACATCACCTCTTCATGGAAAATAGTGAAAGTATTCAGGTAAAACACCTCTAAATCTGTGAATGAAATTATTTTTTATTAAGAATTATTTCCTGAACAGGAGCTAGTAGAATAGTAGGACATGAACTTTGGTAGTTTACAAGTTACCTTTTCTCTGTAGAAACTGATTGTGGCATTTGAAAGCCTACGCATTAGAGCAGAGGCTGATCAACAAGAGATGCAGAAAGGTATATATTTTTTCCGTGTATGTATATTAGGCTTTTCACTACAGTAACATCTTAAAATATTTTAATCCCTCAGAGATACCATAAAGGACTAAATGTACCTTAAATCACCATAGTATGAATTATTGATAGATTGACAAGCAAGATAACATGTCCATCAGCAAGAGAATTAATCATTTTATCTTTTTCCAGTGAAAGAGGGTTTGCTGCAATTCGAGGAACTAAAAGAGAAATATCATCAAGAATATAACCTGAAGGAGGAAGAAGTTTGTTAAAATAAAAGATCAGTTTATTTGGGAGTTTGTAACATGTAACCACAAGTTTTTGAAATAAAATGTAAAGACTGATGCTGCATTCACAGGTTGCAAGCCTTCAGAAAAAACTGAAGAATAAGGATAATGAACTACAAAAAATTGTGCTTGACCTCCATGAAACCCAAAAGCATTGCAAACAACTTCAAGAGGCAACAAGTGAGATCATGATTAAATTTCAAGAGAATGTGTTTGTAGCTATATTTGTGATTTTCAGGATAACAAAGATTATATCATTTATTTACTACCTTTACAGATCAACAGAATGGACTTCTCGAATGCTCAAAAACTGAACAGGACTCCCTTCTTCAAAAGTTGCACACTGCTGAGCAGCGCTGTGAAGAAACCCAGGTGAGTGTGTTGAGGGTCTTGTCGTTTTCAGTGAAACTAGGCTTTGTTGAGTTCTATCTGCTTTGACTGAGTCATTATCACTCCTTTGAAGAAAAGCCATAAAGCTATTGCTGCAGCCCTGGAACAAACTAAAGAAGAATATGCACAGATCATCCAAAGCAAAGACTTAAGCATACAGGAGCTCTCCAGAGTTAGAAATCAACAAGCAGAGAAACTTCAGACAGCCATTCAGGAGCTACAGAATTCATTAGCCCTAGAGATACAGAGGTATTAACTCCTGTAAAACACAGTGTTTTCCAGACCAAATACAAATTTTCCTCATGTCATAACATTCATGTTTTGACTCATTTTCAAGAGTCAAAGAACTTCAGGATAAACTCATGGAAAACAGCCAGGAACTTGAAAGGAGAAACACACTTTTACGTAAGCCTCATTATGTGATATATGTGAATATTTTAATTTGATGCTCTGACAAGCTGAAAGAAAATGTTTTACCCAACAGAAGAGACCATCGAGCAGAATGCAAAGAAAGATGGGCAGATCAAAATCCTTGAACATGAACTGGTAAAGTGTGTTTTTAATTTGATGAAGAGCAGCTTTTTAAGCAATTGTTGTAATCTAAAGCCCACAGAAGATAGCTTGAAGACAATCTCACTATGTTGTTGTTGTTGCTAGGACATAAAATCAAAATCCATTGAGTCCATGAAGGGTAAGATTGACGTAAGTGAAGTCAGACTGGAGGAACTCACAACTAAGCTTTCAAGGAAAATTGAAGAAGTCCAGCTATTTAAGGTGAAACAAATAGATACTTCATCTCAAAGGATGTTTATTTGATAGTCAAATACAGATATTTAAAAGCGATTTATAAATATATGCCCTTTTTACTGAGGCAGAATGAAGCAGAGATGGCCTCTGCTGAAAATGATCTACTGAAGAAGGCTTGTGAAAATGCTGAAAAAGCACAAGAAGATTTAAAAGAGAACTATGCTGTGACTGAGGTTTTAACAGGATTTTCATTTTCTTGCTCCACTCATCACTTACCCACTTTTTTGGGAGATTTGTTTTCGCAAGGACAAACTATTCAGTGATATGGTGTACGTGTTTTTTTTTATACCCTCAGGTCAAAGTGCAGGAGCTAGAGGAAGAATTGTTTAGTGAAATGAAGAAAAATAAAGAAAAGGTTGTGAAGCTGACAAGAGAAATTCAAAGACTCGAAGAAGAAAACCAATGTTTACGGTGAGTTTCCAAGTTAGAGACCAAAAGATCGTTGACATTGTGTAGTTTTTGAGATCTTGATTTATATATTTCCATTATATAGAGAGGAAGTAAACTCCATTAAAATGAAAATCCAAGGGAAATGTCATGAAACCGAGACTCTGCAGAAGAAAATGGAAGAACGCGTAAGACTTCCAACTAAACCGACTATTAACAGACACACAATGCTTCATAAAGATGCTTTTTGTTCTGAAAGTAGTACAATAATTTCTTTGTGCATTTTGTGTATAGTGGGAACATCTGCATGAGAAAATTACAGAAAAAGAAAAACAAATCAAATCTGTGGAAACAAAGGTAATTTTTTCAAACTGTAAACTGAAAATTCTGTTATTATTGTTGACCATTTTCTGGAACTAACAAGAAGTGTTTTGGTTTTCAGCTGTGCAATCTCAGGAAAAAAATTGAAATTAAACTTAAAACCCAGGAGGAATGCCAAAAGGAGGTTTGTGATGACTATGAAACTATTGATATACAATACTTGCGATGGCTTTGTTTTTTATTTATCTGAACAGTTTACTTGTATATTTTCAGAATAAAATACTTAAGAAACAAATAGCAAAGGAGACTGCAAATTCCAGTCAACTTGAAAATGTGGTATTGTGATGGGTTTTTTTATCTTCCAGTTTGCTGTATTAATATAAAACATTTAAACTACTAAGTGCTACCCTGTTTAATGTAGATGGGTTTTTTTGTCTTTAGATTAACAGTCTTCACAAGGAGTTCCAGAGCCTTAAAAGACTGAACGAGGAAGGTCATCAGAAACTGCTTAAGGATCTTGAGTACAAATCAACCTTTGCAGCAGAGCGTGAAAATGAGGTTACTTAAATGAAGTTATTTGCCCCATTTTTACCTCCTCAGAAGAAAAACTAAGAATAAAAACATCTTGGCTTGCAGATACAAAAGCTCAGATTAACAGCAGCAGAGGCCATCAAGAACAAGGAGGATGCAGAACTCAAGTGTCAACACAAGATAGCAGATATGGTCGCATTGATGGAGAAACACAAGGTAAAGTCTTTATAAAGTAAAATCTTTCTGAAATTGGTCTTGTACAGCACATCTGTCAGTCCAAACACGTGTTGCTTTGGAAGGAACTTGACTTGTCATTACTAGAGCCAGTATGACCGGATGGTTGAAGAAAAGGATGCAGAGCTTAATGAGAACAAGAAGAGACAGGCAGAAGCTGTTGCTCATACTAAATCACTGGTATGAGGCTAAAAAATATAAATGAACATTTACTTCACTATTTTATTACAATGAGATAATGAATCAGTTATATCCTAATATTTCCAAAAATCTAATTCCTAAAATCAGGACTTGGAACTCTTGAAGCACAGGACAGAAAATGATCAGCTAAAGAAACAGTTGAAGACAGAAACAACAAAGATGGTATGTCCAAGTTTAAGCAGTTACAGTTTTATTTTTGGCTTTTTACTGTGACAGGATATGCTTTACCTTTTGAGAGACAGTTTTGGAGAAACACGTTTTGTTGCTATTAGGAAAACCTACAGAAGGAGCTAACTGATTTGAAGAAGGAAATGTCATCAATGAAAATCACTCATGTGTCAGGAGCAACGAACAAGCAGGTACAAAGTCTGTGCATCAGCAAATATGCTGCCACTTATGATGTGGTTTATCATCCCTTAACCAAACTATAAACAGGCAACATGTTCAGAGACTCCAAAAGAGAGTGCTTCAAAGAGACACATGTTTGACTTCTCCAAGGCCAGGACAACTGCGTCCTACAGCAAATATGATGGAGGTGCTGCAGCTATGACGCACACTGTGAGTTTGCTCCTAAATGTTTTTAGATAGGTGAAACAAATTCGTCTCATTTCAGGTACATTATTAATTGTTGAGATGAGTTGTAATCATGAGTCAGGTTTTCAACCATCAAGTTTTCATAACTGATTTCCCTCTCTTAAGTAATTGTTACTGGGATTTTAATTGGCATTTTCAGGTTCAGGAAAAAAATAAGTAAAAGCACTGTGTATTCGCTCACCAGTCATATTCAGACCATCATTACATTTTATGTTGTTTGTGGTCCAGGAATGTGTCACTGAGTCCATCAGAACATCATGTGGAACAACACCAAAGACCAAGGTAGACAACAGTTTAATCTGTTTGTAAAGTAAATGTTAACTGGCTGGCTGTGATGATAGACAGCTATAACGTAGATTAATCTGTGTCTTCTTTTTTTTTAAATATTCATAATAATTCAAACTGACATTGACTTTGCATCGTAGGATGTTCACAGTGAAGACCTGAAAACCCCAAGAAGTATTACAGATAGTTTTGTGGGAACATCAAAGATCAAAGTAATATACAGTATCATTGTGAAATTTTCCAAAATTAATAAAAATATCAGTGACTTTTGTTGACATTTACTCTTTGAATTCCCTTACAGTCCTACAGAATAAGGACACCGCCCTCTGGTGAAAAAGTATCACCTTGGGGGAAGGGCACCATTGAGCTTGACCCCAAGTCTGACAGCTCTGATCAAAATGATCTCTTGGTGAGTAGTGTTTTTAGTGGTTGATAGTTTGTTTGTCAGAAGCACACAATATCATACCAGCTCTGTTGATTTTGTTAAATGTATTTGATTATTTGTGTGAGATCACCACAAGAGCTGATTTGGACTTCTATTTGTCTTCTTGACAGACTTTTGCAAATGTACCTGCACCCAGTTTTTCTGCTCCACACGGAAAAATCTGCGCCTTCAAAAAGGTAACTCACTGCCATAGCAGTGTAATGCTATTTAACAATCATCTATATGCATTTTATGCATGAACAAAGATGAAACAAGCCCTGTTATTTTTATTCAAAAAACTGATCAATGGATCAATGTTTTTTCAGATCCAGAGCCCTGTCACTCATAAATCACCAGGGAACACCTTGAAATTAGCTGCAATTAAAAGAATGAGAGATGCTGGCTGGACTGCAGTTACTGGCTGTGACAAGAAAAAGAAGAAGAACAATGAGAAGATCTTTGCATAAGTAGGGCTGTTACAGGTCAGATAAACAGTATTAACAACAATAATTTATTGTGTGTTCATATTCCAACATACATAGATGGTACTGTTCAAATAGACAGTAATAATAATAAAAGGGAAGTTTATTTCTTAACATGCATAGGATGTATTGTTATGGATCAGCTAAACACTATTGTTAGTGACAAGAAAATTTAGGTTTTCATATTCTAGCTTTTAAGCAAGTTTGTTGGAGATTTGGAGGTAGAGTTTGAGTGGAGTCACCCTCCATGCCTTTAAGTGCTTTGCAAGAAATTCTGTTCTATGAAATAATTTAGCTTTATTGGTGTTCAGATGAAATCTTATTTATCTTTCACAGGTTTATATTGTTGGTGTTTGAAAAGTTGTAGCTGTTATGTATTACTGTCTCAACAGAATTATCTGTCTTAGTATTGACAGTGATATAAGTAAAAGCAATGTTCTATCAGTTTTGCCCTTGTTTGAGTGTTCTTCCCACCATTATTATCCCTTCCTCTCTGCCATTAGGCTCTCATGTAGAACTTGAATTTCAATGTGAAATGTCAGTCTTGAAATGGTATTAATTGGCACATAAGGAAAATTGGTTGTGTCCATGTCTGTTATGTGTCAGATGTGACATCTCAAACTGTAGTTAACTGTCTCTCCTCAATGAAGAAATTCAAGGCGAAATTGAGATTGGTCTTCTGGGACTGTAGGTACATTATCGTAGATGGGATGGCCATCATAAAGTCCTCCAGAGATGATGAGTGTATCATCATCTGCTACGAACGCATCTGTTGAAAATTTAATAGGTATTTGTAACTGCTAATAATAAGTAAAATAGTTTGTATTGATTGTGTGATGAATGGGTAGCTCCTTACCTGTGTCATCAGTGTTGTTAAGAGGCTGGTGTAAGTATTGGATTTTCTGTTTGCATCTGTGAAACATGAATATAACCAGTGCCACAGCAAACGCTCCCAGTAGAACACTGAAGACAATAGTCATATTCTTTTCTGAAATGTTTAGCCCAAAACCTAAAAAAAAAGGAAAGTTAGATAAAAAACATGAAATGAGTAATTAAATTAATAGAATTCCTCAAATAAGAACACAGAGCCTGACACTTACCTTGTGTGATTCTGCCCGCTGAACCTGAAGTTGTATTGACTGTGTGAGATAAATTGGCAGTTGTGATTACTGTAGTCTCAGGTGTACTTGTGTAACCATCTGTGGTCTGGATTTCTGGCGTTGTCAGTGCAGTAAATGTTGGAGTGTGAGTGCCAGGTGCGGTGGTTGTCAGTGAGGTAATATTTGTTAGAGGAGTCAAGATGGTTGTTGACTGGAATGTCTGGAGGTGACTTGTGGTTTCGTTGACCGTTTCATTGTCCCAGGTTGTGCTGGTAAATGAAGTTGTGTCCTCAGTCCCATTTGAGATAAAAGTTACATGTACAGTGGAGTTAGGTGATGTTACAAAGGCAGTTGTGTGTGTCACGTTTAAGCCAGGGGTTGTTGTTTTAGATGTGGGAGTCAAGTTCCCTTTTTCTGTTTTTGCCACAGCAAAAGAAATTGCCAGAAGGCAACAAGCCAGAGTAGGAATGCTGGTATCCATTGCACTAAGTCCTGTGCTGGAAAACAAAACATGGACAAAACATTAACACTTTCGTGAACACTGCTCTGATAAAAACATGTCTATCACTTAAATGAACAAAACTCAGTTTAAAACCAAAGTCTGAGTTTGCTCTATATGTGTGTCAACAATACCTTAAACATGGTGCCTTGTGTAAGAAGGTCTATGCAGTATATTTATAGATTACATTAACAGTTAGGAAATGATTGTACATACATGACTTTGTACACTCTAAGAAAATACACGATAGCCTTCAAACTCTCTGATATTATATAGTTACATTGATGGAAACATTTCTGATCTCCCTCTTATGCCAACGTTTGACTAAGTCCAAAAAAAGGAAAACCAGCTCACCTCGTTTTGTTGGTATGACTGAAAACAATAACTTAGTTCACTTCCCTGACGGTGAGCATGCCTCCATGTCACGGCTGACTCCACTTCCTATAAAGTTGGAACAGCTAAGGGGTTGATTTGCTGGCATAATGGCAGGTAAATGTGGGCAGGTCAGTGCTTTGTAAACTTCCTCTTTTGTATGTTGCGAAGGAGACAAAGGACACATTTATTACCGAGACCAAAGCTCAATCTCTCTCTCTCCCTCTCTGTCTTTCTCTCTGTCTCTCTCTCTCTTTCTCTCTGTCTCGCTCTCTCTCCCTGTCTCTCTCACTCGCTCAGTTCAAATAAATTTTACAGCCTTGAGTAGAACAGAAATCACATTGTCAAAGCATTAACTACACAGTGAATGTTTTTTTATATTCATGGTTTTGTATTTTCTCTTACATGCATACAAAGCCATGCATATGAATGTATATGCTGTGTTTTCAGTGAACACAGTTGAACTCTGTACAGAATAATTTGACTAATTTGTACAGTTAATTCAAAAAGACTGAACACATTTCTTATAAAAATAACCAAGCAATAAACAAATATTCAGTAAAAAATGGACAACAGCAATATTTCTTTGTGTCTTTCTGTGTCAGCATGAAATGAAGGACAGTGTTCGGGTACAATATAGAGCTAACAGCTGCTATCAGGAAGAACAATTGAGCAAAGGGCCATAAAAGTAAAACAGCCACATCACCGCTGAACAGGAAATGAGAGCAGATCAGTCTGGGTAGGGCAAAAGACATGGTGACCTTGTGCTTCTTTAAGTACCCTTTTAGTTATTGGTCTGATAAAGATTACAAATAAAATGTAAAGATAAAATGTAAATGAATTAATTTGATTAAAGGATTGTGTTATAGAACAGAACATTGCGGAACATCATCCTAATTTTTTTAGAGTTTATTTTTTGCCATTTTTGCACCTTAGTTGGGCAGTTTTTAAATTTAAATTACATTATTTGCTCCTTCTTAATACAAAATCTAAATAATTGTGTATTTTTATAAACATGTTTAAAACACCTCATCATTCACATCAACATAAATACTCTGGTAATAGAGATTTTTGGGCGGGGGGTTGGCAAATCAAATGCACCACATCAGTGTAGCAGCAAAATAATTGTGGTTTGTCATTTATGTGTTTATAAAAAAATTAAAATTAAAATGTCTCCGCAAAGAGACATCAGTATTGATAGAGCAGCATTACAGTTTGGTGGCTTTTTCAATATTTTTGCTCATCACATCAGAGTCTGTGAATGCTGAGTTGTCACCTCCAATGTGGAACTCTGTTGCAGCCGTTTCTTTGACATCTGATACCTGTAGTGGGTTGAAAATGTGAAGTAGCATATCAATAATATGATAAAATCTTTAGTAGTTTTGTGAGTAATACTGGTATATTCTTCCTTTGTTAGTAGTTCACAGACAAAAGGGTCTTACCTTAGATTTACTGAAGCAGCTGAAGCAGATCAGGTCGCTCTTCCTCACAAACAGGTCAGAGTTCAGCTTCTTTTGTTTGCATCCACCTAAAAGCAGATGTGTATTCTCATAACATTTATCATTTACACAATAGCAGTGTTGTTGAGTCTCTGCAGTGGATGTTTCCTCAGAAGAGGATGTCTCACCTGTGATCACGCTCACCAGCAGGCCAAACACGATTGTGGACAGTGTGCCCAGCAGAGAGAAGTAGAGATAGGACAGAGAGTACCAGGAGTCTGCCAAAGCTGGCCTGGCACTGATATACAAAGGAAATCATTTTAGTTTGATCAAGTTTCAGTTTTACCCAACTTGTTTTCAGTATGATCAGTGTTTGAATTAAGTCGGCATTCATTTCAATAACCACCAGTATTCAAATTCACCGTGACCACATCGTGTGCTTGAGTATCATCTGATGGACCTTTGTTTTATGTGAAATGACTCACTCAGGCTGCGATGTCAGAGTCACTGGACTTGTCCATTGAGCTGTAGTTGTGAAGTTCTGGCTCATTGTGCTATTGCAGCCTGCAGTACTGACATGGAGAGGATTTGTCTTCTCATCTGTTGGAGGGTAAAGCTGACCTCCAATCCCCACCCACAGAGTCAACACTAGACCAATGATCATTCCCACTAATCCTCCCTGCAAAGTAAACACGACTGCAGTCAAATTCATGGATGCATCAACTTTGTTTTTTTTAATTTTTTGTTACTAAGAGTGCGGTGCAGTTGTTCTAGTAAATGCTGCAGTAATAGAAAGTACTCACTATTGAATTTGATGTGCGGAAAAGCATGCCTAACAGGTAAAGACCAAGAAGAGGCCCGCTGATCATGCCAAATATGGACAGTGCTGCCTGAAAACAGAAAACTGTCAGGAGGCTTGTAGAAGGTTTATCTTATCTTATGGTGGCGCTGTTGAGCAGTAAATGACAGATTTGCAGAAGTGTGTGTTAGTGCTCGGTGTTGGAAGAGGTTTACCTGCAGAACGCTTCCCATCACTGAAGCAACTCCAGCCATCCCAATACACATGCCACCAAAGAACACACCTAGAATAATGTTAAAATCAGCATTATCCAACTAAAAGAAAAGGTCTAATCTAAATTTTCTCATCAAACTTTTTGTGAGAAATGTACTTTATGTCTGAATTTTCTTGTGAGAGTAATGGTCTGTATTTTAAAAAGACAGCAGGTCTTGTCTGCAAAACCCAGTTCCTAACCCTAACCCACTGAAAAGTCAGTGCCAAAAAAAGAAAAAAAGTGAAATAATGATGAATAATTCTGGGTCATATCATCTTTGTTGGTTTTCTGCACATACGTTTGCCAATATGATCGTGAAACGGGAATTAAATTGCATTCTGTGTGGTCTGACTTTAGCTTGAACCCCCTTCTGTCTGTTTCCCTAACCTCAAATAACAGCTCTAATCAACACCCACAAGTAACAGGAACATTGTGACACTGTGTATAAATAGCATAAAGATCCATGCTAATCAATGTCTGTGTCAAGTGGAGAAACAAGCTGAATTTCCTGCTGCAGCCCTCTCAGATAAAATGACACAGCAGAACCACACCCTGATCTTAATCTTTCCCTAAAGAAGTTCATAGAAACTACATGTTCATGTGTTTTTCATTAAGTCCACCTGATGAAATCCTGCACACTATTGTAACATTAACCACTGTCTGCACTCCTGTCGAGTCGGCTTATACTCACAAATACACTTTATCATAATGGTTTATCTTTTGTTGTTGAATAAGCTAGGTTGTGTTTCTGTCTGACACATTTATGATGATGATGTTGTAACTAGTGCATCAGAACTGATAACATGTTTAATTATCAGCTAAGAATAACAAGAAGAGATAACATTATCTTGGTGGCTTCTGCTGTGTGAGTTCGGCGATCGCTGTGATATTCATTATAAGAATCTACCACAAACACATAAAATTATAAAGTGTTTGCAGATTTTTGTGGAAATTTCCAGAAATGTCTTTGACTTTTTAAAGAATAGTATTTTTCTGAACCATACAAAAATAAAAAAAAAATTAAAAAATCTGGCTTGTCTGTTTTCCTTCCACTTTTCTATCATACATGGTCAAACTTGGGTTTTTACTACAGAACTTACTCAGGCCCATGTTAATCCAGGTCGCTTGTTTCTGTGTGAGGTTTTTGCACAAAGGGAGAATAAAGTCTTCCACAGTGACAGCAACCAGGGCATTAATGCTGGAAGACACCGTGCTGAAAAATAAGCAACATGAAACCTTTAGTCACTGAAGAGAACACTGGTGCATTTAAATGGCAGATTGGCTTATAGAAAAGATTAGTCTCAGCATGCAAAGGCTGGTTTCTTGCATAGTTTAGAAAAATTGTGTGCGGAAGTAAATGCAACAATGAGTTGTTGTTTAGTTTTCTGTGGAACAAAGATGTGGCCTTTTCCCAGGAAGCAACATGATCCAGGTATTTCTCGCTCATTATTTCCTTTACTCTGTACCTTATCTACCAGAGTGTTTCCTTATCAATGCTGCATTCCTGACTATTATTTTTCCTTCTTTTTCAGGCCTCACCTAAGGGTTCCACTGTATGCAGCAGCCACAAACAAGCCAGGGATTCCAGGGTAGACTGCCAAGATGTCCATTACAAGGTAGGGCAGCATCTGGTTTACAAATATAAACCATTTTTACTGTTAACTTGATTAGATACAAACGGCATGACGGCCTTGTGATGGAGAGGAAAGAGACAGCTGCAGTTACCTGGTCAGGGGTGCTTATATCACCATTTGAAATTGGGTCACAGTTCTTGTAAATGGAGTACATGGTTAAGCCAGAAAACACAGCCAGGCTCACTGTTACCCACAAGCCAACCATGTTCACATACAAAGACCTGAGAGATAAAAGAAGACTTGTCAGTGCATGAACCTTTGCTCACAGCTAATAATATACCGTTGCACTGCTTTGCAGGAATGCTCACATCTTGGCATGTCTCAAGGTTTTGCAGGATATGTAGCGCTGCACCTGTGACTGGTTGATTGAGTAGATAGAAATCCACATCACGCTACCACCGACTATAATGGTCCAGAAAGTATGTCGCTTCAGAGGATCTGGGTCAAAACTGTGATAAAAAGATCAACAGCATGAAAGAATACCAAAGGTAATAATGTGGCATGTCGATTTTAAGGCAACAGTCTTGCTATTCAGTTTTCCTTTCTTGGATACAACAGCAGTTGAGAGTTACAGGAAATTATGGGATAGTTGATCTAGTTCGTTTCCCTCTGGCTGCAGACTTAGAAGACACTAATTCAGTTGCTCTAAGGAAGCCCCACCTATCTGGTATTGTAATCAGTTTAAAACAAACCAAACTTTAACGACAAACACTAGTCAGCTCGTCTACACTTACTCAAACGCCTCTAGTCGGCCTCCTTGCCTGGCATCTTCCCAAATCCTCGTCAGGCCTCCCTGTAGTACAGCTCCTCTTGCTATAACAGCCACAAAACCTGCCAGCATGATCACCATCTGAAGCACATCTGTCCAGATTACTGCTTTCAGACCCCCCTGAGACAAAATCCATGTTAGGGATAGACTAACATTTCCATGAACCTTTGTGAAGCCTTTCCAATTTAGTGCTAGTTGAGGTTCACAGTAATGTTGAAATGTTTACAGCTATACATTGTCATGCAGAAAATAGTTTCAGTTTTATTAACCACAAACTAAAATAGGTAGATGATGGAATCAAAGTGTAAAATTGGTCATAAAAACAATAATGAACCAGACTGTTTTTGTTCTGACACACTTCAGTCCGTGTTTGTGCACATTGTACACTTCTTGTAAATTGTTTGGTACACAGGTCATTAATTCTATACAGTGCATAATATGTTTTGAAATGGAGAGTACGAACCAAAGTGCAGTAGAGGATGCACACCACTCCTGTAGCCACCAGCACTCCCCACAGATCAAGTCCAGTGACTGAGGAGTAAGGAAATACAAGTTCCATCATGATTCATTTATTAAAGTTATGTATGTATCCGTCCTTTGTGACTTAATGCATAATTTGGGTTTTCCCCTCATTTATAACAACACAAGGGGGACACAGTCCTTTTTAGGTTTGACCTGTGTATAACAAGTAAGAAAGAAAAACAGCCACTTTAACAATATGAGTAGCATATGAACCGTGTTTTCTGGACAACTTAGATTGATTGATCAACTGTAAGGAGACTGGACAGAACACTATCTGTAAAACATGGAAAAAACAAAAAACAACAGCTTGTCTGTCTTTGTTTTGTGAGCTTTTGTGTGCTTCAGCTTACTTTGATTTAGTGCAAGAGCTGGGGCATAGATGACTAAACCGGTGTACAGAGCCTGAGGACAGAAGCCACCATTAGTTAATTAGAAAGAAGCACAACGAGCATGTGATTCATATTCGTGGATTCTTGGAATTGGCATCAAGAGTCTATTTTACATAAAGTCAGATGCTGTTTAATTATAGGCATTTGTTCCATTCTTCATTGTTTTGTGGGTTTGTTTTCAGTTACCTAAAAACAAAAGGTAAATGAATAGTCTTCTTTCTTTTTTCAAAAAAAGCCTTTTTTATTTACCGTCTGTGCGATGTACATCGATGTCCCAATTATCCGAATGGGCTGGCTGAAGCGCATCTCCAGGTACTAGAAATAAAAGGGAAATTTAGACCTTCAAACATCAGCAAGCTGATGGATTGGACTTAGTATATATAAAAAGAATAAAAGGAAAAACTTTTATAGCATTTTAAAGACATGTTGCCAGCTATAGTGGATGAATCAGTAGCCACATTAACTTTTAAAAGTCTATTTTGCAACCTACCAATAAAGCATGTTTGCTTGATTGATCTTTAAATTTTAAGTTATTTCCTGCTGCACCTGTCCAGCCTTTGTACCATCAAAATAATTCAGATGTTTGTGACATCTCACCTCATATGCACTGGTGATCCCTAGTCGGTAGAAAAGTGGGACAAAGATCTCAGCAGTGACAGCAGCCATGATGGCATAGGAGAAGCCAAAGAGCCAGAATGCAGCTCCAAACCTGTAGGCCTCAGCAGGTGTGCCAATGACTGTGATGCCTGACATGAAGCTGGCAGTGAGCGACATGGCAACCGGCACAGCTGTCATTTGCCGTCCACCCAGCAAGAACTCATCGCTGCTGGTCTCCTTACGGCTTCGAATGGCCTGGAAGAGACCAATACCAGCTGCCCCCAAAATCGTTCCAGCGAACACCACATAATCCCACACAGAGAAAGTGGCCACTGGACCACCTGTGCCATGAACCATGGTTAGTTCAGCAAAAAGAAGCTGCCTTGTACGCTTAACTTTGAGCTGTAGCTAAGAATGCATAGATTCAACAGGATTTCTCTGTTATGCAAAAATACACCCTAAAGACAGCAAAAACAGCTAAAGAAAAAAAAAATATTTTCAGCACTTCCTCTGTCAACTGACAGACATATTTAAATCAGCTGCATCCATTGTTAAAGTTGCGGCAAAGGAAAAAAGAAAAATCCAAAGATTTTAAGTTTTAGTCGTCTGCTGTTTCCCACTTTGCCAGTCTGTTAATAGAGTCTTTCCTACTGGCAGTAGAACCCTCGGATTCTTCAGCTACGTCTGGTGTGGTCCACCCTGACGGGTTCAGTAGACTATAAAGATTTCTTCACTTTAGTTAATAATCCATCAAGGACACATGGTACTGAAGTCAGCCATAATGTCTGTGATAGTAAAAGTTGAAGGATCCTGTGATGTGTCTGAGCTTGTGTTGTTCTGATGGTAAATAAGAGACTTGTCAAGATGTTTCCTTATGAAATGAAGTGAAAAAGTGAAATGTCCAGGGGTGTCTTTATAAAGCTTACAGGTCAACACTAAGGAGGCAGGGCAGGTTAAATCTTTAAGGTTGGGTCTCTACTCATGTTGTCACATCATTTTTATGTGATTACCATTCCTTTACAGTGCATATTTTTATCTTTGATTCGCACTCCTGTGGTGCGTAGAGAATCGTGTCATTTAAAATTTAGGAACACGTAGGTGTCACAGAAAAAAATGTGACAACCACAGTAAAACAGTACTGCAAATGAGGAAAAAAACTAAAGCTTCTGCCAGGGACATCCATATGAGTACAACGGATATTAAGTGTGATTACTTTTAACATTAGTAATCTAATGCATACAAGTTTTATCGTTGATTTCGTTCAAGTCTCTCTTGATGAGAGTATCAGCTCCAGTCAATTCGTAGAAAGTTAATGTGAAACATACTGTTAATGTTTGTAAAGGTGAGCAGGGGAGAGAAAATGAGCAGCTAAGATGGACACTGAACTTACACTTGGTTGTTTATGTTTTCGCTGTGTTTGTGAATAGTAGTCCTAGTCACTGATACACTAGGCAATGCCAACACATGCCCGGCAATTAGCCATGTGCATTCAAAAAGATAACCTGTGCTTGCTCTGGGGTCAGGCTCTGGGTCTCTGTAAAGCGCTTTGAGACAATTTTGATTGTGGAAGGCGCTATATAAATAAAATTGAATTGAACTGAATTGAATTGAACCTTTATTAGATGAAATTATAAACAACCACATACTTCACTATTGTGACTTAATGTGTCAGAGAGACTTCGGCTATCTCGACAATCATTAAACAGAAATATAGGTAAGAAACTTCCTGCAGTCTGGAAGTGCTGTGTGGAAAATTGTAAATGTGTTGTCACTTTTTAATTCAAGGTACTGACTTGTTGGTAGTTTTTAGTCTGTATCTGAAAAAAATAATGCTGATGTTTTCTGCAGCAGTTTTTATTTTGTATGTACTATGAGAAAATATTAGACATAACCCATCTCAGTGTTTTCTACCCATTTTCAGCATAAGTTTGAACTGTAACAGCCTCATTTGTACATGCACTTTCAGAGGTGCACTGAAAGATTTTGCATTTAAAGAAGATTCTGTAAATTTTTATTCAAATGAGAGGCAGATTAGGTTTGTTTTGGAAAAGAAAGTAAAACTCAGGTTAAAATTTAGATGGCACTTCATAAAACATTCACTCTTTTAAGCAGAAACTGAGCTTTTGGACATTGTGTGACATCATGACATCTAGTGGACACTGCTTTAGACCGCTTTGGACAGAATCAGATACAGAGTTGCACAGATGCTTACATCTGGTGCAGAATCCATTGCGTCATTCTTCCTGGCTACTGCATGAACTTTGTCCATGAAAGAAATAATTAATTCATGTCATTCACATAATGGACAAAAAGTTCAGTTCTTCCTTTTCGTCACAGATATATGATAACAACTGGCTTGGATAAAGATGGATTATATGTTTGCATAAATATTGTTCAGCAGGGACGTTCAGACTCACAGCATCTTTGGGTCTGCAGGTGACCACATCTCTCACACTTTCAGAGTGGAACAAGGAATACCATATTTAAAATACCAAATATTTGATCATCTCTGTTATCTGGTTGTCAGTTTGTCTTTTGATCTTTCTTTCCCATGCAGGTCAAAAATTGATTGGAAAAAGAAGCAACATTATTTAACATGGAGACTGCCGTGTTCAACTGCTGGCTCCTTTTTCTGCTGTTCAGCCCAACTGTTCCTATGTGTTTACCCACTGACTTCACCCTGTACATGGAGAAGCCAGAGTGTGACTTCTGCGTGGCAATCAACACCACCATCTGCATGGGATTTTGTTACTCAAGGGTATGTACTAAACGTCCTTTGTGTTGAAAGAACACACTGTTGTTAATTCCCCAGGTGGTAAGGAAGAAAAATTGCCGTACAGCAAAAAAGAAATTTAAAAGAGACGAGGGGGTATATTAATTTTTATTTGACAAAAAGCCTTATCCCGCTCATCATCCACTTATGTAAGTTAGAATTTGTTTTGCCTTTACATAAGTACAGCCTGAATCACATTTATTTAAATGGTTCACTGTTTTGTTTAATATCAGGTAAGGAAAGGACATTAAAATGAAGCAATCATGGCTGATTTTTTTCCCAACTGCATCTGAAGTCAAGCACAGTAAATTATGAGCTCAAGGAAAAGTTTTACAAGATCATTCATGTGCTGTTACCTCCATGTTTGTGTATGATATGCAGGACAGCAACATGAGGGATATACTCGGCCCACGCTTCCTTATCCAGAGAGGCTGTACCTATGACAAGGTGGAGTACCATACAGCCATACTGCCTGGCTGTCCCATAGACTCAGACCCTGTCTTCACCTACCCTGTGGCTCTCAGCTGCCACTGTGGTGCCTGCAGGACTGACAGCGATGAGTGCGCACACAGAGGCAGTGTGGACAGAGCTAAGTGCACCAAACCAGTTAGACGTATCTATCCATACCCAGGCCAGAGCAACTACATGATCCCTTTCTGATCGTTTTGTTTTTGTTCTCATCATGTCATTACACGTTCTGAGCTGAAACTGCATATTCCATGAATGTTTTTAAGAAAAAAAAACAAACATCATCTTTTAGCTTGTGATGGATAGAGTGATATCTGTACTGCTTGTACTGTTACCTATTGGTCCAGCCTGTTTTATTGTGCCTTTGTTGCCCAACATGTCTGTGCTGCAGCTCTGCTTCTCAGTTTACAATGGGGGTTTATCCTGGTGCGTATTTCTGACAGCGTCATTATTCATCCTCTTGTATACTTGTGTGTGTGACTCCCAGACTTATTATCTATACTCTGAATGCAACTCAATTAAAGCTGAAGTCTCTAAATAGCTCTTTGACTAAGCTGTGCATGAGTTAATCACATCCTGTGCTTACTATAGCTTTCTGTTTACTACATAACAAACACAAGGCCATGACGCGCCACAATGTCACCTCATGATACTATATTTGCCTCCACTGTCATTCTGGAAAGCACATGATTGTTGACACACAGGCTCTTATTAAATGGATTATCAGTGATGGTGTCAAACCACAAAGATTTGGCACAATGCACACAGAAAAAATAACCAAACTTTTACACTGTAAGTTTGTTAACCGCTGAGTAATTTTGTCCCACCTCAAGTAGAGTTTATGTGTGTAGTTTCCAATTCACAAGTGGAATTTGGGAGGACAGCTGGAGCTTATTAATAGCTCAGGGAATGAAGCTTCAGAGTGTGGGAATGTATGATAAGTCTATCATGTGGACCTCTGATCACTCTGTCATCCTTTTATATTATACTCGGTCAGGTCTGTATATTATAGCGTGCCTGTGTGTTGATGAAAAAAACTTTGTTAGGTTTGGACAGTTACTGGATGCAACTTATTTGTCTTACTTCTTGGTTCTGCAGCTCTGACAGTATCTGTAATTTTGTTCAGAATAGAGTGAAATACAAAGTAGAATAGAAAGCTAAAGGCCTGAACTAAAGGCCAGAATATCACAGATTTAAAGGTCTCTATGGCCAAAGAGAATTGTTCTCTGAGAGAAAGAGAAGGTCTCACTTTCATTGATCAGCAGAAATGATCACCATCTGCATTACTCCCGATATCAAAAGGCCTTTGTGCCACTAATTCCTAACACAGTTCATAATATAATGACCTCTGAATCAACCTTGGCGCTAGGTGTGTTTTGAGGGCAGAAGTGGAAAAAAGCTAGATGGGGCTCAGTTAACTGTTAGGGGAAATGTGGATGGAAAACCAGTTCATAAAATGCTGACACTGGTTCACTTGTTTTCTCAGTCACTTGAGCCTTGAGGAAGCTTGTACAACCTCTGACAACCTGACACTTTGTTTAACCTTGCAAACAGTCACCTGACAAAATGGCAGATCCTCCTTTTGCAATTTTTAGTCCATTGCCTGTTTCTTTGTCCTCTGAGTGTACAAAATACTATACTACTTATTTTCCTTATATATATATATATATATATATATATTTATATATGCAATTAAAGGTTAAAACTGGGTTAATTATGCTGTAAGCTTCATATTAACAGTTGACCTGATATGACTGTAAAATCATCAGACTGATGTCGCACAATGGTTTGCATCGCCTGGCCAAATTTCCCTGTGTAGTGGTGTTTTGAACCCTAATACCCTTAGGGATAAAGCAGTGGATGAAATGGAATTTGCGTCCATCAGCACTCCAAGGGGACCAGCTATGTGGTGCACATACCGATCACTCTTTCATTCAGACAAACCGTACCATTTTGTTTGTGTTGTGTTTATTCAACTAGAAAAAATGTGGGAATTTCTTTTTTGCTCTCCTAGTGTCACGGCTAGTAGATATGAGTTGATTGGTCCGTCCACCTCTTTGCTGTGGAATGAGATATCTCTTCATCACTGTAGTGATCCCCTGACTTTTCCTTTCGGGGCAGCAGCAGGTTGACATTTTTGGTTTTTAGTGACATGTCTTGACAACTATTGGATGGATTGCCATGAAATATTTGTACAAATTTCCATGGCGCCCAGAGAATGTGTCCTGATGACTTTGGTGACCCCCTAAGATTTCTAGATTCACTGCAGAGTAGCAAATGGTAGCAAGCCAAAATGCTAAACTAAGATGTTTTAGCATTTAGCTCGCAGGACCACAATGCCTAATTACATCCTGACAGAGCACAAGACTAAGAGTCTAGTGTTATAATAATCTACCAGAGCCTGTAACTGGGCATTGTTATGGCTGTAACAAGTTTACATTATGGCCACTGATGGCTCTTATAATTTTGTTTGTTTCAGTTCACTATAATTGCTAGATTACACATGCACAAGAGAACAGAGACTGTTCTCTTGTGCATGTCTCTGTTCTCACAAGAGAACAGAGACTGTTCTCTTGTGAAGGCTAATGTGATCCTCGATTATCTGATTCCTGACTGAGCTTACCTATTCTAAGAAAATTGGATGACTAGATGTTTGGCAATCTGACACACATTCAAATAAAAGGAGCAGTGAACAAAGCAGTATAGAATAGAATAGTTATGTAACTATGAGATGCCGTCCATACCACAGCTGAATATTTGACTTCCATATCATATGTACCACCCACTGTTACACAAATTTTCATCGTCAGTTATGCATCAGTAGTAAAAGTCAGGTTCATAATGCCTTGGAATGTGTCTAAAACCAATATCTCAAACCAGTTTTAACGCTAACAAGAGCTGTCATTTCTCTGTAATTTTCCATACTGTACAGCTAATACTTGGTACTGTCAGCACCTGCAGCTGAAACCTATTCAGTAGAACTTACCAGATGGTCTGACTAAAACCAGAAAAATCTCTTCGACTAATTCAGTAGGCTACCTTTTGTTTTGTTTTTTTAACCTACACAAAAGATGGGCCATGCCCTATCACGTAAAAAGATGTATTATTATCTTTATTTGTGTAAGGTGTATTCACTGTGAATTAAGTTTCCTTTTCAGTGAAATGCTTTTTCATATTCATACAGTGGCACACAATCACACTAGTCAGTACCTGCCCAGCAGATCTACAGTTACAGTTCAGCAGTTCAGAATAACATGCAGTGACTTGCGCAAGCACACCTTAAATATGGGTAATGAGAGAGGGATACCCAGATACTTTTCATAAATAAAAGTAGCAATAATACAGTTTAAAAATACTGCATTTAAAATTGCACTTTAGTAATAGAATGGAATTATTATCAGTATCAAAATTAAAAGTACTCATAACTAACTAAAACAGCCCCTAAAATACATTACCCCTCACATATATTGTAGTTTTTATGTTGTTCAGGCATTAACATACAAGCAGGTCAAATGATTTTAACTATTTGGCTACTTTTGGGGGGAGAATGTTTTATTGGATCATACACTAAAATGTGTTTTGTAAAATCCTATTCTATAAAGTTACCCAGAAACTACAGCTGTCAGATAAATAAAATGGAGTAAAAAGTACAATAGTTCACTCTGAACTACAGTAGTAGTAGTATAACTGTAGTGGAGTAGAAGTACAAAGTAGTGTACTGCATACACTCGTGTGAAGTGCAAGTACTTGAAAATTGTACAGAAGTATGTATTTAGTAATGTATTGTATGTATGTATTGTCACTTTCCACCACTGGGACTAACCTTTAAGCACCTGTACAGAATGGAAAAGACCAGAAGATTAGAACACAACAGAATGATGTCATTCTACTAGTGGAGCTTACCAGAGTGATCTTAATGCCATGATGATCTTAGCTTACTGACTCACAATGGCACCAAGATCATATTAACCCTAAGATCCTTTTGGTAAACGGTGCCCTGGCCCCATCGCCGACCTTAGACAAATCTCTTCGAATAAAATCCTAATTTAATTGTCTAACCTAAAGCACTGGTATCCATTTACTTAAGCTTTTAACCATAATATTTCAAAGAAAGTGCTCGTCGAATAATTTTTTTTTTCTACAGCTTACACGCTTCACCATCTTTGTTGCTGTTAGGTTCGAACATTTTGATTGACGCGCCTGTTGTCCAATGAAACAAGGGGAAGGTCAAACGTAGCGAATCGACTCCCGGCACAGACGTCAGCTAAATGGTGATTGGTTGCAATCGCCGGCAGTGTGGACATGGGCGTGCCTGCACGCAGACCTAAAGCTGAGTGGAAAATTCCCGTCTTTGCATTCATAGACATAATAGGGCGCGTGAACGATAGCGCGGACGGAAACAGAAATTAACGTCTCGAAAAAATCGTAAAGACTGACTCTAGGACTATATTTTGGTAAGTTAAAGGATTTGATATATACTTAAATAATTTAGCTTTTTTTTTAACGCCATGAAGTTATTCTCAATAGCTAGCTTGTTCACTTTTACGAGGGACATTGTTCTGAATTGGTTTCTTAGCTAAAGCGGCCTGCTAACCTGACCAGCCGTCATCGCGAAAGTAGAAGCAACGGTTCTTAACCGTAATGAGGCAACGCTTTATAGAGGTGGTTTTTGCTCTTTATTTCCAACAGTTTTTATTTTATTACAATGGATTATACATGGTGTATCAATGCAGGATCTTTAATTTCCAGAAACCTAGGGATTTGAAGCTATTTCTTTTTCTTTTATATTGACGCTATCCTCCAGAAATCCACCTTACAACATGCACGGTACCGGTAACTGGTTTGAAATTCGACTCTAGAGAAGTATCAAGAATGTATGAAAGGCGGTAATGCCCATGTATGGTGTTGCGGTATGTGACCTAGAACACGCCCACGTATTGTACGACTCATATTGCAAGTGACAGAGCTGCTACATCATGGCCTCCTGACTCTGAAATACCTAGATAAGCCTAAGCCTCTGTAGTGGGTGGGATCTCTGTACATCTGTGCATATACTCCGAGTTCTCTGAAGCCTGCCCATTTATTCTCAGTAACTGACTCCTACCATTATCTCTCTCCAGGACTGTACTCGTTAATTTAACTGAAGGACACTTGGATCTACATCTCTTCGTTTCTACATCTCCTTCATTTATCGTCACTTATTTCACAGTCATCATGTCTCAGCAGCAGATCAGGTAAGTCTCTCTCTCTTTTTTTTCTCCACATATTAAAATTAGACTGGTGTTATCAGTTTTCACTACTGACACTACAGTTGAAATAAGTCCATTTATAGAATTAGTATTCAAGTATTCAGCAACTATTTTGACTTGTTTCTGTCAGTATTCAAGCACAAATGCCAAACAGTACCTAGATTGATTGAGAAAAACTGATTAATTTTAATTAAAGTCATTCCTTTTTGTCGTCTCCTTTCAGCCTCCCAGCCAAGCTCATTAATGGCGGTATTGCTGGCATCGTTGGGGTTACTTGCGTCTTCCCCATTGACTTGGCAAAGACCAGGTTGCAGAATCAGAGACGAGGTCAGCAGGTCTACAGGAGCATGTGAGTATTTTTAGTTACCGATGTTTTACACGTCATACACTGCAGCACGTTTGCCAAATCTCTTGGCATTAAACCTACTACGTCTGTGCATAATCCAGTATTATACTTTCTAATCCCACAATGACACATGGAGGGCATCAGGATGAATAAATATAATTACGGAAATTCCTGACTTGATGGACCATGATGACTACTCATGCTTCTCATTCCTTTCCAATGAAGTGGTCCATATCCCTTAGACTGTGTTTGGAGGGTGGAAATTTTGGCTCCATTTATCCACTCTGTATCTATGCTTTCTTAGAGCAGCCACTATTCCCTGGCTCCTGTTAATTATTGCTATTAATTCTTTGAATAATAAAGGTTATTCTTTGATAGTTGTGCTTTTTAAATGTATTTACATTTTCCTTTTCAGTCAGCCTACTATACCAATCATATTTCTTTGTTTTCTTGTTCTGTAGGATGGACTGCCTTGTCAAGACAGTTCGATCAGAAGGCTACTTTGGCATGTACAGAGGTAAGATATATACACTTCTGAATATTAAGAACCAGTGGGCTAGAACATGTAGACGAAGATTAAATGTAGGCGAGGGTAAGGTCTTTCTGTGGTGAGGTTGAACATTGATATGATTAATACTGGGTACTTTTAAACTTAACTGAGTTTAGATACAGTGTATTTTCAGTGCATGGGTTACTTGATTTTCTTAAAAAGATGGTTATTAGCTGAAATATGTTGTAAAGGAGAAGTAGCCAAAGCTGTTCTCATGCAAAGTGGTTTTGTAGATTTGAGCGCTTTTTTGTTTTTTGGGTTTGTTTTTGTTTTTTTTCCTTTTTAAATAGCATACCTGCAGTCAGTAGGAAAACACATTTCCTGTTTTTAATTATCAGTTCACTGATTTAATGTAGAAAAGGAAAAGTAAAATCTTGTGGACATAGTTTAATATGAGGAAAATGGAGACCTTTAGTCTGGGTCTCTGCTTGTGTGAGGAATGCTGTTTGTTTGCATCTGTGTTTTTCATATTACAGACTTGGGTCCCCTGGGATATTGAAGGCTAGCCGATAAGGCGCAGCCACGCTGGAGGCAAATCATTAAATGGTTCTTACAATATTGCTCTATTTAAAACTATAGGCACAAGTTTTTGTTTTGCCATCTACTTGTTCTGTAATTTGACTCCTTGTCAATAACTGCTTAGCTGTCTCTTCACTGTCCTCTCAGTTTTGTCACGGATCCTCATTTTCTAGACTATTGATTTGTGCCCTTTTTAAGACTTTGGTTGAACTTGCAAATGTATCTGTGGTGAACTGATAAGATATTTGTTTGAGATGGTCTCACAGATCAGTTTCTAAGTTTGCCCAAAGTCTGTGCACACAATACATAGTCTGGGATTCTGTCCTTTCACTAACATCTCTGCGTTTCTGTTGTCTGTTGCTGTCACTAACCAGTTTACTGACTTGTAGACACAGATGTCATTTCTTAAATTGTTCTGTAGTTTTCTGGGTCCTGTTATCATAAACTGACTCACTGTATGTCTTACACTTAATGTTTGCATCTTCCTCTGAAACTCATTTCCCTCCTCATTTCTTTTCCTGTCACGTGTTTTTGCTTGTTTCTCTTTTTCCTTCAGAAACTCATGTTTCTAATGTGATTTCTCTTGACATAATCCCCCTCCGTCATTATTACTGAAGCTACTGTAAATTGAGTTTTGTCTATGTGTAGATTATCTATACAGTGGACTAAGTCCATTCTGATATTGTAATAATAGTGGTGGAGAATGTTTTTGTACATGTGCTAAATAAAAACATGATTGTGACTTCAGTGCTAACTGCGTGTTTGTTTGTCCTCAGGTGCTGCCGTAAATCTGACACTGGTTACCCCAGAGAAAGCAATCAAGCTGGCTGCTAATGACTTCTTTCGCCATCACCTTGCCAAGGATGGGTAAGTAAAAGCATCTAACAAAATAATTCAATGAAAGTAGTGTTTCATCACCTGTTTTACTGAACAGATCTATCTGTCTGTTAACAGAAAAGGCCTGACAGTGTTTAAAGAGATGCTGGCAGGTTGTGGTGCTGGCATGTGCCAGGTCATTGTCACCACCCCCATGGAAATGCTCAAGATACAGCTACAGGATGCAGGCAGACTCAGTAAGAGGACTATAAGTTTCATATTTAATGTTAAATTTGGATTTACTGGTCTCACTGCCAACCTTAACCCCAGTGTCACTGTGTAGATTAATATATGTTTTGTCTTTTTTCTTGATTTTTTTCCTGATTCTTGATTCTTTTGTCCAAAGTGGCCCAGCAGCAAAAACCAGTCATGATGGCTCCCACAAAGCTTGTGGCCACTAACACTATGCTCAGCCGCTCCTACAACTCTGGGACGGTGGTCTCAGCGCCGCAAGCTGTGTCGGCCACACAGATTGCAAAAGAACTGCTTCAAACCCAGGGCATCCAAGGGCTCTACAAAGGTCTTGGGGCAACTCTGATGAGGTAAAACGCTTCTTCATTTCTTAAGAGGAAGCACACATGAACTTGTTTGACCTGTTCATTTGTATGAGAGTTTCGGTCTGAAACAATATTTTGTTTAATTTCTTTCAGGGATGTTCCTTTTTCTATTGTCTACTTCCCGTTGTTTGCCAACCTGAACCGCCTGGGACAACCCAGTCCTGAGGAGTCGTCACCCTTCTATTGGGCTTTCCTCTCAGGCTGTGTAGCAGGATCTACTGCTGCAGTGGCTGTTAACCCCTGTGATGGTGAGGTTTGAGGAAAAAATGTCATTTATTTGTTGGGCCAGTAGCACCTCTGAAATGTCTCTGGAATGTAATCTCATTCTTACTTTCTCTCTCAGTGGTGAAGACCAGATTGCAGTCACTGAACAAAGGGGCCAGTGAGGAGACTTACAATGGAGTTGTGGATTGTGTAAGGTAAGACAGTGGAGTCATTGTTACACAACCACCTTTCTTTTTTTTCTGTCCTTTTGTTCTTGTGTATAAATGAACCCATCCCTCTGTGTGTCTACAGTAAAATCATGCGGAAGGAGGGACCCTCTGCCTTCCTGAAAGGTGCGGGCTGCCGGGCTCTGGTCATCGCTCCTCTGTTTGGTATTGCACAAGTTATGTACTTTCTTGGTGTAGGAGAATACATCCTGGACAACTCATCTCTGAGCCTCCTGTCTGCGTGAGACCATATGGGTTTGCTGGCTATGCATAGGACCTTCTGAACATAAATGATGGAATGACTGGCAGCTAATTACCATCAGTTTACAGCAAAAAAAAACAAAACAAATTACACTTCTTTTTTGACAAAATCAGAAAGGCTTCAGGATTTACAGACCCAGGATTTCATCTTCTGTATGATCTGACAGCTGTGTTGCACTTAAACACTTTTATGACTTATTCAGTAGGCTGTGGCCCATGTTTACTCAAGCTGTTAGCCTTACTGTGTTGAGGGACTCAAGAGTTGCAGTGTTACTCTCTTTTTGTCCCGAGACAGTCCTGTTCTGTTTCCCTCTGTGAGGGAGGGGAGCTAACTCCATCAGAGAGGCAGACCTTGTTTTTGTGTTGTCTTCCATGCTATCACTTCTCATATTATTCTGTATGTGTGAGTTACAGTTTTACTTTGAATTGGTGAATGCAGTAGTTTGCAGTACTTTGTACATTTTTCTTCCTATTCCATTGCTGTCTCATGTTACAGAGCCTTCAAGTTGGAGCAAAGGCTTCAGATGGGGGATACAGTGGGGCCCAATTTACACAGTATATTGCAAAGGGATCTTTTTTTTATTTTATTTAACATAAATTTTAAACAAGAACTGAGTGTACATGTTTAATATGACTGATCATGAACCTTCCTATGGACATGGGACCATATGGTTTGCCAAACCACTAACAGTGTCCTGTCATATACTTGATATTAGCCCTACTGTTCTTTAGTCATCTGTGAACCATAGTCTTTGTATTTCAATATCTGCAGAAACTTGAGATGCATTCATGCACATTATATATGTATGTGTTTGTCCACATAACCGCCAAATGCATATCTACCATTTCACTCAAAAGTTGACACTTGGTTTATGTTTTAACAGAAGAGATTTCCCTCTGAAGAAACGATGCTCTTGGTCAAGAAAAGCATTATTACAGTTACTGTGATCATGGGAAAATGACTGTTACCATACTTTGTGTTTGTGATGGCTTTTTGTATATATATACATAAAAAAATTTGTAAAGAATTCCTTCTCTGTTGTTCAAGAATCATTGACTGAATGGACTAACAGGGGCTTTGCAAATGTAGAGAAACCATTAGCAGTTTACATGAAGGGGACAGACAAAATAACTAACGCTGCATGAAGGTTTTCTTTATTAAACGACTACAGAGGGAGTCATAGTCAACATCTACACATTGTGAACTATATTACATATATGAACAATTATGCTGTTTTGTCAGACACTTTGTTTGAACCTTAAACTGTAGGTAAGATGACAGTGCAGCCCCTGTTAACAGGCTGGATCAAAACATTTAATGTGTAATGGAAAAGAAATGGCAAAGGACCATGACGTCAGTCAGCATTATGCTTTATATGTTTAGTAAGCAATGTAAAAATTTCATTATGGTTAGTGTGCTTATGTAGAATTTACAATTGGAGAATTGCATATTGCATACTGAAGTCTGTAATATTTGACCTTTAAAAGGTTCATTCTTGACCTTGAGCAGAAGACACTTGATGAAAAAAAAAAAATCTCAACACAGGGTCCACCTCTCAAACCAATGCCATAATGTTTTAAGAATCCTGAGTTACAGGGCCCTTTCCGGTCGCACAGTCTAAGCATAACGGTCACATTTAGAATTTAATTTCCTGCATTTGTAAGCACTACTTAACTCTGGTTCAGCAATGTGCTGCCATTCAACATGGCTGCCATTTCTTGTCCTCTCCATAACCCTACACAGCGTTGACGTGTTCAGGAAGCTCACCAACCACAAGATTTACATTCATGAAGCAGCACTGCTGTGCTGTCTGCTACCTCTGACACCTTACCAAAAGCACACTGGCGATTCAGACACTTCAAAAGCGGGAAACAGAAAACAGCCAAACTTAAAAGCACCCAAAGTTTTTTTCAAATTATGTTTAACAGTATGACATTAGCTATATTATTCTATAATCACAGATATCACATCTCATTGGCACACCAACAAGATTTGCATCCACAAAAGTTCACACAAAATGCATATTAGCTCACTGTTAAGTTCACACGTGCTCCAGAAGAGCTAAGGATGTGGTGTTACTCATTATCTCTTACATGAATTTGGAAATTTACAGTATTGGATTAACATCAGACCTTCCTAACCCTTTGGGTTGATATCACATCTACACTTCCCCTATTGTGCTTTAAAGTAGCAATACTTTTAGAGTGGTGGCAGGGAGCAAGCACAGTCTTTATGTACACCTGCACAACGAATAGGTAAATAGTACAGAAGCTGGAGGCTTGTATGTGTTATTAAGTAGGCACATAAAGGAAATGTACACACTGCAAAGGTAGGCTAGTCCTCAAAACATTTAAGCACGCAAAGTATTTGTTTGGCATTAGGCCTTTAAATTCCATAAAAAGGGCTACAACAAGTACACAATAAATAATGTTAACACCTGATGCCTAAAATAGGTGTCCATATTTACAGAAAATACTCCTCAGTCACAACATTCCTGCGTCATAGAAGGCTTCATGTACTGTGTTGGAGCTACAGTGCAGCAGCGCCGGCAGTGTAACAAAAAGATGTTAAATGTCACAGAGTCGTGCCAAAAGCGGAGCATGTGTTACGGAAAAGAAAAGAGAAAGGAATCAGTGTTTCAGTGCTGGTGGAGTTGAGGAGAAGGTGTGAAGATAACGATCCAGCGTATCGTGTTGAATGGGGCGGTGGATAATTGGGACAACTTGGATGTGTTGTGCTCTCTTTACTTATCATATCCAGTAAACATCCCCACCACATCATTCTGGACTATGAGAAATATCATTGAGATGTAACTTTGGTGTTTCCCTTCCTGCAGATGGGTTGATTATGAAGGGTTCAGTGAGTTTGTAGTGGTCTGGCTGGTGGGGTGGGGTGGATGGGGGCCGGGGGGTCGACTCACCATCTATATAACCTCCCTGCTGTTCCTGATGGCACAACACAGCACCATACTGAAGATCATTCCAATGATCTGAAATCACACACATTTTTGGGGAATGTTAAAGTATTCATGGTACTTCATGTAGGGCTGTATCAGAAACCAGTGTAAGCAGCAACTTCAAGATAAATAGTCAAAAATGGTCAAAAGCTTGAGTTTGAGTTCAAGAGTTCGTAAGTTCTCACCATTACACCTGCGATACCAATCCCAATGTATCCAATGATATGCAGCTTTTCATTGAAGAAGTCTGTTATTGCAGACAGACAGTCCTAAAAGTAATCAATAAACCATTAATGTTAATAATTAGAGATACTGTACACAATCCTGTGGTGAGTCATTCAGTGATACACGAGATACAGCACCACATGGCAGCAAGTCTTGTAATGCTGAAACAATGCTATACTGCCACCATGTGGGTGTACAGTGTTACAACAGGCATTAGGCCTTACCTGGGTGACTTGTGGATCGTCTGGACACAGCTCATTAGGCAAGTCTGACGTCGAACCTCCACAACAGTTCAACTGTAAACGTAAAAAGTAAAAAGAGTAAAGTCGTGACACTGGTGGAAAGAGCTGTGACAACTATATAAAGGAGGTTACTGAACACGAGCCATGTTTTACTCACAGTTCTGTGGTAAATGGCAGCTATTGCAGTTCTGTTCGAATTGCTGATGTCAGAAATGGAGCTGCTGTAAAACTTTTGGACTTCCTCAACAATCTGTCATTCAGAAAAGATAACAATAAATGAGTTACTTGTAGTTTTGAAGATGCATTAGCTATGGACAGATTAAATCAAACTGACTTATTTAAGTCTGTACCTGTTCCTTGTTTATGAATCCAAACACACCAGCGGCAATCTCTGCACCAAAGATTATCAGAAGGCAAGCGAAGAACTGCAGAGCAGAAAAGAAGTTTATTACTGCCGTCTAGCATCAGCTGTCTTCAATAAAAACAGAGCTGACTTCAGTGATTGACCAAGAAGGCAAAACCTAATTTTACAGGCCATTTATTTCCTAATAATTTCCTATATATTGAGATTGAAAGTTCATTGTTGACCTTGAAAACAGCAGTTGACCAAACAGCTTTTAGTTATTTGCAGCTGCTTATAGGGAAAATAGGAATGTCCTTGAAAAAGACAGGTTCAATTTATGCAGGAGCACTCATTTAGAAGAGTGCCAAGTTTACATCACAAAACAAAATAAATAAAACCAACAAATGAAAAGTGACAATAAACATTACAGCATTAGGCAAAAAGTACTGATAAAAGAATCTAAGATACCCAGTAAAAAAAGAAAATAGTCAAGAACATGTAATATGAGTAAAAATTTATGCCAAAATAAATATTCAGCCATTATTCATTTATTATTTGATACTGTTTTCACCTTCTGTGCACTGATTAAAAATTTCTTGGTTCCGCTAATAAATAACTGAAATTAATTTATAGGAAGTGTAGCAGTCAAACTATATTTCCCCTGTAATTAGTACCTGCACGGTATTACACAGCTTTTTCCAGGAAACTTGCTGGAGATTATTCAGAAATGACAGACCTATAAAATAAAGTGTAAATATTTCTAGGGACTGTGCTATTTTTATCTTTGAAATGCCAGAAAAGGAAAATCAAAGCACAGTACGATAGAACGTCAATAACTCCATGAGAGGCAGCACTTTTGAGCACTTTAACTCACCGACGCAAGAAGACACTGAGACTCACGTACGGCTCCAAAACAACCAAAGAACCCAACAATCATCATCAACCCTCCTGCACCAAGAAGGATGTACACAGCTGAAAAGAGAAAAAAGGCAAATAGATTGGTATTCTAAATTGTGTTATTCTGCAGAAATAAATCAGGAAATTAACAATTTACCAGTTGTGCAATGTTCCTGATATAAGAATTTATTTACAGCCTGGACTAGAAGACAAGAATATAACCATCGTGTGTTAGTGCTCTGTCACATGACTGCAGTTCACAACTTCAACTAAGGATGGCAGCATGATCCAACAGCTTGCACGTTTCTGTTGAAGTGGGATTTCTAAAAGGACTCTGTTGTGTTCGACTACCAGCAGAAGTGTAGGTGGAAACTTCTTTAGTAGCCTTAAACCTCTGATTTGCCTCCCACATTTTACTCTGATTCTCAGCCTACTCCTTCAGAGCAGCCACTTCAGAATTTTAAAGCTTTGATTTGAGATGAAAGAAGTCTAAAAAAAAGACGCCACCGCCACTTCTTGATGTTTGACTTACTGCTTCTGTGATCACTTGTTATTTTGTACTCACTTGGTGAATTAGTGCTGTTAATCTGTTAGATCAGGATTGCTGTATAAACCCAGACTGATTTCAAGATGGATCGTTGCTTGTTGAGACAGTCCAACAACTGATACCACTGAAAATAAATACCTGTAGTGGCCGTTCAACACACCGACAGTCTGTTCCTGTCGGTGTGTTGAACAAAACAAGACGCTGGACTCCGTCCTGCTGCAGGCGAGCTGCAAATTACTGGAAATCCTACCCATGTATACATGTCTCAGGGGCATGGGCAGATAGTGATTAAATCTGAACTAAAGCCGATGGAGATGGACAGTCTGTTGAGAAAACAAGCTTCCGGTTTACTCTTTTCATACATTAGTGTTGCTTCCAATTACTCAGACTTTGTGCATTCATGGTCCCGCAAGATAAAGAGGTAAAACAGATGCTATCTGTCTGGTAAAAAGGCAAATCAAATTTCCAGGGGTTAGATTGCTACAGAATTAGACTACACCCCCTATCCCCACCATCCTAACCCTCTGTGAGTCTGGATGTCGTCACCTGCCCGGTCTGTTCCCCTACTCCCAGCCCTCACTACTGAGCCCTTTAGTCTGTAACCATACACCCGGCCGGTCCCTGAGGTCCATGCTAAGGGGCCTAATCAGTGACACAGACAGCAACCACTGCAGCAATTTAATTAATCCACATGGGGGGAATGCAAGCTGTTGTTTTGCTGCTGTTGGACAAAAAGGGGAGGTAAAGACGAGGCGAATCAGCTGCTGCGTTGATGGGAGCTGGAAGGGAGGGACACACTGCTTTGAAGCTTTGAGTGTCTGGGTTAGCAATGGAAAATATTATGGGCCAAGACAGCTTCTACTGTATATACAAAGTGTCTCCACAGAACTGATCTTGGCTGCTGATGTTTTCCATCACTTTAATATGCACCGTTTTACTGTAGCACTTCCTCTCAGTGAAACCACTGATACCTAGCAGACAACTGCCAACTGTACTTCCTCTTTGTTAAAGCTGCTGGGCAGGTAGCTGGGAACCACACATATTCTCTTAGTTTCACTGTCTCCATCTTGTATATGATCATAATGACTGTTTACTCGCTGGAACACGGAGCAACAAAGGTGAGAGAATGGAAAGTGAATCACCCACAGGGAATGCTGCCACTTCGCCTTGTTATGGTATCAGTGTGTTTAGTCTCCTTGCTAGAGGTGCATGTAGGCAGCAGCCCTCCACCGTTCTGCTCAGGAAGCTCACGATGATATTTATTTTGTTGCTAAGGCTCCTCTGTAAGATGATCGATCCCCTGCTGTATTGTTCAGATACTTATGTTGATAAAATGATCACTTGAACTCCGTAATGTCCTGCAGTCCAGTCTGTTGTTGCCTAGAAATACTCCAGAAGTAAAAGCACACAAGTATTACAAGCACAATCTACTTATATATGAAGTAGTGTGCAGATTGGACCCTATCAGCGTTTCATTAGAAATGACCAGATTATTATTACTGATGCATTAATGAGTAAGCAGCATTTAAATGTAGCTGGTTATGACAGGGATTATACTGACAGCTTTATACACTGTTTGTTAGTTTACATCAATGCGTCATTTGTTATGAGGTCATATGGTTTATAATCACATGTTTTGTATGTAAAATCTTAAAGCAATAGTTTAACATATTTGGGAAATATGTTTTTTCGCTTTCTTGCTGAGAGTTAACCACTGCCATGTCTGCAGTCAGTTGGCTTAGCAACAAGACTTCAGGAAGTTACTTCACCCGGCCAACAAATAAAAAAGTACAGTATTTGCCTCTGAAGTTGTTGAGGAGTAGAAGTAAAAACTGGTAGAAAACGGAAAACTTCAGTTAATATTCAATACAGTACAGTCAGGTACAGAACATGAGGAACTCTACACATAAGAAAAACGTGTCAGACGAGTTGCAAAGAGGAGAGACGTTGATATTTGCATGTCAGCTTAAACCAAACTGAACAAAAATAATCTCGCATACTGTACTTTGCATAAATAGATAACTGTGAGAATGTAAATATATTTTGGCAGAAGCATAAAATATATGTTCATCTTCTGTGTAGATTAAACAGCATTAAAGTCCAGTTATTTCTTGCACACCTTCTCTGTGAAACATTGCCTTTTGTGTTTTTTTTTTGTTTTGTTTTTTACAAGGATGAACTGCATGATATAATGACTGCTATTAAAAGAGTCTTCACGATAGACTCTTGTAACCTGCCCCACCTAACCTGTTACTCGAGTCCTGAGGGAGACAGCCATTTCCATGAAAGCACAGCAGAGAGCTGATGAAGTGAAGTCACCATTTTAGGTCATGGTCTAAATGGAAGTAACAAGAATAGGCTTCATTCTAATCATCTGCTCCTACGCAGAGCGCGAGACAGAGAGGGGCCTATTGCATGGAGTCCTGCAACGCTGCTACACACTGAAGGGTGTTTGTCTTGTCAACTGTATGCTTTAATCATCCACTGTATGTTTTACTGGGAACGCTGCAAAGGAGCTCTTCATTCAGTATCAATCAAAAGCTCAGCACAAAGTGCTTCGAAGATATTTCAGTGAAGAGACAGAGCTGTTCATTAATCAGCAAAGGGCTCAGGTCCATTTGTCGCCATTTGCGTATGTCTGACTGATCAATTTGTACTATTCCAGCGGAAGGAAAATCAAATCAGCGTTTGTAAACACGAGCAGTTCTCTCCATACCCCATAAACCAGAGCAATAACGCTAATGGTGCATTTCAATAATCATCTGACATGTCCGTTTTCATTTCCCCTCTGCACGCTGCGCCCTGAGTGCTCACTTGCAGGGCGAAGCAACATGTCTGAGGATTTGAAATGGAAAACAGTTTCCCATTAAATAGGCCTAATGACGAAAGCCACTCAGAAAAGTGATTTCAGTTGTGCACTGTGGCAGAGGAAGCGATACAACGTCACAATGCTTTGAAGCCAAACTGAGCCTGTTCATCATTGTTCGCTAACACCTGTGGCATTTGAAAGGTTCTTCAGTTAGAACGATGGTGAGGAATCGCACAGGAACTTAACATGGGCTTATGATGTGATCATTACGACACAGAATAAAACTTGATATCATCAGGTGTGGTGATGTCCTGTAGAGGAGACAGATTTGAGGACTTATATGAGCTTTTTTTCACACGTGAAAATGTGTATTCATCTCTGTTGAGTCTGCTTTGTTATCTTTTGTAGTTTCACACTTCATATTTGCTATATGAAGATGTCAAACTGTTAGTTTAAACTGCTAGTTTCTGGCTTTGAGAGGAAGTTAATCAGCACCATAGCATTAAATTCAATTTCTGGGAATACGTGAAATCCATTTGACTGTCTCCTCTCTAATATTATGCTTTACTTGAAAAACATCTAAAACCCAAGGGACGTGGCGCAACACAGCTTTGGACTGGATATGGTGGTGGTGAAGGAGACGCGCTTCCCCTGGCTATGCGACCATGGCTGTGGTTCCCCTGAGCAAGGCACCGATTCACCCCAGCTCACTGGGCGGCCCCCTGCCCCAGCGTCTCTAGTGCATGTGCATGCCTGTGTGTGTGTTTCATTCGCTTGGTGTGGGTAGAATGCAGAGAGTAATTTCCCCAGGAGGTATCAATAAAGTAATAAAAAAAAAAGAAAAAGAAAAACCCTTTTAACTGAAATTATTAATTTCTTTAAATGGATTTTGATCTTGGATCTTGGATGTTGGATCTTGAGTCGTATTTTATGATGATGCATGTAAGGTGAGGTGTGACTGGAAGATGCACAAATTTGATAACGTACCTATGAAGAAGGTGTCAGGGGCTCCATTGCCTGTCAAGAGCTCCACTGTCTCTGGGTCAAACCTGAGCCAAAGTCCCACAGCCAGCACCAACAAGCCTGACAGCTGTGGGATGATAAATTATAAAATCAACGTTTGTGTCATAACTACATATTTTGCAGAAAAACAATGCACAATTTAAAAACTTTTATTGCAATACAGTTACTGTTTTGACATCTTTGGTGATGAGCTCTCAGTGTTGTGGCACGTTTGCCCAGAAATCGCTTCACAGTTAAAAACTCAGGGCCATCATGTTTTTGTCCTCGGATCTTCAGTTGATGGAGATTCTTGTCTTTGTCTCGTCAGCAAAGTGGCTATTGATGCTCACTGCCCGTTTTTTTTTTTCTTCACTTTGTTCTAAACAAACCAGGAAGGTCAAAGCGTTGCCTCTTGAGCGACTAAAGGTTTTTCAAAAAAATCCAACAGTTTCAGATGTGTTAAGACTCAAAAGAATAGATCACAGGCTGGACAACTGTGCAGCCAAATATTTCTGTGAAGTCCTTAAAAAGTATGTTCTCGTGGCCATATGTTTAAGTAGAGACTAAGCTGAAAAATAGTTAAGTGTGATGTGCCTGATGAATTTGTCACAGCGCTGAGAGGACGTCACTGCTCCCTGGGTAATCTTGACCAGAAATAAACCGATCGATCGAGCCTGAGGTGTCACCGTGAGAAAGTTAATCCTTCTGACCTTCTAGATACACCTAAAACACATTGTTTGGATTAAACCACTGCTGTCATATTTAATTTAAAGGCAGATGAAGGGTTTTAATACTAAATGTGTGTGTATTGCTAAAGTATAATTAATTTTGAACAGAAGTTTAACATTTTACACAATAAATCAAAATGTGAACAAATAATTGACGGGATAAAAATTAAATTACAGTCCACATTTCTTTATCTTTATCTCTCATAGCACCAGTGTCATGAGCTTTGGTAATCAACTTTTAACTCTAAGCAAAATATAAAATCACATGTATAGCCAAACCAGTCTGTTTGGTCTATGATCCTTTTCCTGGCTTGTTTTCTTTTTCTGTTCATTCCGCCCTGAGAAGGGAAATATCTGCTGCCAGGGAATAAAAAACGACTGAAAAAGCAACAGAACACTTTGTAACGGTAGCTCCTGTTTCCATATGGACCATCAAAGTATCATATCTGAATGCCAGCATCACCATCAGCATCATTGGTCCATCTCCCATGGTGCATTTCAGCCACAGGCCGTGCCAGCCTCACAGTGCCTGGGTGATGTAACTCACACTGGCATTGGCTGCTTGCTTGGCTCCGCACCCCAAAATGACAGTGTACTGTACACCCCTTTTGGCTCCGACCACAACAGCTCTGCTTTCAGTCCCAAAAGTGTTAAACAAAGAGGCCGCTGTCTGTTTGGGTGACACAAGTGATTGTCTTACAGAGCACAAACGAGTCAATGCAGCTACTTAAACCCATAAATACTGTATCGTTTAGCTGTAAAACATGGGCTTCCATCGCCAACAGTTACAAGGGTTTATAGCTGAAACGATAGGTCCGAAAAATTAATCTGTCACTTTGACAATCGATTAACCGCTTAAGTAATTTTTAACTACATTGCAAAACATTATTTAGCTCCAGCTTGTCAGTGGTGAGGATTTGCTGCTTATATTTGTTTTATGTGGCAGTAAGCTGAAAATCTGTGGGTGTTGGACTGTTGTCGGACAAAACAAGAGATTTGAAGATGTCACCTTGGGCTTTCAGAAATAGTGAGGAGCATTTGTCACCGTAACAGCATCTTTTATTTACTGGTTATGTGAAGAAACACAAGGAAGCAGTTTTATGAAATGTACACAGATTTTGCAAACTGAAGTGGGAGCATGAGCAAATGAATTTGGAACTGATGTTCTCTAAATCAGTGGTTTCCACCCAGATGGATGTATCTGAGGAGTTTGTGAAACCAAACAAGAAAGAAGAAAGGCATACCACTGCTGCACGAACCTGTCTACATTTTCAGACTTTCTTTGGGCCTTTTTTTTTTCATTTTTCATTGGGACATGTCCACAGCTTAAGGGCAACCTGTGACAAGGAGTCTCAAGTAGACAAATACTACAGTAACTTAAAAGCCCAAAAGCTTCAAAACTTCTGCTGTGAAAACCACGTTTACCAAATGTATACAACCATAATCTAGACGGATAATAGCCCCTATATGAGCACACCTAATGCATCATAACAGACCAAAGCAAAACCTTCCATGATAGACCCATATCAGATGAACCCTGCCTGTAAAAACACCGTGCACACTTCCAGACCTGCAGCAGGAAAGTCCCAGCACAGTGCAAGATCAGGAGAGAGGATCTGAACAGTGGGTGTTTTGGAAAAGTAGCAGCACACTGCAGTTCTGTATGTGCTGCAGTGTGTCCATGGTACATTATATTCTACATCAGTCATATCAGTGTAAAAGACTTACAGGCTCTTGATTTACTCATTTATTATTAAAAACATTTCATAGATAAGAGGATGCTTTAAGAACTGTCATGAGGTATTAGCGCTTTATAGTGGAGCTGATAGTTTAACTCAGGATTGGTTTGACAATTTAGTGTCAGAGAGAGAGAGTAATATGAAGAGAGCAGGTGGATACAGGCGGTCTGCACAGTTACACTGTCAGCACCACTGCCAGGTTCTCCGGTGAGTAATGAAACCAGGTTAATTAAAAACCATCAATAACCACCAATATCAATATCAACAGACTGCTAGCCTGCAGTATGTTGACCATGCAAACACTCATATGTAATAAGATGGAGCGCTGAGAGGTTTTCCACACGAACACAGAACCGCACAATAATGAATGAATCAACCCAATATCAGCTCCTCTGACCGAAATTAAAAATAAAGCTTATCAGACTGTTTAGCCATTAGGCTGAAATTAAAACCATGCAAACCGTTCGTGGAGCGGACTTACCCAGAAGATGAAGTTGAAAACGAAAAGCAGATATTTCACGCATTTCATCCCACCCTGCACTTTGCTCATGATGGCACCTGATTTGTCGGTATCTCCGATCTAAAGCTCGACGCCGTCTGAACGCTATTATTTTGCAAATCCTCGCTTGTTCCAGCTGGACATCAACCCCATACAATGATGATGACCTGCACCGCTCTCCACCATCCGAACATCAAAACATGCGCACAAGACGCACGCACTAGCCTGGCTTGTTGTTGCGCCGCCGCTTGCGCCGCCCATCTGCGTGTGCGTGTGTGTGTACGCCCAGGCGCTCGAGGTGAGGTTCAGGGACGATCTGGGGAACCCTGAGGGAGGCTTCAAGATGTCCCTAGACAACATGAGGAAGAGGTGTGATTTCGCTGCTCGGGCTTCAGCACGGTGATAATCAGGAGATGGATCCGCAAATGTTAGGAAAAAAGAAGCCTCGAACTAGAGCCCTGTTTAATCACGCTTTGTCTGATAAACCTCATTTTAAAAGGAAAATTGTTTGTACATATGACTAAATATCAAATTATATAACAGTCTGTGTGGGCGGGAGATGTGAAACCAGTATGGAAAACTGCCAACTGTTTGCAGTCCCTGTCTTTTGTGCTACTTTTGAGTAAATATAGTGAATTTAAACTGTTTCATTTGTTGAGGACACTCAGGGCCCCCCAGTGAGGACCCTCAGGGGTCTTTGGGAGCCTCTGTAGGCCAAGAGTTTATCAACTCAGTGAGCTTTCACTTTTAAACCTGCCTTCCACCTTACACCATTCCACTGTTATCAGAGTTTATTATGAAAATATAGGATATACAAACCAAGGGCATGACCTCAGTGTCCTCAGTGGTAGCTGCATAGAGCTGTGGCCTAGTTTTCAGTGCTATACATGACAGTAAACATCTGCAGCACACCATCTTGCTTTTGTATATGTATTAGTTAGGGCTGCTACTAACGATTATTTTCACTATCAGTTAATTATTTTGTCTATAAAATGTCAGAACACTGTGAAAAATACGCTTTATAATTTCCCATATGTCTAACCAACAGTCAAAGACCCAGAGACACACAATTTAATATCATGTGTCCGTGTGTGACTAAGGATCAAATCCTCACATTTGAGAAGCTGAAACCATGAAAAGTTTGGTATTTCAAAAGAAATCTTTAATCAATTATCAAAATAGCTGATTAGATTATTCATTCTCTATCAGTAGGCTAACTGATTAATCGACTAATCGTTGCAGCTCTAGTTTTAACATACAAATCATTCTTAGTTTGGTACATGAAACCAATAGTTATTTGTTAATTTGCCCAATAACCCTTCATTTATCACTATTTGTTTAATTTGAATGTGTATGCATGTGTGCATTTGTAGTGTTGTTCGTGCACACTGAATTCAAACCAGCTCCTCGATGAATGAAGGCTGCACACTGGAGCGTCACCAAAGCTCTTCTGTGTCGTCTCTGTGGGCCCAAGGGGGTCAGCTCGGGTTCACCTGCTCTCACATTCAAGCTTCTCATGTTTGTGTGGCCCTTTGTTTGCTGCACAGAAGTGGGAGGGAAACAGCGACCCCTCTGTTCGTTTGCCAGAGTATCAGTGAGGATCAGGCCGGGTTGATCATGAGACGCATCACATCACTGCCTACTTCTTCTATTTTCTGTTTGATAACATCTCGAGCCAGAATCAGAAAAAATATAAAAGGAATCAGTTGTGACACACTAGATAGATAGATAGATAGATAGATAGATAGATAGATAGATAGATAGATAGATAGATAGATAGATAGATAGATA
>JBBMJY010000018.1:20910804-20966481 GCA_037833715.1 Toxotes lorentzi
TAGATAGATAGATAGATAGATAGATAGATAGATAGATAGATAGATAGATAGATAGATAGATAGATAGATAGATAGCACCCTGTTAGATAGAACCCTGTTGAATTACAAATGATTAATAGTTTCCATGTTATCCTGAATAAGATCACTGAAGTGCATCACTGTTAACCTAATATCAGTCTGGTCATCCAATGCCGTCATGAATTCAGAGCTGTAATTATGACAGTGGGAAGTACACCCAAACTGAAACCATATCCTCAGGATATAATGGAGTCAAAATCCCATTATCCCTCCTCAGCCGCCATCTCCTCGTCCTCCTCTTCTGTGCTTGATATGTAAATCTGGTGCAATAACGTAACCCGATCTCCATATGGTGCAACTGTGAGTCATACTCCAAGAGACATCAGAGGTGAGGAAATGGCGTGGTGATTCCAAAATAATTACTGTTCTGGATATTTTTAATATGTTAATCATGGTTTCAGGTGAAGTACTTTCAGAGTGTAAAACAACAAACAGGGTTTAACTGGAACCTTCACTGTGACGTGGCACGGTCTGTTGGTGTTTTTTCACTTCAGGATCTTGACAGCGTGTGTTAACATCTCGAAACTAGCATCATATATTTGTCTGCATCACCAAGAGGCCAAAGTACAGTGGAGACCCTCGAAATGAACAGGAGTAGACAGACACACACAAATATTGTGAGGCTGCTTGTTTCGCCATGTCACTGTCTCCATCTAGTGGACACCTAAAGAAATACACATACAGTCCATTGGGCGTTCGTTTGCAAAAAAAAGTTTTATGCAGGAGAAAAGAAGCTTTTGTATTTTCTTTCCTTGATTTAAAGGCATTGTTGCCACTTTTCCTAATTATGACCATATACATTTGTGTGTGTGTGTTCACTTTTTAAAGTTTACTTTGAATTGTTATTTAATTTTATATTTAATAACTGTGTGTCTAACTTACAAGCTGTATGAAATATTATACTGTACTTTTTGTTTCATATATTACAGTAGCAACACAGATTCACTTTAGGCAGTCTGACTTTTCTGCCAAGCTCTAATGACACCATCACTTAACTCTAATCTAATGTCAAACCTGCGATAATAAGAAAGCAATTATATAATATACATACAATGTGTATAAAAAAGATTATATACGACTGTTTTACTGTAGTTTTGTAATCATGAGGTCTTTGTTTTCAGGTAATTGTTTCAATCCCACAAACCCAGGCTTGGTTTTCAAACATTCATAGTCACATGTTTTGTATTATTGTTTTGTTTAGAGATATAAAAAAAGGGAAAAAAAAACAAAGAAATTGTTTTTTTCTGAATAGACTGACTAAACCCTGAACTCATCACGACTCACAACTTTCAGATTTTTGACAAACCAATCAATTAATCGAGAAAATAATCAGCAGATTAATCCATAATGAAAATGGTAAATATTTTCAATTGTATTTAAAACAGTTAAAAATGCATTTACATTAATAATCTAATGATATACTGTAATGTATGTTACCGTAATGTAACAGAGTATTTCTGCAGTGTGGTAGTAGTACTTTTGCTGAGTAAAGGATCTGAATACCCCGAGTCCCTCCACCTCTATTAGCAGCAGAGTTGTTATTCTTGACAAGTTTTATTTGAAGACATATTACCAAGACATATTCCAACATTTAACCTGTAGAGGGCAGTGTTGCATTTTGTTTTGAGCAGTGTAGAGTTTGAAGTAAACAAATCATATTTACAGACCTACCGTTGACAGGTATACAGCTCTATAGGAATATTTCTCTTAAAACTCTAGTTTTGCAGAAGTCTCAGCAGCTGCCCTTTGTCTCTGTTTCAAGTCTGCCTCCAAGCTCACAGAGCTCACATCAGACATCAGATAAATGTCAGCTGTGATACAAAATTGGGCTATGAGCCTAAAAAAATCACAACCGATACCGTCTTTATGCCTCGAGTACAATTTGCAGAGCGCTCACGACACTGAAATGTCACTGCCACAACAAAGAAACTGACAAGCCATGATATTATCAGCCAAGGTTAGATTGATGAATCATAGGCAATCTTCTTTATGTTTATGTCTTTTCCCTTTTGTTTCGTATCTACTGTAGAATGAGGACCAGGAGGAAAACACAAAGCAAAGCCAAAACCAAATTGCTGGCAGTAAAATGAAGCCATGTGGGTTTTCTCTTCACTTTTCCATCGAGGCCAAAAAAACAATGTTGTTCTCGCGTCAAACGTTAGAGAAACATCAGACTTAGTATTCATACAATAAACTTCATAAAACACACAGTGCATGTATGTGAGTGTTTAATAAATAACAATGTCAAAAACAACATTTTAACAAAAGTTTTGCTTAAATCAGACCTGGGTCAAATTGTATTACCAAGATTTGTGGGTTGATTTGTTAGTTTACTTAGAGTGAGTGGGGTGTGTTATAGGAAAATATTGTAATTATCCTGACTGTGTTGCTGTGCTGCAACTTTTAAGGGCTGTTGTTCTGTGACACGGTCAGCTGTGGTTTCTAGTTTAAGACATGATGTCAGGTCTCTTATTAAACTCCACACCGCGTCCTCTCAAGCTGCACTTTGAACTGGATTCAGTCTCAACCCTGATACTGTGTCCTGTGTCATTGCATCTGAGATTTAAATTAAACCTGCTGCAAAGGCTGAAGGGTGGTTTAAGGTTATACACTTCAGTACAAATGCCGATTTTTACAGCTCAGATCACTTTATAAATCTATCAAATTTAAAATATTTCAACTTGCATGATCTTGTGAAGGCAGCAGTGAGGGTGTCACATCTGTCACATCTGTTTATTTTTGACTCCAGACACTGGGTGACTGATTGTGTGACAGATTGGAGCAACATTTAAAATAATGTAGCAGCACAGGTCCAGTGCCTGCAGACATGAGGTCAGTTTGTCAGTAATTAAGGCAGGTGAGACATGTGAACTGTTTTAGTCAACTGAAGCCACAAGTAACACTATATGATGATATGAAAAGTGTAACTCCACTATAAATGAGTAAAAAAAAATATATATATAAAAAAACATTTTTTAATCCTTTCCTCAGAAGTTTTATAATACTGTTGCTTAAATTTTAGAGTGCTCTGGAGGTCTGAGTTAAGATTAGACCCTAGATGACTGCAGCTAAGAAACACATATAATTTGGGATAGAAGTCTTAGCCTGTTCTTATGTGCACTTCTTAAAAGATTGATGCTCATTTTGCATAGTGCAACTTAGACCTTTATAAACCACAGCTAAAACAGTCAGATGCCAAACTGACACTGCAACAGTCCCTTAATACTTGGTTCTTCAAACGGGTAAAAACGAGCTACAAACCGACGGCAGGTACTATTTGACCCAGGCCTGGTGTATATACATGCAGTCCTGATACTTATATACCAATAATTTACTTTGTGCAGAGAGTGGGAAGTCTGGTGATAATTTATGCAGAGATGTGTATGTCTGTGTATGTACAGCACTTGGCTGTGTGTGTGTGTGTGTGTGTGTGTGTGTGCGCGCGTGCGCGTGCGTGTGATGTGCAGGCCAAGTCTTCACTGCCGCCAAGACTTGCGGCTGAGCACGCACACGCAGGCCACGTTGATGCGTATGAGCCTCCACGCCACCAGGTTTTTAAACGAAGTCAGCGCTCGTACAAAAGTGTGTGAGTTGGTGCAGTAGGAGTTCCAGTGTCGCGCGTCGATTCCCAAACAGCCTGAACCGCCCGAGCGCGCGCCGTGACACGTGGTCTCGAAGAAGTACTGCTTCTTGTTGACATTGTTGATGTTCACGTCTGGCAGCACTGTCACCTCGTTGCCCGAGATGTCCGTGGCCTTGGTCTTGTTGCCAACCCAGACGCTGATGCTCTCGCACACTGAGTACACCCCGCGGTGCTGAGGCTGCCCTGCTCGCCGGCGGGTCCTTCTGCCGGCACCCTGAGTCGCTGCCGGCTCCGCATCAGGGGGCTGTGAGCTGAAGAGCACTCTGGGTGAGAGGTAGTGGCGCTTGTTGAAGAGTTTGGGGTCCACTGTTGGGATGGCGTTGCGGCTGTCGACTGGATCCTGCTGCTGTGCCGTCGTGGCGGTACACGAGTCCCCTCTGATGGAGGCCACAGCCTGGGCACTAAAGAAGAGGAACAGGACCAGCACGGACGACCTCATGGGCACACAACCTAAGGGTGACAACAAGCACAGAAAACACAGACAGTACATTCACATGGTGACGAGGTCTTGTACTGTTCACAACTGCATTTGTCGCGCAGTGTTTCAAACCTGCAATAACTGAATTTCTGGGCACTTGGGGGCAGTTATCTAGCGAACTTGTTAGGAAACAGATGTCTATTTACACATCTGGCAGATAGGGAGCAACATTAGTGTTCACACCCTCATTAAATGTAAGTCCAATATTTTCTCCATTCAGCTCCGTCTTTGGTCTCCACCAGCTCCTGAGGGAAATATCTCCCTGAGCTGGTGCTGGGTAAGTAAAGCTGGTGTAGAGTGTTTCCACTGAAATCAGCTGCCTCCACATCCCATCCTATTATAGGTGCAGGATAACATTCACAGTATTTTAACACAGAATTACAGTAGAATTACAAATACTTGTGAAGCAAAATAATAATAAGTTTTGGGAGCTTTAATTCAATGTGTGGATAATAACAACCACATTTGGATGCATGTAGCAGCTCAACTTTAAAGTACGAAAACACACCTTCCCTAACACTAAAGGTGTGGCCTCACTGTGTTTTCTCAAGTACAGTACATAACATAGTCAGTGTCTGACATGTTTGCAGTTTAACAGGACTTTGACAAGACTTTCTTGGTCTGCATCATTTCATTCAAGGCTGTGTCCTGACTGCACAGGTTCAAATAGGCAGGATACTGAGGTTTAACAGAGGGCAGCAATGCCACCAAATTCATATTTGCGTATGAAAACAGGAAGTGGCTGAACATTTCGAATCTGACTTAATGGTTAATAGTGAAATTATTGACTTAGTTATATCAACAGAATGGAAAGTGGACTCTCTGCAGTATAATCTCCTGCTGTCTATGATAAGATTACGAAGGATGAAGGACATCCACAGAGACAAGATAAGACAACGTGTCACACACACGGAATGGTATTCTCTGTGCTTTATTTCACAGGGGATACGACAGTACCACCACAAATCGGTAAGGATGTAAATTCTAATTTAACTTATGCCGTTGTTTTTAGTCTGGTTTTATTTAATGGATATTTATTTCTCATGTTTTGTTTTCAGCAGTGTTTTTTTTTATAAATAAACTGAACCTTTAACCTTTAATATCCATCAAGTTTTAAAGTTTTCTTCTTGATTCCAAAGATGTCCCACAATTTGATCTAAGCTCTGCAAAACTCTCAGATGAATATAATCTTCAAACTATATTCACAGACACGAAAAAGGAATTCACGAGTTTGTCTCTGCTTAAGCAAGAAAAAAAGTTCCCCAGAAACAGATTAGAGTCCCCTTTGTGGAATGGAAAAGAAGATGTTCTTATCCATGGAAATAGGTATCACGTTACCCACAGGAATAAAACTGACACTGTTGTGACATCCCGTCAGCCTGAAACCATTTTCTGTTCATCACACTTTCACTTCATTCCACTCTGTCTTTACTGTTTTGCATAAATTGACAGCCTGTGTACTCTATTTAACACAATACAACATGAATCACAGACGTGTTAACACCTGCAATGGTGCTGCTGGCAGGCTCTGTCAGGTTGGTTTATTATATGCTATGTTTGCCTCAGGTGTGAGGGTGAGTGCTCCTGAATTCAAAATTGTTGGCACAACAAATCCAAAGAAAAACATAGCCTGTACAACAGCGCATTTCTGTGAGCTATGATTACACCAATAAATGCTTTTGAGGTCTATCCAATTTCTTCCTGTTCAATGGAGTGTCTCTCTTCTCACCTCACCGCTGGGCTCGGTCCACCTGTGTGTGGTGCAACACTTGGACATTAAAAAATCATTACTGCATCAGTTTTAGGATGGTTAGTATAATTGCTATGAACAGAGCAGCTCACAGCAGAGGAGGCTGGACTCTGTTCTCATTTTTACATTGTGTGCCAATTTGTGCAGTTGCTTGGGGCACACAGGAAGGTTGCTTTACAGCAGGAAGCAGGAGACAATCATCCAGTGGAAAAAAAAAAAAGAACTGGAGTGGAGTGTAAGGCTGATGAAAAGGAAAAAAAAAAAAAACTTGAAATGAGCACAGTTACTCCCTGGTGGCAGTATCTCTTTTGCAAAAGGAAGTAAAAGGGTCATGATATTGGGAAACAATGATTATACCTAGTTATTGGAAGTAAATTAATTAACTATTGAAATGCTACCTGAAGTTTTTTTTTTACTAATACTCTATGGGGCATGCATTATTTTATATGAAAAGCAAATGTGTCAGCTGATAATATAGACAGCCACTGGAGATCTGGGTCAGTGAAAATGTCTTAAAATAGTCCTTTTTCACGGCAGACATTTTGATATGTCATTTTAGAAAAACACAGACATAAGTGATAACATTAATGATGGGTGGATTCCATTCACGTGTAGTTCAAGGGCTTTGGTGCAGGCTCCCTGGCTTGGCTTACAGAGACACATAAATGGAACAGGGCCTAAATTCATGTTATTAGTTACACCTGTGTCTTTTCTGTGTTAAATCATCTGCAGCAAAAAAAACAACATCTGTATACAAGTGGGATAGACAAACGTTTGTGAGGATTGGTGAATGCCTGTTTTTATCCAAACAGCTTCAAGGAAAAAAATTTGGATTCAAGTGGAGGACAAAAGTCAAAATTCTTCACTTTTACACCTGGTTTTACATCTGGTTGAGATTAGACCCCAGATGACTGCAGTACAGAAACAGAGGCAAGCACCTTCTGAGGCATTAACAATAAGTATAATACAAAATAGGGTGGTCTTAGCCAATCATTTGCATTGATATGAACATATGATGGTATGTTACACCACTTTTCTTTTTTGTTGCATGTGGTAGGGGAGCAAACATCATTTTCCATTCATTTTCATTGCTTGCCTGGAGATATTAACGATTTCACACTTATATAAATTTTACTTTTTGTGCACTTGTTTCTTTTAAAGACTATCATTCATCCATCTTCATACCTTTTCAGTGTCTCCACGTGAACTGTAGCACCTCGGAGGCTCCTAGAGGATGTGATTAGAGCTCGCTGTGTTCAGGGCTCCTGCCATCAGGCCCGGCTGTGGCCCCCATCCAGCACACCTCTGCCCTCCTCTGTCTCCCCTCTTCAGCGCTGTTGAGAGACAAGCAGAGAAAGTGTCTCAGCTGGCTCATAAACCCACTGTAAACACATTCTTTCTGGGACTGATACAGGAAGAGAAACTTAATATGTTATTCCCGCTCACCAGATCCTCACATACTGAACATACCGAAATAAAAAAGCAGACCTGCATAATGTAGGTTATCTAGAGTGGAAACAACTGAGTTGTGTTTGTAAGTATAAATTCCAAGCATTATATCCGTAAACCTTGTCATTTTAATCTTAATTGTATAAACTAAACTTATAAACTCACAAGATTTGTTACAGCAAAAGAAACATGTAGGGTAGTTTAATATTGACGTAAATTCTGTCAGCATTCCTTAACATATGAGTTTTGACAGGTTTGTTGAGGCTTAAACATGTGTGTACCTTCAAAGACAAATATCTAGTAAGACATTACAAGTTTATAGATTATTTAGGAACCAGCAGGAAACCAGACCATTTATGAATTTGGTATTTTGTATATGAAGCTACAAATGCAAACTGGAGGAGTTAGAAAGGTGTCAACACTTCATAACATTTTCTTAAATCAGGATATTGCTTTTCATTGTCTCGCTCTGTCTGATTTCCTACATGCAGAATACTATGATTCATTTTTGTGCAGTGATGAAACACAGCCACCACTGGAGCACGATAATCCATCACAGTAGACCAGAAGCCTTAATTTTATTTTGTCATTTTATCCTATTGTTTTGTCACTGAGCTCAAGTGTGCCTGAGTTAAGTGTTTTCATTTCAGTACGGGTTACGTTACATCTTATTTAGCATCAGTCACCTGAAACCCAGAGAAGTAAAGTCGCTAAAAGCTAAAAAAGATCCAAAATAATGCCATAAAACCTCTTGCCTTACAAGTATAACTGTAATTTTCATGTATTTTTTTTTTCAGATATCTAGTAGTGATTTAACAGTGATTAGGATACAACTCACTTACAGGAATGTATGGCAAAATTACAGGAATGTAAGCTACACACAGAAGTAAATGGGCTGTAAATCTGCATGACATCAGTGTATTCCTGTGATAATCTATACTGGCACAGGAGGTGTTCTTGCTTTATAGCTCCTCAACAATGGTGGTCTCTGACAGACAAGTGATTTAAACCTGTGACCCTGCAACTGCAGAATGGACTGTTTCACATACAAGCCACCCTGATTTTGTACTCTCTGAAAATAAATGAGCCACACTGTCCTCACACTAATCCCCTGAACCACAGCAGGTGTCTGCCATGAAATTTAACTGCAACATGTTCTTCTTCCTTTCTGCAGACCACAGAGCTGCAAAGCTGGACTAATGTCAACAGTTCCATGGAAACAGAAACTCCATGTGCTGTTGAAAACCCTGTGATGTGGTTAAAAGCTCTGGAGAAAACCATGTAAGTGGACCTTGAAAAAAGCAGCTTTACTCATTGACTTTACAATAAGCAGTCCAGGAGCAAAAGTCCACTGAATTAACATATGGGGAAACAACTCACAAAATTTCTTCTTAGATTTTTTTTTAAATTCTTAGCTAGAGTCTACAATACACATGGGTGTTTTGGGTTCTCCTTGCACAGCGTGCCTGTGTTTGTTGGACTCTAAAACACTGTGTACAGTATGTGTGCAGTGGACTGTGGACTAATAACATCAGTTTGAATCTTTATTTGATCCTGATCGTAACTCTCGTTGCTTTGTTTCATTATTATTGAAAATCCAGTAACCTTTAGACTACTGTGCCATTTGAGATTTATTATGCCTGGTCTCATTATTCTGATTTTGGCCCCTGACACACAGCTGTAACAGCTACTGTGGTTAAGAAACATGCAGTCAGCAGTCTTGTCCTGTGGTGAGAGGAGAATGGCAACATTCATTCAAGCTACTAGGTGGGCTACAAATATGCACATAACATCGCTGTACAACATTAGTGTGCACTGGGGCATCTCACATCGCAATACACATCGAGCCTTGAAGCAGATGGGCTACAGCATCACACGTCCACCTGATGACGGAAGAGTGGAAATATGTTGCTTGGTCGGATAGGTGGTGCCACAGTAAAGGACATGGTGTTTCTTGTTACAGTTAAGTTCCCCCTGTCTGTAATAATGAAATGTTTCAGCTGGATAATGTGCCATTTCATGGTGCAGTAACTGCGTCATGTTAGTTTTGATATGACTTTAGCTTCCTGAAAAAAAGCCTTAACACTTCCCAGACTTAACCCAATATAACATAGCTGGAATGATGTTGAGCAGGATGTTTGTAGCACAATCGGCCAACGATAACACTGCAGGAAATGCTGTTCAATCAGCATGAACTAGATCCTTGTGGAACATTTCCAAAACCGCTTTAAAAACCCTACTTAGGACAATTCAGGCTGTTCTGGGGTCATGCTCTCCCATTTTTATTTGCGATGAAATTCAAGAAGTACAGTAACTGTGCAATATTTCATGTTGATTTCATCCCTTCAAGTGCAATTTTTGTATGTAATTATATCTCCCTATCTTCTAGCTTTATCTGTAACTGTGTTTAAATACAGTTTACCAGTTAATATTTATTTATGGTGGCTATATTGATCCTGTTATTTTCATTTTTCATGCTTCATATAGTAGATGTATATAGAAGCCTAATCTAGTTGTTTTAAAGTTTATAAATGTCAACAGCAAAATGTACTTGATCACGAAAGTTCTTGTTCTGCAGAAAAATGTGTCCTGTGACTGATATCTGACTCTGTCTGATATTATTAGACAGTCAATACTGATGCATCCATATGTAAGCGAGGGTTGTGGCATGATTAATGGGAGAGGGAAAAAGAAAAACAAAGTTCTGATACAAACAGTTGTATTCAGTTTTGGGATCTTTCTCTAATTTCTGTTGTTTTTGGTGTTGGCTACTTTTACTTTACTGAGCTTTGAACAGTTATTTAAATGAAACCAGCTGCGAAGTCTGGAGGGGAAATGTGTCTTTGGTGTAAATGATAAGAAACTCAGAACATATGAAACACGACAAGGAGTCGCAGCAGATTTTTTTTGTAAGGGGTCACGAGCCAATACAGGCTGGGATTCATTACTTTAAGACAATGTGATTCATTTGATTATCATAAAATTTTATGTAAAAAAATAATCTGTTGATTTACAAGTAAGTTAAATAGAGCTTTTAGATAAATATAGAAAAAAGTCAAAACATTTCCCTCTGAAATGCAGTAGAGAAGAAGAAAAGAAGTACTAAGCAGCACAAAATGGAAGTATTAGTACCTAGGTGCAATATGAGTAGGCAAAAATGTACAGTTACTTTCCATCTTAACTAAACCCATCACTTAGTGCAGTTTTCAACGACAGTGTTGCGAATCTCCTTGAACTGACTTAATCTCCATAGCAATGGCTGCTGCTGCTGAGGCTCATGGGTAGCGTAGTACATAAAGACATTCGGCATACCCAACTGACGGGAAAGCAAAGGCCCTTACTTCGAAATACAGTTGAACTAATTAAAAACTAATGGTGGCAATATAAACATATAGTACTGTTAAAATATCCAAGCAACTCAAAAATTTCTAAATGGAGGAACATTGAGGATATAATCAAAAGAAAACTTTAAAATAAGAATTTACAGCGTCACCGCGGCGCCACAAACGCACCCTTTAACAGTTAGGCGAGTTATTTAAACTCTCACCACCATGCCCACAGCTTTCCTCTGAAACTAATTTACAGACTTTTGCTTCAGCGACCGTTTGCTAGCGTAACATTTCGTAAGCCAGCTGGTTCACCTGCCCACCGCCATCATGTCGCTTTATGGTAGTAAGTGGCAGTCGCTTTTTGAATTGCGGACTCCATTTTCGGCCGTTGGTCTCATCAGCGGTCGGCCATACAGGGACTCTTCCGGCCGGGGAAGCAGAGTTTCAGGGCCTCCTGACAGGCTAATTCTCTACACTGAGAAGCCGAGGATCACTGCTTCACTTCACCAAACCAAGTATGTGCTTATTTTGCTACTGTGCTTATCTGTGTTTAACTGTGTTTAACTGTGTTTGTGGGCATGGCAGTTTTCTTGCTGAAAGGCTTCCCTGGCTGTTGTTCTGCTGTCATTTTATTTACCTGCATGAGAACTTGCATTATTATTGATTGTGAATTAATTTCTTTTTGTGGCTGAGCTTAATTCTCCTTGGTACTTTAATGCTGCCATGCTGTTTATTTATGCAACATGAATATTGATGTTTTAGTATTATGGGCTGAAATGGTTTTGCAGTATTTCTTCTTTAGCTGTTGCTGTTGTTCTGGGACATTTCCTGTTGTAAACCAGGTGTGCAGAGATGGTTATATTGTATATTAAATTTAGAGGTGCCAGACAATACACAGACATATGATAACTTGTTCCCATAACCTTCACATTATGCCAACACATTTAACGTTAGGGTTAGGTGGACGTGCTTTGATCAGTAATAGCCACATATAGCAGTGGTTGCTAGCATCCCCTCACGTGTTGTAGAAGATTCTCACTTTATTTCCCTCGTGTCTGAGGTGCCTAGCAGGGAATGTGTGTCGTGGCGTAGTCAATTCTTATTCCATATTCTTATATCCCCATTGTAGGCTTTACTGAAGTTTACCGATTAGTGCTGCTCAGTCTCACTGTTCACAGCTCAGTGTGTGCTTGTAGGCAGTGATGAGGTCTGAACCTCAGCACCAAATGCCTGCTCTTTACCCTTTCTTTACTCAGTAAAGACAGGTAACCGTGAAAGTGGTTTTCACACTGGGGGTGGGGTTGAATGAATATGTTTTAAGCAGAGATAATAACAAACAAAAGTTTGCTGATTCTATTGTGCTGAAATAATTTTGCTCAAATTCAACTTTAGCTTAATTTATCATTATTAATGATTGATAAAAATTGTGGGGTGCTGGAGTGTGAACTGTTTTTCAGAAAAATATCAGAAAAAGTCTGAGAACCACTATTTTACTGCAACATGCTGAATATGTCATATGTACACTTCGCTGTAGAGCTGAAATTATTACTTGATTGATCAATCAGTCGACCAGTCAGCTGAACTATTTTTTTTATTTCTGATCGATTGAACCTGCCATGGATTGAGATACGCATTGAAAGCAGACAGAACAGCTCTTCCCTTGTTGGCATGAATTAACTGGATCAGCAAGCCGGTTGGTTATGCGGTCTGTTAGTCCTGAATGGAGAGGCCACCCACAACCACTGACCTACAACTCATTAGCTCTAATGGACGCAGTTTAATGAACCCCGTCTGGGTTGACTGACACGTAGCCCGCTGTGGCACACAATCCAGTCTGCAGACAAGGAACAATCCACCTCCCTCTGAAAAAAAAATGGCAGTGGCTTCATTCATATGGTAAAAGTCACACAGTCCCTCTAGTAACTTGATCCACTGAGGCTGGCTCTCATTCAAAGAGGAAGGGAGGTGCAGGTGACTTTATCTGAAAGCCACCAGTGGGCTTTGAATGACATGCTGCTCATTACGCTGCTGTGGTCATTCGTGCAAAACTGCTCACCAGGTTGAAGTGAAGTGTAGCTTTGTGCTGAATTTAAGTCCTCAAACTCAGTAGTTCCTGAAATTAGTTTACTGTTGTAAAACCTGGGACACGAATGTATTAACTTTACCCTAATAGTGATAGAAACTAGTAAGCTTTCTCTCTTTCTTTTCCTTCCCCTTTTTCCTTCTTTTTTGATGTTCTTCTGTGAACAGAAATGTACAAAATCTTTCAGCCTGGGGCTCGATAACATACACTCAGACAAGCAATGAACAGCAACCAAGTCCATGATTTTGATTCTATAAAGAATAATAAACATTTTTCAACAGCTTTGTAATTCATTAAAATTTTGTGCATCAAAGTATCATTATTTTGTCAGAATTAATCAAAATAGAAGACTAACTCACATAAATGTCTGTTAAATTTGCTATTCACATTTTTCTTTATATTTAAGGCACTATTTATCTAATCTGTGTGAAATCAATGTTGACAGATGACAGGTAGTAGATGTGTACAGTTTCACTCATTTATCTTAAAATGTTGAATTTTATACCAATTTTATAAAGGAAAATATTTATAAATAGATTTTTTCAATTTCAACAGTCCAACTAATTTACTTTTGTTTTGTTTTATTGAGTTTTCCACTGTCATGATTGAAACTTTACACCTTTGCTGAATGGTCAGATTTTATCTAAAGGGCAGACCAAATTGTAGAAACAATTTTTAATTTTTTGTTTTGGAAAAACCCTTAATGTGAACATGAATTGTTTCAGTTGTTTCTCAATCATTTTTCTCCTTTGTGACTAAATTGCTAGACTGCCACCATATTGCTGCGTGCCACTATAATTAGACTTTAGTTACTGGCAAAGCATTTAAGCCAGTGCAGCTGTTACAGTATGTCCTGTTTCTTGAGCTGTTCACATCATAATTGATGGATGAGAATCCCTCAATTAACCATGCATGCAGCTCTGCTGTGGTGTTTGCACAGATACACAAACAGATAGCAAGATGCAGCAATGATAGTGCCTAAACATCTCTTAACTTGAATAGTGTTTTCCCTCAAAGGTAAACAGGGCATAATTGTGTTGCTATGGCAGCTGTACAGTATATTCCTTCCAAGCCATGTAGATTAGGTAAACAGGAAGAAGTACTGTTAAAATGGGGGGAAAGAAAAGCATTGAGAGGCATGGAAAAGAGATAGTGGCACATGAAAGTTACACATAGCTTATGTGCAGCTTATGTTCGGCTTTACTACAAAATACAGGAAGGGCTTAAAACACACAACGAGGCCTTTTCCCAGTTAATGAATTCGCTTCTTGATTGTGGCTCAGCACAAAAAGTTGAATGATAGTTCAGCTCTTGTCCTCTCATTGATACTCCCAGATCTCGCATCAGTTCGCCCTCAGTGTATTTGATTTGGAGTATGTTTGACAAAGGCCTGAACACACCCACACACCAACACACAGCACAGCATCAAGAGCAGCAGGTGATTGCTGGCAGTGGACTAAAGACATTAAGAGAATATAATGAATTTGTGTGAATGATAAACTGCAGAGAGGTCTGTCTGTCACTGAAATGCAAACAGCAGCATTCAGTGACATCTTCAGGTGTGCTGTTTTAACCAGAATATACTGGAAAACCAGTATATTCTGGAAGGAGGAAAAAAAAGTGCATTACTGATCGATAATCTCTACAGCGGACTGCAGCTTTGGTTCAGGAGGAGGTCAGTAAATGTCAGATAAGATCCATTTTGGAAATTTCCAGTAAACACAATTTCCTTCTTCACATTAAGATACATTTTTGCAATTTTTGAATGATATTAAGAAATATCACTTTCACGCCAGAGCCTCAGACTAACTCAGAGTTATGTGATAGGATTTTGCCCATTTTTTTCCATCATTTATTTTCTTCAGTCAACATGTATAAAGAACTGACTGCAGAATGGAAACAGACACAGATGACACAGATCATGTTATTATTAATTATAATATTAGGAATTGTTGTTATGTGCTGTATAACTGGGAAATACTGACAAAAGTTGTCCTTAGTGTTGTCGTTACTGGTTTTCCATCATACATGTGTTGGAATCCACTCGCAGCTTTTTACTGCAGTTGTCTCACACAAACTAACAGACAGGCTTACACGTGCTGTTGGATGGCTAGCTTCAACACAGTTGTGAACACTGAACACTGCAGTGTTCAAGGACACACATGCAACACATTTAAGGCTACATTCAAGGTGTACACCTTTGCATACCTGCCTCAGCTTGTCTACAAGTTGTAGGGAAGTGCAATGTCTTATTTTGTCTTTTGGCAACTAGTCAAAGGATACACGTTAAGAGGGATAATAGCTTGCAATGGAAGCTCATAATTCCCCATTTTCCCCAACACTGCTGTCCTGTTGCATCTAGTTGAGACAATTTTCTGTTTTATGTTATCAGACAACTATGTGGGAAACCGTTTCAAACACAATATGACCTTTGGTTAAGAAACGGGGCCTCTGCTGGCAGTCGGTTGTGATTTAAGGCAGATGTGTGAAAGTCTGCCTGGCGCTGGGACCCGAAGACCACATCAGGTCCAAACTGAGACAGAATGGAGTCAAGCCAAAGAGCAGATCAGGGAGGGCCAGTCAATCAGCAAATGCTCAAACACTCGATACAGACTTTTCATCCAAAGCTTTTAGTGATGCAACAGACAGAAACTTCAGAGTTTCCGCTGAGAGAAGGCACTCTGATTGCAACATCTGGATGACAATAGAAGCGTATTGTTTGTTTCCTGCGATAGGAGGAACAGTCTGCAGAAATTTATAATGTATCTTCGTGATTTAGTATTTATAACCAAAGCAGTTCCCATGAGAGGACTCAGACCGTACTTCCTGTTGACCACTCAGATTATACAGCACATCAAACATCTAAAGTGTACAAACACGCAACAAAATCTATTGAGCTTTATGATGTCAAAGATAAGTGAGAACAGCTTCAGTAAGAATGTGTCATAAAGTGTCCAACATCTTTCTTTACATTGCACAAGCCCAACAACATGAAATACAATCACTGACTGAGACAGAGACGACCACATGAGAACGGTAAATGGCAGATTTAACAAGGACAGTTTCATTACTCACTGATGGTTGTGTTTGGTCTCACTGCGCTGAGGAAACGCAGCTGACCCCAGTCTCTATACACAGTGTAACTAAACACAGCAGACTCAGCGGAGAAACGGGCTCTGCTCAAGTGCTTCAAAATTAGTTAAATAAACTCTTACAACAATGACTCAAGGGGGTCAGCCTATGTGTTGTTCTGCGTTTTCATCATCCAGTGGCACACGCTCAACAGTGCAACAGCGGAAGTTTAGTTTGTGCAGTTTGCTCAAACCTTGACGGACCTCTGTAGCCTGAGATGAACTGTACGGTATATTATCATCAAGTCAAGGCTACTTGTGAATTAATTTTGGGCCAGTTAAGAGCTGAACTTGAAAAACAGCCTCAGTGACTCAGAGCTGTCTCAAATTCTCTGGCTGATAACAGTTGTAACTCCACGGATTTTTTTTTTTTTTTTGCTTTAAGGATTATAGCCAATTTTTCGAGGACACTACAATGGCTGATGCCAGATCAGATATGGCTCTCAGCGCTTGGACAGAATACCTGCTTTGATTTCTCTTTTCACATGAGGAAATTGTTTGGCCAGACCTTTATATACTCCTATGTCCACACTTGACTGGTTTCAAGTTTACAACTGTAAAGTCTTACTAATAACAATCATGCAGATTCTTTAAAAACAGAGTTCCAGACACATATTTTACATTTCAGGAATTCTGCTGAAAAACTTCAAGACAGTCCAACTAATTTTCTGTGGAAATACAGACACATCTCTTTACTCCTCTGTTTTATTGTGTCTCTCGGCAGTATTGCTAAGGAGCGCCAGTTCAAACACTCAGATTGCATGTTGCTTTTAGCAGCTATATTGTTCCAAAAAACATTGCCTGCAATGTGTTCTTGGTATTAGCCAAGCATCCAGCAGTCCATATGGTGTTCTGTAAGATACTGAGCTGTGGTCTCTTTTGTTTGTGGTGACTTCTCTTCTGTCTTCTGTCACTCACGTCTTAAATACAGTTGTTTTCATTTTCACCAAATGAAAACCAGGATGCAGACGGACGAAGTGGCTCATAGTGAATATTTATAGAAGAAAGTAAGTTGCAGTAAAAGTACCACATATTGGCTTTGGACTTTGTGAAGTGTCGACCCTCCTTAGCCAGAGTGTTTCAGATCTTTGTGCAGCAGCACCAAGTGTGAGGCAAGTTGATCTGAACTATCACTATTTCTGGCTTCTCTTTCCACCTTTGCTTTGACATTTTGTGGTAAAGTCTGTCAAGATTGATTATTTAAAGTCTTGGTTCACTGAGCTTGTGATATATCTGCACCTTTTATGGCCAATCAAACAGCTTCGCACATACACTCTGACACCTTTGTGGCTCTTTTACTGCAGCCATTGTTTTCATCACTGCAGTTTTCTGTATCCCTATATTATGGTTACGCCTTCTCCAAATAAGTTCACCCCTACTGTTATGGAGGGTAAATAAAGTGACGCCACAGAAGCGGCGGTGTGTATGTAAAAATGCATACGTGGTGCTGTGTTTGACGTTTTCTGTTTCTGCAAATGTGACTGTTTGTATCCTGTCACTTTTAGTGGTCGTGTGGGCCTTTGCCTTATTTGTTTTTAGTGGCTCAAATCAAAAGGAAGATTCCTTTTGATTTGCTTGAAAAAGTGGTGCTGCCAAACCAGACTATAAATTTGGATATTGGAAAAGCCCATTGATCTGTGTTCACTTTGTCTTCAACAGCATCTATAGATAGTGGAAAGCAACGATAATCATCAAGTTTGGACTGAAACACTTACTTAAATGAAAAAATAACAATATATTTTCAAAATTAAACAGTCAACTAAATTTTAAACGCACGGTGTTAATGTAGACTTGACTGTGTGTGAAAGAACAGACGTTTCAGATGGATTGTTGGGTTACGGGGTTGAGTTGTAGTTGGCGTCCTGGATGAGCAGAGTGAGTCACAGTTCACACTGTGTGTGTGTGTGGCCTCACTGTAACTCGCACTCCGAGATGATGAGGTACTCCAGCTTGCAGGGGCACTTCACTGGAGAGAGGCAGTACAGCTCAATCAGACACAGGCCTGTTGTATCTCTGCTGCTCATTCCCACAGACATTCAGTTTTTTATTCACCGATCATCCACAGCATTAAAACTGGTAACTGGTTTTAATGTTGTGGCTGATAGACGTACTTTCCATTTTGATATCCTGTCTTTGTAGTTATGGTTACGGATATAAATGTTGAACTTGAACCAGTCAACTGCATTAATGTCAAATGTGATATCACAGAATGGTGCTTTTCCCGAGTTCCTAGGAGCAGTATAGCAGTAGGTTTAACAGTAGCCTATGTTTTTCTTTCTGTGTGTGGACGTGAGTACCATGATCCTTAAACTGTGCCTGAGGCTATAAGAGATGATGGGACATGTCTGCATGGAAAGATAGATGCTAATGCAATTATATATGAAAGGTGGCTAATCAGGTTTAATGCCAGTGAGAGCAGGAATAACACAGCTTTCTTTAATAGGAGGCAATTACAGTCCTGCTTATTTGGGGGAAAATTATCAAAATATTCATCTTGTGTATTATGACCTCTAAACATAGTAAGGCATACATGAGCAGCTAAGCAGTAAAAAGTCTGCACGCATAGTTTTAGATTCATGGCTTTAACCTGCAGTTTTTCCACTTTTTACAGTGATTGGCCAGGAGTTCTTTGAGTGAAACTAGGCGGAAAATTGCCTGTAAATTCTTTGACTCATTCTTCACATAACTACTTATCTCACTGTACTCACACAGAGCAAGGCCATGCTTCACATAGTGGCCAGCGCTGCTCTGAATTTCCACCAGGTTTCACTGCCAAAGTTGAATCAAACAGAAGCTGAACTGAACTTGAATTGAAGTTATGTAATCTGAAGCATCCTGGTTAGCTGCTTCAGAAAGATTTTTTAGCAGTTGTTTGTTTAGATTACTTACTTTTGTTTTGCCTTATTTTCTAATATCTTAGTGTTGGATACTGAATGCCTGTCTTGATGAGGTTGTTGGACAGCGTAAACACTAGGTACAATGATGTAAATAAGTCCAGGACTTTATCATTCTGTAAAGTCTGATATGTTGTATTATTGTGGTAGATGTTGGAGTGTTGTCAGTACACCTAAATCAAACATTATGTGGTGCTCTATATGCACCACCTTGAGCAAATTATTCACTGTCATGTTTGGTATGAAATCGGCATAAGAGTTAAAAAAAAAAAAAAAAAAAAGCAAGAAACTGAATATAAACAGTTGTAACATGTAGTTAAAAACACAATGATGTACCAGTAAAATAGATATAATGTATAATCTTGACCCCTATATTGAGGCTTGGTATCAGTGAGAACGGCTATTTTGTCAGTGGTTCAGTTTAAAGGTAGGACTGGACCTCATTCCATCTCCAGCAAAGAACAATAAAACAAAGCTAAAAAGAAAAAGTCAGACGTCTATCTGCCAGATAAATGAAAACAGAACTCAGAATACATCTGTATGTTTATCACATCACCTTACTACAATGGACATTGGCTAGTAAGCGTATGTAGATGTATGTTGCTTTGAGTGAGCACGTTTGTTTTAAGGCATGCAGAAGCCTTTACGCTCTGGTTCCTCTCAGATGGAACGTACAGCATCTGTAACCTGTCCAAAGTGTCTGAGCCTGGACTGCCAGACCATCCACATCCACCTGTAGAACAGATTGCTCAGCTATGAGGAATTACATCTGGTGTGCAGAAAAGTTTCACTGATGTACACTGATGCTCTGCATACCAGAAGAGATGGAAAACAACTGCGATAAAGGACAAGAAGAAAACTCAACTCCACATTCTTACCAACTTCCTCTGCCACACCTTTAGAATGAGTCTAACACTGAATGTGTCACATTTTGTCCACAAAAATGGGAAACGTGGTCTTTGGGTTGGACAAGCATTGGCAGCTGTATAATAATTCCACTGGACACGTTCCTCTATTGCTATTTAAATATTTCTCTCAGATCTAAAATATACGAACTTTGGCAACGTGGAATAAAATACAGAAGGAAGTCAAAAATGTGTCAATATCTATGAAGTACATATTCTGGAATAGCTAGGTAGTCATGTAGAGTTCAGCATAAATATGATTTTATTTTTAATTTTTTTTCTTTCCTTTCCTGTTCAAGGAGAGGAAGGTTAGTGCTGAACACTTTGGATGATTACTCAATTAGCCGATTGGCTTTTGCTTGTGAAAAGACTTCAGCATCTTTTGTAGATTCATTTTCTCTCAAACATTTTCTGGTTTCAGTTTGTTAAATGTTGTAATGTGTTTTTCTCTTTTGTATCCTTGGAAATTCAATATCTTTGGGGTTTGAACTGCTGGTTGGACAAACATGCAATCTGAAGACATGACCATGGGCTCTGGGAACTTGTGATTGACATTTATACTAAACAATTGATTATTTAATTGAAAAGATATTGAGATATAAAGAGATTGGCCCATAATGAAAATAATTGTTAATAAATAATAATAAAAGACCCCATAAAACTATGCAACAGAGTTTACGCCACAACAATCTCAAAACTGAACAGTCAGAAAGACAGGCCAGATGAGGACAAGTGACGGGGAAAAACCTTCCCAAGATCCTCCACCTTAATTGGCACCTTAGATAGGGAGGTTCAGCCAGTCATAAGCAACATATATCAAAGACACACAGAAGCTCACATGTAGACGTGCTTTGGGACATGTAGTCAAAATAATATGTAGTATATTTTATATTTAACATGTTATTTTGGGGTCTCTCATTCTGGTTACACCTATCACGTTCTTCCCCTATCGTCTCACAAAATTATTTTTATTATTTGAAGTTTATAGTTCCTGATTGGCAGTGAGTGACTTGATTTATGGTGCCTTCAAATGTGATTGGGTTTACTGTGTTCAGGAGGGGAGTCCATATGAATGACCCTCTCTTTTACCAATTGTGCATAAAGAAAAAGAATTGATCAGAAACTTTTTTTTTTCTTGTGAGTGCAGCCTGGAGGATAGTTAGCTTGTTGTCTCCTTGTTTTCTTTTTCCTCGAGCCATTGCGAGTTTAACCACAGCTGCCAGGTGCGCTCAACTTCGCATGCCAAAAAACACGGCCGCAAGTTCCCTTGGAAGGGAGCGTTGTGTATCGACCGCTAGTTCAAAGATTCGTCTAAAGACTAGATGACAAACTCCACCCCTCATCGCGACGAGTAAAAGTGGCCTCGAAAAGAAGCTGCCATTGATGAATGTAACCACAAAACTTTGGACCAACCACAGATACCATCAGAAAGATCTTGAGAAAACCTATTCGGCAATCTGACCTTTACAAGTCAAAAGTAACTTAACCACAGAGACCAACAACGTACTAACAGCCCACTCCCCTCTAATTTCATCACTCTGACTTCATCACCCTCTTTATCATTGTAAACTGACGACTGCTTCTATTGTTTGAGTGCAGAGAAGCCTCCCCATTGATAGTGTAGTTTATTTTTCATGCCAGTTGATAACAACCATATGCTTTGCTGTATAAATTAGTTGCTCTGTTCCCAAATTAAAAGGGTAGTACAAAATCAGACCCACTGTGTCTGTAATTTCACTGCATACTTTGAAACTGGTGAACACTACACCCCAGCAAACATCTCGTGAAGAGAGGTTTTTCTCAATATAGGTAAATGGTCAAACAAGTAAATATTATCAAATATGTCAAAAATAAACCATATGCATATTTAAAGGTCTATTTGAAAAGGTGCCTTTTATCAAAATAGCACAGCGAGTCTTCCCGCGTATAATCACCTGCTATTATGTCAAGAATGCAATAATTTGTTTCAACTCTGTGCCACACATAATTTGAGAAAACTACCCTGCAGCTAGCTCCTTGTTTCCAACCCTGCATACCATTCAAATACAAAAAACACTCTGTAGGAATATTCTGAGAACAGTTCATAGCCCAAGGAGATGAGTGCAGGTCTGATCGGTGCTATTGTAACCTGATGAGCCCGAGGCTAAGCTTCAGCAGTTTCCGAGGGGATGGAGGAGATGATCAGCTCCCTGTTGGCTTTGATCTCCAACCCTAAACGAGCAGTCTGATACATTACAGTTTCATTTAAATGCTCAGCAGATAACTGTCATAACACACAGAAACAGGAAATGTAAAAATGTCCCAAGTGCTGCTTGTGAAAGTTTACCTTTTAAACACTTTCTTCCTAACCTTGTTAAAGAGGTCTTACTCTACTTTAAAAGTCGAGACTATCTAAAACAATTCATTATCCTAAAAATAAAACCTTTCCTTTATCTGTAAATTTGTTTCATGTTATTCAAAACGTGTTAATCTACCTTGTTGTTTTTCGCTGCCTTTTATACAGTAGTAATTTAGTGTGGACCCGTGCAGTGTATGTGAAGGTAAAATAGTTCTCTACCTCTGCAAAAGCTTTCTCTTCTCTCCACTGACGAGAGACTCTTGAGGATTACTGATATATATTCCAGTTTGTGTCCAATTCCACAAGATGCCACGGAGGGGAAGAACAAATTCTTTGTCAATTATCCCAAACAGTCCTTTCTGAGTCTTGCACTTGTTTGAAAATTGTTCTGAAAGAAAGTGAGAAATGTCCCAGAGGCTGCACGCTCTGTCTGACCGTGGAGTGCTGCAGGTCCTAGTGCCTGCCTCTCTGTAAGCCACCAGCGAGGGCTGATAATTCACTTGATTATATGTTTAGGTATGGTCGTTTACATTCCGAGAAACTACCATAACACAATCAGTACTACTGCTACTGTTATTATAGTTACCACTTTAACTACCGCTATCTACTAAATTCTGGACATTTTGTAGATATAGATGAATCCTATTAACTTTTATGATCCCTGACACCATAAAGCTGACATTTTTTCCTTTTTGGTGAAATAATTCAAGAAATATTGACTGGATTGCCGTGAAATCTGGATGGTGACAATTCTAAATCTACAAAATTGATTGGCACCAAATTTGGTACGCACATTCATTTCTCCCAGAAGATAAATCTACTCACTCTGGTTGTCTCTCAACTTTGCGTCTTGCACCACCTTGATATTTTAAGTGAAATGTCTCAATGTGTACTCCTTTGACACAGAAAATTCTTTCAAGATGAATTAAGTTCTACCTTAGCTTTTGTAAATTATTTTACAACTGTTGCATCCCAATGTTTTCTTTCCTGTCTAATTCAAACACAGTTTGAACTGAACTAAGCAAAATTAAATATTTCTTGTGTTTGCTTTATCCAGCTATGGAGGCTCCATGGATGGCCTTTATGAGGTTATGTAGCTGTGCTCTGATTATGATGTAACGCATTAAAAAACAAACAAACAGCAGATTGTTTTCTGTCTCTTTACAATTCCCCAAAGTTCCCAAAAGTATTGTTATCTCATAAAGGTTTAGCCAGTTCAGTCTTTTCTTTTCGCTTTCTTCGTGTCAAAAGCAGGAGCAGATGTTTATGAGATCACCTTCTGTGAGTAATAGATTTCACACAAAACTATCTTTCCATGGGTTTTTCATGACAGATCTACTAATTTGACTCATATTGTTGTCAATACTGACAAACTTCTGAACTCAAATGCTGGAATAGTGTTTTTTTCCCCCATCATCCGAAAAAGAGATGCAAAACATTTTGCTAACAAGGAAATTGAGAATGAATTATTAATTCACTCATGTACATTTCTCGTCAGAGTTATCCCAGGTGTTTGAATTCGCCCAGATGTTAAATTGGTGAAATTGTCCAACTTTTTTTAAACTGATGTAATTGTCGACATCAGCTCTTACACAGGATAGAGTTACACAGTGTATCGGTGTTTGAAGTGCTGAGAGTGTGTGAGTGAATAGTCCTAATGTCTGAAGAGGAGATTTTGAGCTCGGAGGTGAGACAGCATAAACTAATCCATGTGTGGAAAAAGTACATATGTGGCTGTGGCTGTGTGTTCGGTGTGTCCATATTTATACTGCTACCCGCCTCCGACATCTGGATCCCAATAAGAACATATGGAAGCAAAATCTGCTTACCCTATTACATGAGTATTACACCGTGGCTTTGATTATTGCTCTGAACTCTTCATGGCATGGCTGGTATTTATTTTTAAGAGTGGTCATGGTCATGATTTGAGAAGCTGACCTCTCTTTTTTTTTTTTTTTTTTTTTTTTTTTTGGTGGGAGCCTCTTCATAGCTTTTCTATCGTACATAATGGATTAGACCCAGTTTGTCATCTGTGAACATTACAGTCAGACTTGTCTTCTGGGAATCTGAATGACCAGACACCCATGAAAGAAGAGTTACATCAGTTGTTTCTTCCTGCTTTGGCACTACGGGTCTTTGGGGATTTGAAAGCTGGCCTCCCACTGATCTCCTGTAAAACTCATTTGCAGGAGCCCATTTAGTCACTCAGGCCAGACCAGATTCTTCTGCTGTTTATCACAGATTTTGGACATCTTTAAACATGGCCTGGAATTAACTTAACAGAGGAGGAAACATGGCTGGGAGTAAAAGTAACCGAGGAGGAAACATATGTCGCACACGTTTGTTTTTTGGGGACAGAAATTTGATGAATGTTTCCAGTGTTCAAATGTTAACTTTCTATACACTGTTTTTAACCAGACAGGTTGCATGAGGGCAAAACATTACATGGAAGCCCATTTTATTGTTTGTTGTGGTATGTCTAGCATCTTGTACAAGCACATAATGGTTTGGAAATTTTAATTTGGCAGCTACTCGTAGTCAGTCCTTGACTATGGGAAGCTAAGAGTTTACATTTGATTCAGCCTTTCTTTGCTTTCTTTTTGCTGTTGTCTGAAGGTCGGGATGGGATATACTGTACATTATTACTTTATCTTATAATCAGTGTAATTTGAGAAGATAGATCTGTTGTTGTTCCAAGCTGTTCCAAGTGTGCACAGTAAATGCCCTGAAGAACATTATGGCTTGTGTTTGCAGTAGCTCCAGTGGGGGAGATATTAGGGGATGTTTGGCAAAAATGAAGTGATCTTTCTCTTATGTCCACCTCTGTTCTGATGGTAAAATGGAAATTGAGGGGACTATAAGATGCACATAGTGAGAAAACAAGGATTTAATGACTTGAGTAAAATTTTAGCCCGGTCTTAAATTTGAGTGGAACAGCATGAAAAAGTTTAAATCTAGGCTTCCAATGATCCTAAGGTGAGCAAAATAGCCCCAATGAAATGAAAGCAAAACCAACTATAATGTCTGTACAATAATCCTTTGTGATGGGGAAGTTCTTGGTAAAGGAATAAAAACCAGAAATAGCAAAAATAATATACTTGTGGTATTAAACTTACACATCCCTTCCAAAACTTAGCCAGGGTGTTGCTTAATACAGTGACATGAATGGTATTTCATGGAGGACCACAGATCAGTTTGTGAGCGTCTGTAAAACAACACTGTAACTCTCAATTTCTCTGAAGAAAGAAAATGCGTGTGCTGCGGCGATCCACATCTGGCCTTCATCAGCCACATCAACTCAGATCTAGCGTTTGAAAAGACAGCTGACTTCGTGGAACCGAGCCGGAAGTAAGGGCTTAATCTTCATTATATGAAACATTCAGATTTGATTACCACAAAGGCACAGCAGGGTAAGATGTAGCGCAGGTCTTCTCTCTCAGCCAGCAGTAGCTTTCCTGGTCAACAGTGAAGAATGAGGTCATATTCAGATTAAGTGGATTATATATAACTTTATTTTCTTGCTTGTGAATGAACAGTCTGCTGTATTTGACACAAAACAGCAAAATTGCTCAGGCCATCGTTTTCAATTTACTCTTACTTACCTTCTAGATAACAACAATATAGGGATGCCACTTTTTCTTATTGAAATTCTAACAGTTTGAACAGGGACTCAGTTAAGTATTCAATCTTTAATCACTTGTTGGAACTAAAAAAAAGTGCAACATGTCATGTCTTATTCTCCAGCAGAAATGTTAGCAGGTAACTGTTGTCTTTTTGATGCCTTTATAGAACACAACTGCATTGTAACGTTAGTATCACTCAGTAGTATCACTCAAGTGAAGCGATAGATACCCTGTGAATGAACAGAACTCGGCAGGGTTGGTCATACAGTTTCTATCTGGAAGAAAAGATCAATACTACCCTCATATCTGTACGGTTAATATAAGGCTACATCCAGCAACCAGTTAGCTTAGCTTAGCATGAAAACTGAAAACAGGGGTAAGCAGTTAACTTGGCTCTGTTTGAAGATCAAATCTGCCAAGCATAAACTCTAAAGCTCTCTGTTTGGCATGTGATTTATCCTTGTTTCATCTGTACAAAAACCAAAGTGTAAGACAACAAGTTGTAGTTTTATGGGGGAGGTAATGTGCTGGACTGTTTCTTGGCTGGGAGTAACTCCTCAAAGTCTTTGCTGATTGCTGGGGAACCTCACAGTCACACAACAGTCTTCATTGAATAAAGGTTTTGTTACCTTCGGACAGAAACAGGCTTGCTATTTCCAGTCTTTAAGCTAAGCTAAGTGAACCAGATGCAGCATTATGTTCACCTGACAGATGCAAGAGTGACAGTAAATAAAATCATTCAAATGAGATTTTTGAAAAAAAAAAATGTTACAACTATCTGACAATATCTGTGTGCATATGAGCAGACTTTGCGTTTGACACTTGGGCTCAGGTCATTTAATCTGGTTTTAGTTCAACTATCAATCTGAAATTGGGTTTCACAGCCAGTGGTCGCTTGCTTCTCCTGAAACAAAAGGGCCAAAAAAGAGAAATCCCTTCAAAGGTATGTAAACTCTTTTGTCAGATAATCTCAAGCAAATTGAACACCTGACCTAAGCAGTGATCTCACGGATCTGTGCTCAGACCACCAGCCAAAACCAGGCGAAGCATGTGCCCTGTGACCTCCACTCCACCCAGCCCAGATTAGCCTGGGGCCACCAGGCAGATAGCCTTTCAGGAGAAGGCTCCCAAACTCTGGAGGACAATGGCCTTGTTGTATGTGACAGAAAAGACCATTTCTGTATTGGATTAAATTTCTTATAGAACAGAAGAATTCAAAATATTTCCCAACCACTCTATGTAATTTCATGTCAGAATGTTCGAGCCTTTACTGTCTTGGCAGCTTAATGGTTCTCAAATCCATATCTCCACCTGATGCAGATATGATGAATAGCAGCTGTAATTTGAACTTCAGTTCCTCACTGTTCCTCTTTTTATTAAAAATAAGAAAACACATGGCTTTATATCTTTTTAGACTGGGTTATGTGACACCAGTCCTTGCATGTGTTCATACAATGTGTTCACAGCTTACTGTACTTCCTGTTCAGCCTTGTCTGTTTCTGTTACATGACATGATTCTCATCACATCTGTGTTTACAGCTGTGTGACGATGGTGATCGAGGGATCTGCTCTCTCTAGTTAGTGTTTGTTTACAAAGGGTGCAGTGTGTGTGGTTGGTGGGAGGTTGTGTTGCTCTCTGAGGACTGACTGCTTGACAGATGAGTTCTCATTTAACAGAGCTGTCAAAAGGATGTGCTGATGGTTCAGACAATCACACCAGGACAGTATTTCACTTCTCCCTCCTTGGTTTCTCCCCTGAAGGTGGAATGGCCATCCTATCTCACACTGCTTAGTTGCGAAGGTTAAATGCCTAAAATGTAAATGAGTATTGAGTTAATACTGTCATTTACTTTTATTGTGTACTTTTTTTTCTTTTTTTTTAATACCGTTTCATCTACATATTACCTTTGCTTCCCAGTATGTTTTACCCTCAGTGCCATTGCATTACCTCAAAGGCTGTGGTGGGTTTTGCACGATTTAGATGCATTACCTACAACTGCAAATTTTCTGTATTATTGGTGACCATTTTCTATAGGCTACCTTCTAGTACGCCAGTGGTTTCACTGGTATCTAAAAACAAAGTGGTTGTTTTTGATACCCTTAGTAATACATTCAAGCACATTCTGAAATTTCAGATTTTACTTCAAACTTATTAATGCCAGAAACAATCAATTTGCATTATCCTCTTCACAACATGATGAGTTTCATAACTCATTAATGTTATGTTTTCAGCTGCTAACTCTCAAATCTTGGATTGATCCAAAAGGGTTTTCCCAGTGTTCCATACATTCCCATGCACTGAAAATGTAACTTGATATGAATAAACAAAGGCCAATTTTTTTTTCACTTTGATGTATTGGCTGTCTCGAGCAAGATTTAAGTTTCAAGAGAATACAAACAAATGACTCCCTTACTGGAAGAAACTTAATCTAAAAGCTATTCTTTGGAAAATGCTTAACAATTACATAAAGTACTGTGCAATTTGTAATTAAGTGGCTAAACCTCAAGAGAACACAAGAATTGCCGTTTAAACTTTTGCCAGTTTTATTTTACTGAACAATACTGTACATACTGTGTGTGTGCGTGCATCATCCACGACACTGTAATTTCATGATAGTTGTTGATTTCTGTGTGATCTTAATGCCTAAGGATGTACATCAGTCAAAGGGGCATTCTGCCACATTAAAAGTTTCTGATATAGCCCTCCATTTCCTACATGGCGCTATACCTCCGGGTTGGCTGACTTCCCACCACTCATGCCCTGCGGCTTTGATTCAGCTCCACTGCCCGGCAGCTTTGCGCTGAAGGGTGAAAGACTGAGTCAATGGAAAACTCATTTTGACAGAAGAGTCACATTCACCAAGATTTTTCCATGAATATCTGTCTGTTATCCAGTTGAAATGTTTCCTTATATCAGATGTACTTGTTGTAAACTGCCTCTGTTATTTAGTGCCATGTCCTCGTTTGGGTGAAGACATCTTTGTTAGTAAAATCTCAAGCACCCGTTCTCTAGAGAGCCACCCTGGTAAGCCACTGTTTTCCATTTCAGCTGAATTGTAAAATTTCTTTTCATAGTACCAGTGACACAAACACGTTTTTAGACCCACTAATGAAGCTTGTCATACGTTTTAGATTTGCTCTCATCTCCTTTTTGCACCTCTTCAGTTCGCCGTGCTCAGGCCAGTGAACTTACGAATCCACACCTACTTATCCAGGGTAGAAATGCATTTCTATTCCATTTATAAACTACACAATGGTTTATAAGCCCTGACAAATCCTTTCAAGTGGTTGATAAATGCATAAGCCAGAGAGGATCTTTGCAAGGATGTCTCGTGTCTTTCAAGGCTGGGACTGATTTTACAACTGGTCCAGAATTTAAACAGTCTGCTCTTACTTGATGGTAGAATTAAGCAAAACCTCATGTAGAACAACAGAAAGGCATCAATATAATTTTTTTTATCTTTTACAAGCTTTCATTTCTTCATTTACATTTTCGTGTTCTTGGTCTCTTTCATACCAGGTCTGTGTTTCTTTTGTGGTTACAGTTTGGATGGGATGAATACAGTAAGTGCTGTAAGTTTAGGGCCAACAAAGCGTCCTTGTTTTTTTTTTCGTTAACAAAAACCCCCCTGACAGAGAGAGACAGAGTACTGTGTCAACAGTAACAATGAATGAAGCCAACTTGGAACTGTTCTTAAAATTTAACACTGTTTTTCCTAATACAGACTCCCTCTGTTCTCCTCTGCTACCATCTCCTCTTTTTCATTGTTGTGTCTTGGCTATTGGGAGATTCTGTATGGTTGTCATCTTGTATGTCTGTGAACAGGATAACTTATGGACTCTTATGTAACAGGCTGGCATACTTGCCTACGTCTGTTGCTCGTACTAAGCCTCAGACAGCCCAGTATCCTCAGAACTACATACATATCATTATGAACCCGCACCGCATCATTGGCATCCAGTGCACAAAGTACATGTAAAGAGGAAGAATGTAAGGGCTGGTTTATAGTTTCTCAGAACTAGGTCAGACTATATTGGAAATCAGAAGTGTTTATAGCTGTTCTGTCTCTAATCATACCATAATCAGTGCAATACCCCGCTTGTAGGATGCAAAAATTGGGAAACTGAATGTAAAAGCGTATTTTCCAAGTCTAGCAGGGTTGCAACAAAAGCGTCACAGATGGTAGTGGGATGTGCACCACCTGCTGGTTTCGGATGGTGACTTTCATTTGATTTTTGTTCCACTGGACCCATTTTTTGTTAGATTATTTTTCTGTCATTTTGCTTTTATTTGATAGTTGACAGAGAGAGTGACTGGAAACAAGGGGAGACATGCAACGGGGTTCCCTTACCGAAATCTATCCATGAAGGCTGCAGTCATGTGGAATGCACCTCAAACATTAAGGTTCCCAGGGAGCCCCCCTGGACACATTTTTTAAGTGTGTGTTGTCTCTAGCACAGTGACACTTGTTACTTTCAGATGTGATAGTTCTGGTGACTTCCAGATCTATGACATAGTTAACTCTATTTGTCTGGTCTGAGATTTCTCGTGGCCTTGCAGCCCCATTGAGCACAAATGTAATTTTCTTTCTTATATGTCACCATCAGTGAGAACTTATATGAAAATAAGTGCAGTATCTACAATCTGAAAGAATGCAGCTGTTCATCAAAATTCATATTTATGAAGTATGACAAGGAAACTGCTGTGATGCTTTTGGTGTATACAGTCCAGACTGGAAATATTTTAACAGTTGCAAACATTTTGTTCTTGAGGCTCTGTGGTTCAGCAAATTCAATTTGAAACACGTTTCCTTGTCAACAATCAAGAGAAGACTTTACAATCATAACGTCAGAAGACTCGCTACAGGATGCAAAGTCCTGATAAGCTTCAAAACCAGAAAGGAATTTCAAAAAACATCCAGAAAGAAAATGGTAAAGTTCTGGAATAAAGTTCTGTGGAATGACGAAAAAAAAAAAAAATCTACCTCTTGCAAAATGATGGGAAGTGTGGAGGAGGAAAAGGAACAGCTCATCACCCAGAGTATACCACCTCATCTGTCAAACATGGTGGTGGTTCTGTTGTGGCTTGGGTATGTGTGGCTACCAATGGAACTGATACACTGGCATTTATCAGTGACTTAACTCACTGGACGACATTTCATTATTCAGCAGGACAACAATCCAAAGTGGATCAGGGAGAAGCAGTGGATTTTCAGGGAGAAGCAGTGGAATCGACCGGCTGAGTTAGTCGCCTGATCTCAATCTGATTGAGCTGCATTCCACTTGCTGAGGATCAGACTAAAAGCGTGGAAACCCTACAACAAGCAAGAGCTAAAAGAGGTTGCAGTGAAGGTCTGGGAAAGCATCGCCATAGAAGACACAAAGCGTCTGCTCATATTCATGGGTTCAAGATTTCAGGCAGTCACTGACTGCAAAACATTTTCCATAAAATATTTACATAATATGATGATTTTGATTGATTACTTTTGAGCCCGTAAACTTTGGGCCCTATGTGCTAGAAGGGCTTTATCTTCCTATAAGCTATATCCACCGTAACCATCAGGCCAACTCCCTGGTAGGCTAATGGTTGAGGTGCATAGCACATGACTGTAATGTCAGTTAGATTCTAGCCAGGGACCAGTATTGCATGTCTCCCCTTGGTTCCCTTCACCCTCTACATACCATCAACCGTAAAAGAAAGGCAAAAAAAAAAAAAGTAAATAGAATAAGTGGACAGTAAACTGGGATTAAAGTCAAATCTCATGACTGGGATTCTGTAGCTTTAGCTGTTACATATCACTTGAAAGTCATCATCCGAAACCACTTGTTGCCGCACATCACATTACCATTTGTGATGCATTTGATGCAGCCCTATCACCAGCCAAGGATGTCCACAGTGGACTATTCTGCAAAATTGCAAAATAATACTACATGATCGTATATTGTTATTATTCCAACGCTATGTGAAGTTTATCCTGGGGATTTCATTTTTAAATATACACCACTGAATCAGAATACCTCCTGTGTAATGAAATGCATGTCTTCCATAATCATCTGACCTGATCTCACACAATTAAACTTAATTAGGCCCACTTGTAGCATGAAAACTAAAACCCAAGATGCCTCCAAAATATTCGGCAATCTGGACACCAGATGTGTCCAATCTATATCAACATAATTCCCAACATGGCTGCTCTCTAACTCTGCCTGAATTATAATATGTTCTCAAAAAGTTGATGTACTGTAGAATCTTTATGGGTAATCACTTACTGTGTTAGCCTGTGGAATTTGTAGTGTCCCAGAGGGCCCAGATGTAAATGTGCATATGTTTTTCTATAGTATAATCTGCTAGAACATAAATAACATTCAAACAGGTGCTACCACTCACTGAGTATTGATTGAATATATTATATAACAATATGGTCACCATCCAGTCTGTGACCTTCAGGGATGGTTTAACCTAAAGAGTAAACACAGTCTCCTGTGCACCATGCTTAACCACATATTTGTGTCCTTGACCCCTGAGAACCCAGGCTCTGAGGTTGCAGTGAGCATGTGATTTTCAGTTTAAACACCCTTAATCTGCACTCAGGTGGGTGGGTCAGTCTGCCATATGAGAAGGTTGAGGGGGGGGGGAAAAGCATTACTCAGCTTTTGCTGTCATTTTCAATTAATCCATCTGGTGTCTGTTTCTGTCCAACAGTGCTGCTGCTGAATGTTTACAGAACTGAAACAAGATGGCTAAAAAGACCTCACAGTCTGCCAGGAGTGAGAGCAGTATTGAATTAGCAAAATCTATCTGCTGCCCTCCTGTGGATTCATGGTGAAATTGTTTGCTAGAATATTAAAGTAGATTAAAAAATATAACTGAAGTAGCTGTCATGATTATAGACTGTTGTAATGCCTCATTTGGATTAGCCTACTTTTCTATACCTAATACATGTATCCATCAGTCTCTTAATTTTGCATTACTGACGCAACATCTTGCTGCATCAGTGTAATATTTTTGTTCTGTGGATTGGACCAAAATATTTTGCCAGTGCTGATTTTTATAAAAATGTCATTTTAATAAACTGACATAAAATCAATAAAACATTAATTTTCTTAGATGCTCAAAGTAATTTGAGCATCTAAGCACATGAGAAAAAAACATTTTTTTTTCTCATGCGTTTCTCTCTGTACCCAGCCCGTGGATTTACTGTATAGAATAACACATCCTGTTTTGATGCCTATATCCTCAAAGGAGCAGCGACAGGGCAGGTATGCCTGTCCAACTGCTCATTAGAAGAAAGAGCAAATTAATCCTCTCAGGGATCTTTCACTATGCGAGGCCAACAACAACAGATGCACAGACCGGCTGCTGGAAAACTCCAAAGTATTGGTTAATTAAGCTTTCTTTTGTGAGGGATGGTTCGCCCAGATCATATCGTGAGGACCCATGGAAGTAGACAAAATGTCAGGAGTAGCAACAGCAGCAGCCTCAGCATGGCATACAGAGTAAAGCCCCCAAGGCACGAGTGACTTCATCTTTATGACAGTCCAAGACTGGAATGCATTATGGTCTGACTGGATGTAGACACGGTATAGCATTGTATCAGATGATGCACAGTGAGTGATTGTTCAGGAATAGGCAAAAGCTATACAACCACTTTAGAACGAATGCTTTATGCATGCTCATCCATAAGGTATTCCTGCATAATAATGATGACTATATATAGACAGCACCATGCATTTCACAGAGCCTTAGAGGAGTGTAATGTAGGGTGGGAGTTGGTATGTAGGATGCAGTGTTGTGAACATATAGTGATCGCATAGTAGTCTGTCAGTTTGCTGTGTTATTGGAGCCATTGTTTGAACATATTACAGTTCAGTGAGCTAAATGTGTCACTTTGTCAATACTTACAGTCTGGTGAATACTGAATTTGTGTGTCTGATATCAGTAATCAACACAGGAGGCCTTTCATCAGCACAGCATTACATGGTATGCAGGATACTATGTTGTCATGCTGGTGTCTGTCGCGATAATGTAAGAATGATTAAGTGTAGAGACTTCATACTTAAACCACAGGTTCCCCATGTGATTAGATTTCGGAGCACCTTGTTGCGTTAATTTGTTTGAGGGGAACACTGATTTCCCAGAAATTACTGTAACTCCTTCACATTTTATGTTAACAAGTTTGAATTTATTCTCGATATATTGCATGAAAAGGCAAACATGTTGTTATGAAAAATCTTTGCTAATTATTGAGCTAATTGGCATAATTAGGAGCAAACTGATTTTGCGTGTCTCACTGCATAAATTTGCATATTACTTAGGTAAAATGTGGTTTAACTTCTGTTTGACAAACTACAGCACTTATCAGCATACGTCGATACCAATATAAGATGATAAACTAAAACCAGCCAATTATATCGACCATCCAACGTATTTGTTGTGTTCTGCTGACAACACCATCCAGTGAAATCGTCAGTCTCTGGTTTACAATCCAAACAGACTTGACTTGACTGTCCAAAATCAATGGAATAGTGAAATGAGCATTTTGCTCTAGGAGAGAGTTTTCATCACAGAAAATTGCCTCCAGTTCTCTTGGGAACAGTAACGGAGTACAAAAAACAAACACACACACACACACACCAAAAAAAAAAAAAAAACATGTGTTGGCTTGGCAATCTGCCAGCTGGATCAGTAGTAAACAACTGTGGCTGTGACTTACCACGCATACAGTTAAATCATACACAGATTCCTGAGGCGGAATATTTATCTGTCATCATAAAACAACTGTTTTATTAAAGATTAGGATAGAAACACCAAAGCGTTGTGCGCCTCGATAGGTTGGATAAAGATCACAAGCACAGCTCCACATACTTTTTGTGATTTTTTTTTCCCCTTTGTTTGAGACATTTTGGTTCCTCATTCCAGCAAAGCTCGAATCCTCTATGTCATAGATCACCTGAAACCAGGAGCAGTGTGGTCTGGCTTCTTTGTGGCGGGTCAGAATATTTATATCTATGTCCCCATCTGTGCACAGATTGTTCTCCTTTTCATAAATCATTGAGCTAAGGCAATTGCACAGTCATGAAAGAGTGAGACCTCCCCTTGGTGTGGCAGGAGCTGCCACTGTGTCCAATATTTCTTACTTGTTTGTTTACTAAGATGTGCTGAGAGAACAAATGTGAGCGGTATCAAACGTGACACATTTAAAGTCTGAGCGGATGTTTTTGAATGAATGTGTCACTTTTTGCTGTCTTCATTGTGTGCATGAATTACTGTATCTGTGTGAGAGCTTTGCAAGCTGCACTCACTCCCGTAAATGAGCCCAGCACGCCTCATATTGTATCACATTTGCACAAATATGTTCGCTCAAGATAACAAACAGCGTTGAAGGCTTTGGAAAATTTTCTGCGTGTACTTGTGTGCCTGAGTGTTTGGCAAGTTGCCGACTGTGTTCAGTATTTTTCCTTTTTTTTTTTTTTTAATTAGAAATGTCTTGTTCAGAAATGTAAGTAGCATTTGTAATGTCGGTTGTTATAGGATCTAGGACACATCCGGGGAGGTTTTAATATAATAATAATTTCATTTTTACCTGAAATTCAAGTGTTTACGGTTTTACTGAAATATTCTGAACTGGCATTCTGAATTTAATGACAAGATACATCAGCACTAGCTGATAGAAACAGGTTGGTTAGATAGGCTTTTTTAATTGTTATGTGATTTACATGAGATTGAAGATAAAGTTCCTTCATTTTTTGATGCTTGTATGATGATTTAAGTGTTCTATTTTCATGAGACAGCCTTTTCTAAGGGATACACTGATTCGACATGCTGTATCACTTTTGGTGTAACTCATCATCTGGATAAGGTATTGCACATGACGTGACCAATCCAGATTAATACAACTTCTTTGTCAGTGTCAGTATAAAATTCATTGTTTCTGCCACTGGTTCATTCAGTCACAGTATTCAGTCACAGCAATCCTTGGCCTCAAGTTACCTTAAATGAAAATCATTTTCAAATGGTTTCCATGTAGGGAAATTTAGGAGAAAAGACCACCACTATTAGATCAGTAAGGCAAGTTCTTTGTTTGAAATGTAATGTTATATGTTAGAAGTTAATACTCATGTAGTAATTTAATGACTAGTAAGTGTCATCATGTTGATGGACATCACGGCTGGTGTGATCCCATCACAAGAGGGTCTCTAGTCCACAATTAGTCATTTTATAAACTAAATGATCTCTCAAATGAATTCCCAGTTAATCAAGCAAAATAGATAGAGAGAATCAATAGATTATTGAATAATGGAAATAATAAGTAGCTGCAGCCCTACAATGAATGACTAAAACTACAGATTATACTGTGCATGATTCTGCTTGCCAGTGTAGAATAAGATGATTTTTCCCCAAGTTCTGTAAGGCGAAATAAAAGCAGGAAACTGGATATTAAGGGTTTAATACTTCACACTGAGTTATGATCTGTTGTTTTCTATTAACTTTCAGCCCTGAGGCTGCAGAGTGTATTCCAAACCCACAAACAGACCAATTACAAACCATTCCTCTAAATGGTTTGTACAGTAATTGCCCTCATTTCTATCACACTTGATCACTGCAGCCAGGACCAGTACAAGCCACCAAACCTCTTAATAGAGCCAATAAACAAAGACTTCCACAGGATTTATGGGTTAGCTGTCTTTCAGCAGCAAAGTGCCAGCAGTAGAATTGATTACACTGGTCAGTGATAGTAATAGTATACACACACACACACACACACACACACACACACACACACACACACACACACACCACCACCACAACTTTGCTTGTCACAGGCTGCAGATATACTACACATTAAAAGCCAAAGACAATACATTCAGTTAATGTGTTCATAATTATAGGAACCCCAGTGGGAGAAAAACAGCTTTCAGAGAGATCCATCTGTGATTTAGCACTGAGGATTGCTGATGTCTCTTCAAAGGCGAAATATGTCTGATGAGGACTGGCGCTTTGAAGTCTGTCCCCATGAAGCTTTCTGCTTTGTTTTCCTTTGTTTGGATTTTTAGAAAAGATGAATTGCTCGGCCATTACCATTAAAAAGAAATGAAGGGGAGCCTTACCTCATCATTGGGTTGATTGGATTTGATTGTTATGGTTAGGTAATTGTGATAAAACAAAAATTACATGGCATGCCCTACAAACTGGCTGTCCAATGAACCCGTTATGCAACACTTTAAGATGAAACTTTTTGAAACACACATAGAACAGACACATGATGAGTCCTCTGTTTTGTCTTCTGGAAAAAGCCAGACAAAAAAACTATATATATATATATATTACGCTGTTATATTACTGTTATCACGCAGAAATAAATGCTCATTATTATGCTGATTGAATTTGCACCACAACACTCTCTCTTCTATAATACATTGTGCCTGTGAGCTAACACAGGATGCGTTTTTCACTGGGTCTTTTCCCACAGCTGTGCCCATGCTCTTTCATCATCTCCACTGACCTGGATCGTTACCTCAGTCAGGCCCTCACAGCACTATCGGTAAATATTTCAATGCAAACTGATGCTGGGGAGGGTAAATGGTCCTGTAACACAGAGTCATGTGAGGATGCTGTCGCTGTCATTGCAGACATGTGGTCATAGTCTCATATCTGTGGACCCACGTGGAGGTACAGGAAATGGGCAGCATTTAGGGGATTTTGACAGTAGTAAGCAAAGATAAAACTTATTGGACATGAATGCAGTGGATTGTTGTGGTAACAACTCTATCAAGAGATTTTCTGTCAGAATTTTGTCTTGTACATATTATTCATTGATAGTTCCTAAAATTAATTCCTGAGAAAACTGACTCAAATAGTTGATATCACATTCTCATTTCTTCTATCCCCACATTTCAGGCAGGATAATAAATCCAGACTCGCAACTTAGAACTTCATCTCCAGTTTTACCCACAGTACTGTTTTAAATATTTCCTTACAAGGAATTCATGCAATCTTATTTCGAGGTGGGCAATATATTCAGTTTTAGATATGCAATCAAAACAATATACACTGATAAAATGACCAGATGGAAATGACAAATAAAAGTACTTTATCACATGGATGCAAAAATCCTGTAAATGCAACATTTGCCTACATTCACAGATACCAGTCCTCCTTATGTTTATAAGGACAGCTATTGCTTCCAATGGCCCCTGAAAACCAGAAACATTACAGACACCTTTCATGTATATTACACAAGAAGGTCAGTTTACTCGTCACAAGGAGTACCGCTCAGTGCTGCTCTGTGAAAGCAGTCTTCTGTGGCTCTGGAGGAGATGCTAAATAACACCAGTGATGCTGTCAGGGTTATCTCAGTTCAGGATTGAAGATGGCAAATTTACGATAGAAAGCCTTTGTAATTCTGATGCCCATATCTGAAGGACAACATCATTAGTCTGTGCCTTCTATAACCGTTATGAATAACTGTTTATGACATCTGTTTTATGACCTGAGAATGTGATTGGTGAGGTTGGTTAGGTTTAGACATCAGAACAACCTGGTTAGGTGGTTTGTGTGTCCAAGACTACAAAAAACAAGACACAGTTTGTAATAAATCACAGTTAATCTCTAAGGGATGTACAGAGAGATCTAATCTATAAACCTTCCTATAATCTTCAGCAGGTGTCAGGGAGGAATAATTGGGGTATTAAAGATGTTCCTGTCATTGTGCTGATGCTGAGACAGTCACAAGTGGCAGGAACATAAGAATCTACTCTATCTGAGGCCGCAGACGATTGGAAAACATCTCAGAATGACAGGACACATCATTAACTGCAGTTGTGTGGTTGTTATTTCTGTGAAACTTGTGCATGCTGTCTGACTGTTCTGTATTCATGTTTCTGTCCATGCGTAAAAGTGTGCATGTGTGCCTTTCCAGTGTAAATGTGTGCCAGGTTTAGATTTTTCTTCCAATTGCAGGAAATGGAAGCCAAATAAGTAGGTTATCGCTTATCCTGCTTTGCATATCTTCCTACCCGTGTGTGTAATTGGATTTGGTGTGTGTGTGTGTGTGTGTGTTTCTATGCATACATGTGGGGATTCGGCTGCTTGTGTAGTGGGCAGCAGGCTGTGAAATTTAATCTCAAAGTGTTAATTTCACTGCCTGGAATATGGGCAGGAAAATTCCCATTGCATCATTGAGACACTGGGATCCCCCCCTTTTTTTTTTACCATGGTTACCATGGATACCTCCAGCATGCCGAAATACCATCAAAGCAATGCCACCATCTGTGTGCAGATATTAGTTTGACTTAGTTTTAAATTAGTTTTAAATACAGTATACAGTATTGTTAAGTAGCTGGACCTGCGGGGATGGTAACGTTTAGCTTTTTATTTCTTTTTCTTCCTGTTCCTGTTCCAGACTCTGATGATGTTTTACCAGTATATATCAATATGTGTGCCTCTAACATGGAACAGTGTCTGGCTGCAAACAGTTCTGTTTTTACCTGTAAAATTAAAGGTAACATTTGTTAAATAATTCTGTAAGGCACAGAATGAAGATGCCTTCCGCTATGTTGTTGTAGTAGTAGAAGTAGTACACAGTAAATGGATAAGATCTCTATTTAGCATTTGAACTTCATAATGGTCACCACAAGTTAAATATGTTAACGCTTTAAAGATCTTGAAATCTGTTTTTTAAAGTCTGAAATATTAGACATGTAGATCTTTTTGCACAACCCTCATAGCAGAAACACACTGTCTGTTCTTCTCATATAAATTTTCCTGGAAAGGTTGGCATACCTCTGGGGTACTTTACTCTGGAATGCATAATTTGTCACTAGATGGCAGTTTGGCAGTGTTTGCTAGCACAACAAGTGTATTACTATCAGGATTCATTTACTGGCAATGTCAGGGCTGAAACTAACATGTTGGTCCAAAAGTGAAACCCTTCCCACACACTCAATAAATACCTTCTCCTGAACAACTAAATCACATTTTGCATCAGTATTCTTGTGCTGAGATACTTGGAGACACCGACATCTCGAGGCCTGCAGTGAATCAGTAACAACATCATCTTGTCAGATAAACAAGACAAGAGAATCAGTAGCTGAGAAGACCGAAATGAAATAACCATATGTCTGGTGTTGTTTATTGTGATAACCATTTTAACTGAGTTCCTGCTCCTCTCCATCCCGGTGATTCCTGCTGCAACCTGCTACATTCCCAAATGAGCCGATCTGCCATCTCGCACTGTGATTTGGCAGCGAGACACACACAGCACCAGTCAGGAGTTACATTAGTCTGCCCATCTGCTCATTACAAACTGTGGTTCTCACTTCAAAGATGTCTCTCGCACCAGCTACTGCAGGGAGGTGAAAGCCTGATTATTTTCAGAAATAACACAGCAGCATGCTGTTTCTAAGACATGTTTAAGAAACATGTTGAAGGAATAACAGTTACTTTATTTCTCCCTCCCCAGCTACATCCATACTGTTGAATATTGCCTGTTGAATGTGCATATCCAGACCATGTATTCTGCTGTACTGACCACAATAAACTCTGTGCTAAATCAGTTTGAGAGCTTCAGTGATTAGTCAATAAATTGATCTGCAGGTGAATAGTTGAGTCACTGATCAAGCAAAAGACCCAAACATTTGATTTCATTTGATCCCAGCTTGTCAAATATGAGAATTTTCTGCTCTTACATGTTTAACATTATAGTAAATTGAATGTCTTTGGGATTTGACTGTTGGTTTGACAAAACAAGTCACTTGATGACATTAGTGTGGCCTCTATGGTATTGGCTAAATAATCAATGATCAGCATATTAATCAAGTAATGAAAATGGTCTTTACCTGTAGCCCTAATGAATTTGCACTACAGGCACGACTTTAATCCCTGCATGCTCTTTGTGGACTTTGGTGATTAAAACTCATTGTTATTCAGGTTTTGACTCTCAGTCTGATTCTGTTTCGAATAAAAAAAAAACAGCTATTAAGATTAGACATGTGTTTAAGTAAATCCCAGAGGGCCTACATTTCTCTCTCGATTCCTTCAGCCCTATCTCCACCTTCCCTTCAACGTTTTTACAAAATGTATGACTAAGCTCAGTCCACAATCAATTGAAGAGACTTTATTAGTATCCAAGTCCATGCCTGTGGTCTCTGCTACTGAAAATTAACTCCTCTCAGGTCGGACATAAAGCAACGGTCCAATGCTCGGGGGGTCTTTCTGTGTAGCCCTACCAATCCATAACTGTGACAGCATGTCATGCAGGGGCCAGAGAACTCGCTCTCCCCAGGGATCTCTAATCCAGGAGGCTGGATCTTTTCCCCAACATACGCCCTCCCCATTGCCCACGACCTTCACATTTCACTGCAGGGATGCCGTTTGGAATAGCAATGACACATGTAGCGCGTCACATGCCATATCTGGCACTGTAATTCTTGATACTTGCATCACATCCTATCACGCCCCTGAGGATAGTATGACTCTTGCTCGCGGCTGTACCTCAAATGCCAGTTTTGACCCGCTTTGAGTTGAGAGCACCCTGATAAAAATTCATATTTGCTGCCTGTGTAGTTAAAGGTCAGACGATGCTAATCAGAAGTATTTATCATTCAGATATGGGATTTGTGTTTGAGCAAAAACATTTCATTTTTACTTCTCTGTTTCCATTTGCAAGAGATTGTTTGTCGTGGAAAGTTTGAGTTGTCTGTCCTCTGCCTGTTTGTGTTTGTGTGTACGTGCGTGTGTGTGTGTGACACAACGTGCAAACATAATTATGCACTATATACGTGTATGCAGTGTGGCATGCCTGTGCTGTCTGAGTTTTGTGTGCTTGTTTTTGAAGTGCAACCACAACATTAAGGCACAGAAGTTGATGAGATGCTGAGTTTAATTCCCTCGCCAGCCTCCATGTGTGTCACACTCGTTTTGTGCATCACTGTGGCAGCAGCTGCTCGCATTTCCTTGGTGGTGAGACGGACTTACTGAAGCATTTAGCATGTCAAATACAAATTCTTAGCATCAGCATACCAAGTATTGTGACCCATACACAAAAAACGACTGTGTTCCCCTTTTACGACCCAGTCTTCTAGCAATTACATTTATATATTACTAATTTGCAAAGGCACATACACTTGGACAGAACATTTAAGCCACCTGAGCCATGTTTGCTCACCAGAACCAAGGTTTTTAATTAACTTACTTATTTATTACCTGGAGGTGAATGGATTGAGTTAGCAAACTCGTTTTCAGTATTTTACATGATATTGCCTGAAAGAGAAATAATTACACTTCTCATTTAACCTCTCTCTTGGCTTTTTCAAATCGTGGCAAGAAAAGAGTTGTAGCATCATTTATGACCTTGGCCTTCACCTTGATTCGTGATAGCTGGGCAGCGGACAGTGTGAATGTGTAATGATTCTGCGCTGGCAGGGATCACACCCAATGTATGACTGATCGATAGACTCTGGTCTCTCTCTCTCTCTCTCTCTCTCTCTCTCTCTCTCTCTCTCTCTCTCTCTCTCTCTCTCTCTCTCTCTCTCTCTCTGCCTTTATTGATCAACCAGTGTGTGCCTGTGAGTCAGACTGAACAGACAGAAAATACGAAAGCCTTGGTCCTCATTATTCAAAGAGCAGTCCAAGAATTGTCACTTTTGATGGAATCCAGCCCTCTTTCCCCTGACACCGTCTACAATGTTGAAGAATGAAAAATGCACTTAAGATCTTTTGGAAGGGATTATTATATCAAATGCCCTCCTCCCCCTCCAGACCAGACGCACAATGTCATTTGTAACGTCACTTAAAATTCCAGCTTCTGCCAGAGTTAATAAGTCATTTTTCAACTTCCCAGACTGATAAAAAGTCTATCTTTAGCTGAAAGCAGCTCCAGAGGTTTGGATATATAATAGGCCTGTTTTATCCTCAGCAGGCAGCCAGCAGAATGGGCTAGAAAATGGACTGAATGACCTTGTGGAATAGAAACGCTATTAAGCATTTATGAATGCATGTAAGAGTGGACATGGGCGTGTGTAATAACAAGGTCAGGATCTTGGGAAATGCTTTGACTTGTGTTTACAAAGACAATAAATCATCTGTAGTGTTCAGTCTCGATATTGAGTCTGACACATTGGCTGATGTTATCTGAATGGGAATTGCATTATAACGAACGTTAATTTTTTGGGGGGGAGTTGTTCTCTCTCTCTCAAACCTACAGACACACACGTGCATTCATTCTGGTAAGGCAATTGTTGCTATGGAAATGGAAAGTGAATTGGATAAAAGAAAAGAAGAAACGAAGGGAGGGGGACGAAGGAGGGAGGGGGACATTATTGCCAAAGGCTGTTCGATAACAAGTGATGTTGTGAAATGAAAGTCTCTCCTGCCCAGGGTCTAAGCTTTATATCTGTCTCTTTTTGTTGAGCCGATTGCTGTGTGTTTGATAAGTGGCCTTGTAGTCGACACACACACACACACACAAAGAAAAGAGACTGGTTCCTTTTAATCCTGATATGTAACGTGTTCATTCCTCGGTGGGAATGTGAAAAAATAGTCTCTGGTCGCTCCTGCACAAGTTGGACCAGAAATTATATAACTTCTTTAGCTTAACTCTTTGTCTCTTTACAAAATACTTGATGTTTCGTTGCCATGGAGACATAAACCCAGACAAAACTTCCCATGCTGGAAGGTTATTAATATCAGCTGGACTTTCTCTCTGCAAATTATCCTTTTTTTTTTTTTAATTTGATTATTAATGAGCAGGTGTGGTTGTTATTGTGTTGACAGTGATTTAGAAACAAACAGCGAGCACCTTAACAATAACAGACCCCAGAATAAAATCAAATGGAAACAATCAATACCTGTATTGATTATATGAATATATAATTCTAAAGCAGTTAAAGGAATAATTTTGCAATAATTAGGTGAGAAAGTCAAAACTTTTTTAGGAGGTTGCATGTGGGTAATTTAGAGTCCAGACCTCATATTTCTAAAACCCTGTAAGGCAGGTCCTACATGAAGTCTCTGTGGTACCTTCAGGTCCCTGATTAAATGGCAGGAGAGGTTTAACCGAGGAGTTTCAGTATTATCGCTCCTCAACTAATAATGAAAAGGTTAAATGAAATAAATCTGTGGTATTTGTTTTTAGTCTTGGTATTTAAGAAAAAAAAAACTGGACTAATATACTCCAATTTATTTCCAAAGTTTTATTACCCTGCAAGTTTGCTTTCTTTTGATGTGCAGTATTACAGTATTACTAACTAATTTTTTTTTCAGGCAGCTGCAAAATAGGTCAATAGGTTTTTTAGATCAGTGTCATCCGCTTTAAGCGGATTTTCTGAGTATGTTCATAGTTGAGTACTAGATGTTGCCATATTTGGATAAAAGAGAGGCTCGTCTCTTCCTTTGGGTTTCACATGTTGAAATCAAAACCCAGGGTGGCACAATAAAAATTAAAAAAAAAATAAAAATACACAGCGCATTGTGCTTTCGACTTGAATCCCATTTGAACTCATTAACCCCGTGCGGCTAAAACCACAGTGACAGACGCCTTTGATGAGGCCTGTCAGTATGAATTACAAACAACACCGATTTTGCATTTTCGTCATTAATCACAGCTGTAACAAAGGCTGACACTTGAGACTCTTCTTTGAGGCGATTCTATCACCACATGGCGGAAAGGAGTGGAACTGAGGTGACTGGTCCCGAGGCTTCACTGTTTTGTTTCCAGCAAACGCGTCTTTATACGGACACACACAGCCTGTGGACTGTGCGCATTACCAAACTCAACTCAACTCTCATTTGAGAGAGCGCGCATTGATTTGCAAACGGGTGCGCGCTTGTTTTCAGCACCATGGACAGCAATGCCCCCATCAACTAGGAGTAAGATGCATAATAAAAGATTAAGCGGTTAAATATTCTGCTTTATTCGTCGCTTTTGGACAGTGAGTAGCTTCACACCCTCAGTACAGACCTTTGTTGTCAGTTGCCACAAAAAAAGCTGAATTTCTATGGGAAAATTGAAGCAGTGACTGATGACATTACTTTGTCTTTGTCAAAAGTGTTGCACTCAAACATTGCCAGACTTTATTGCAGAGCAAATAGAGGATATTGCCTCCGTGTTGTTGATTTTTTTTTTTTGTTTTCTTTTGTTGTGTATTTGAAGTGAAAGCAATAAAATGTGGATTCTTCCTGGTCTTTTAGTGCCTCTGTCATTTCTTGATTTAGAAAAAGGCAACTGATTTAACGATTTAATACAGCATTGCTGATCTGTTGTCATTTCCACGTGATAAAGGTGATTAAAGGGTTCAAATGAGCCGTGCATGAGCGCACAGGGAAATAATGTAGACGTGGATCAAACAGGTGATTCATCAAGTGTTTTTGTTGCACCGTTCTTAAATGAAGGTGAGTGCTCGACATTAAGTGTCAAGTTAATTTCCGAGTGGGCGGGTGTTGGACGTATGTCAGACATATGCACGCCGTGGGCGGGTGTCGGCGTGTTAGAAAAAAAAAAAAAAAAGCAGAGGGGAGTGCAGCGCTTCAGTGTGTGAACACGCACAGATAGGTGATGGTTAGAATAGAAGTAAGTGGCGTCGGCCTCAGCTCTCCAAAGCTCTAGGCTTTGGCTGAGAGAGGCGTGGCGCACTTTGTCCCCCCAGACCGAAAACCACCTGTATGGATGAGCAGAACTCCAGCGTGATCCAGTCGCCCTCGTCCGCCAGGCACACGGGCAGCAACGCGACCGACAGCCGGGGTTATGCCGAGTTGGAGAGGGGCGTCATGACGGTGGAAAACATGCTGGAGGAGTCCGCCGTGCTCTCGGCGCCTCACCTGTCGGTGGGTCGGTATGAGCGCGGCCGTCAGGGATGCTGCGAGAGGGTGGTGATCAACATTTCGGGTTTACGGTTCGAGACGCAACTTAAAACTTTCAACCAGTTCCCTGACACGCTGCTGGGGGACCCCAGGAAAAGGATGCGCTACTTTGACCCACTGAGGAACGAGTACTTCTTCGACAGGAACAGACCGAGCTTTGATGCCATCCTGTACTACTACCAGTCAGGGGGGCGCATACGGAGACCTGTTAACGTCCCCATTGATATTTTCTCCGAGGAGATTAGGTTTTATCAACTGGGAGAGGAGGCCATGGAGAAATTCCGAGATGATGAAGGGTTTATAAAGGAAGAGGAGCGCGTACTGCCTAAAAATGATTTCCAAAAGCAGGTTTGGCTTTTGTTTGAGTATCCTGAAAGCTCTGGGCCAGCAAGAGGGATAGCCATCGTTTCAGTGCTTGTTATTTTGATTTCAATTGTCATTTTCTGCATGGAGACTCTCCCGGAATTTCGCGATGAGAGAGACCAAGCCACAGTGGCACCCACGGTCAATGGCACCGCTCCCTACGTGCCAAGCCCGTTCACAGACCCCTTCTTTGTGATAGAGACTCTGTGCATTATATGGTTCTCTTTCGAGTTGCTGGTCAGATTTTTCGCCTGCCCCAGCAAAACTTCCTTCTCTAAAAACATCATGAATATCATTGACGTTGTCGCCATAATCCCTTACTTTATCACTTTGGGGACAGAGCTGGCCGAGAGGCAGACAAACAGCGGCCAACAGGCGATGTCCCTCGCCATCCTGAGGGTGATCAGACTGGTGAGGGTCTTTCGTATTTTTAAGCTCTCACGGCACTCAAAGGGACTTCAGATTTTGGGACAGACCCTGAAGGCCAGCATGAGGGAGCTCGGTTTGCTTATATTTTTCCTTTTTATCGGAGTTATTCTCTTCTCCAGCGCGGTTTACTTTGCAGAGGCAGACGACCCCTCGTCCAGCTTCACCAGCATCCCAGACGCGTTTTGGTGGGCAGTTGTCACCATGACCACGGTCGGATATGGAGACATGCATCCGGTGACCATTGGTGGGAAAATAGTGGGGTCCCTGTGCGCAATAGCAGGCGTGCTGACCATCGCCTTACCCGTGCCAGTGATTGTGTCCAATTTCAACTACTTTTACCACAGGGAGACTGATGGAGAGGAGCACCCACACTACCTGAACACGGGCAGCTGTGAGCACCTTCCCTCAGAGGAGCTGAGGAGGTCATGCAGCTCCTCGTCTCTCAGCAAGTCTGAGTACATGGTGATAGAGGAGGGCATCAACAGTGCGTTCAAACAGCCCAACTTCAGCACCGAAAACAACCAGAACTGCGTGAACATCAAAAAGATCTTCACAGACGTGTAAATGAGCCCAAAACGGATCATTCATGGAGCATGAAGAAACAGTAGCTATAATATTATTATTTTTTTATATAGCCAATCATAATGTGTCAGCCCATATCTGTGGATGAACGCTGCGTACATGTCAGTTTTAACAAGTAACTTATCCTTGTTTTTAATTTATGCAAATGAGAAATTATCATTCGGATTGTCTCCAGTGTACAGTCACATGTTTTGAGTATTTCTAAGAAATGGAGAAGTATTAATGTGAACCAAAAACATTTGCACTGGAAGAGTATTCATTTCGGTCCAAGCTGTTGGAAAAAGATTTATTGAACAAATAAGCGGCTTGTTAAAACATATTTTTTTTCAGTGTATAGTGCCACATGATGCCTACATATCTTGATGTTATAATGCGAAAGTTGTTGATGTTTATGATTGGGATGCACGTGTAGCATATAGTCGACTATATTACATCTAACCGCCAGTCATAAACGACGTCTTGTGCTTCGTGGAAAGAAAAGTTTCATTGTCCAATAATGTAATGAATAGACTATGGTAATTTACATAGCCAAATGCCTGTTTAGGTTATATTTAATATCATAACCTGTCGAGATGTTGGACTCTGAGTCTTGTTCAGATTATTATTCAGGTAATAAACCGCAGAGTGGTGTAGATGGAAGAGCTTATCACAAATTATAAATCGAGCTTTACGTAAAATTGTATTTTTATTCAGAACTACCTATATAGCCTATATTAAATAAAACGAAAATTAAGTGATCCCGACTCAAAATGTCATTATCACCTTTGGATGAAACACACATATATAGTGAATAATTGTGTGCCTGAGGTCACGTGACAACAGTATGAAAACAGCGTGGATGAAAGGAGGGAGAACGTGCGGCACGTCCCGCCTCACTACTCACTGAAACCGCCTTGTGATGCAGTCTCCATGACGACGGTGGTTTCCCGGGTAACCCCCTCGAATGCTACCATGGCTTTGTGTTGCAAGACTTTCCAACTGTGGTTCATTATCACCTTTATTGTCACCTTTGTGTCCTTGAGAGGCAGTAAAAGGGGCAACTGTGGATGAGGCATGATAATTGGATATGATGTAAAACTAATATATGGAGTTTAATAATTTATTCTTTATTGGTTTCCATAAAGGTGGATAAATCAGATGAATCAGTCAGTACTGTTGGTCCTTTAGGTGAAGTTTCTAGACTGTAGCTTCAGGCTGTGAATACCATAAAAAGCTGTTGTATCAGTGCAGCCTGGCCTTTGTTTCCCTTGACTATATTCCACCTTGGCTGCTGTGTTTTTCAGACGTGAGCTCCATTCTCAGAGTTGGCATGCCAACTAGGTCTGACGTCAGCTACCTTTCATCCCCTCCAGCAGACACTTGCACATGTGCTTGTAGTAGAGAGTGACATATTAAAACAAACCCAGAGGGATCCAGTGAAAATGAATTGCAGGTCCATTGGTTTGTAATATGTATGAGAGCTTCTCAAGACTGCTGTTGTGGCAGCTGCAGCAAATGGTTGTTTTCATTATAGATTCATATGTTAGCTAGTTCCTAGATTCACTAATTAATCATTTAGTCTTTAGAGTGTCAGAAAATAGTGAAAACTGCCTGTTTTATTTTCTCATAATTCAATATTATGTCCTCAGCTGTTGTGTTTTGTCTGACTAACAGTCCAAAACCTACAGATATTCAGTTTACAGTGACAGAAAGCAGAGAAAAGCAGTAAACTTTCACAACAGACAAGTTGAGTTGGAGAACATTTGGCATTTTCCCTTCAATTTACTATCAAAATATCTGACAATTAATATTCTGTTGACTGACTAATTGATTAATCACGTAATCATTTCAGCTGTAATTAATTTACTTTGTGGAGTCCCCTTTGTGTTTAGTCCTGTCTGTGTTTACCTGTGCTGCTCCTGAACCAACACTGAGGCTTCGGCACTGAAAATAGCTCAGTCCTGCCCTCTTGTGGATCACCTGAGTTATTACTGTTGGGTAGGTCGTTTAATATTGAGCCTGCACTTATATTTAACTCCTTCTTGTTAGATTTTAAAGGCAACACATTAAGACTCCCTGTTTAGCAGATAAAAGTGTTTATTAATATATTTGTCAACAATTAGATATCATAAAACACAGTTGTAATCATATAAAATATGTCTTTATAATGATTATTATTATTGTTGACAAATCTGGTGCTATAAAAATATCTTTATAGTGTATTATAAACCATCTGTTAAATGTTTGTACACTGCTTATAAATGGTAATTAGCAGGACTTAAAGTAAAGTGGGGAATATATTATTGTTCCTTTATAATCATGCTATTGGCACACAATGTATAATTAAGTCCATGTTTCTTGAGCAGATCCGTTATAAGATTCCCTGTTCCCTCTTTTTACGACTCAAAAACACAGCAGTATTGTTTATCAGATTGATATCTCATAGTTTTTCCAAAATTAATGAGAGCTGCTTATAAACATGTTTCATGTGTCAGAAATTTGCTACACAAGCAGACACTTGACTTCTGTTTGAGGTCTTCAGCTCTAAAACATGGTTTTATACAAAGGATTTTCATTTAATCTGTATCTGTGATTCCCAAATTAGTTTATTAGGATTTACCTCAATGGAACTTTAAATAATTTGTTCATAAGAGTCACAAGAGTTCAGCAGGGAGTTAAACCTCTCTGAAGTATAACTGACCCCACAAATGAGCAATATCACTCTATAAGAAGGCAGACTGTACATTTTAGTCTTACATAATGAATTGTCCACAGAGTGGAGCCTGTACAATCTAATACAATCCAAAAATTCTACCTTTACAAAGTTTATAATGTGCCGTTTTTGGTGACATTGTCATAAAAGTGGTAATTTGCTGATATATTTATTTTTGAGGTCATAGTTAAAGGAGGTACTACTTCATACTGAGAGGTGTTTCTATTTTTTTTTCTTCTTCTCATTTACATAGATGATGTGGGCAGGATATTAGAAACACCTGTGAATATAATACAGTCCAGCACGATACCACCACTAACTATAACTTCATTGCAATAATAGCTAATTTAATGTATGCCTCTATGACATTATAGGCATTATAAAAGTACACTTTATGGTAAACATTTGTATTGGATTGTATTTGACTTTACAGATTTACCTAATAACCTGTCCATTGAGTGTATATACTTATTTATTCATTCATAGCACATGAAATATTTCCCCTTCAACAATTTGTGCAAGCACTTTTGCATCAAAGGAAAGGGTTACAACTTCAGCACTTATCTACATGTACTATTTTTACACATACAGCACTGGGGTTTGTGAGACCCCAAACGGTGAGGAAGGAACAGTGTTTTGTCCCAGAATTGGCCATGTTGCTGTCTGGGATTTGTCATTCAGGTCAGGAAACTACCTTAAAATTCCACCTAGAGGCTTTTAGTCTGACCCATAATTCCTATGTTTCGCAGGAGAGAAAGGGAATTACAGTTTGAGAGTCAGAGAGAGGAGAAAAAAAAACCCATCCTTACTTACACTTTGCATGACTTTGAACAAGCAAAGACTGGGACATCAAGGTTACTTGAAATTCACTTTGCAGTATGCTGAGCTGTTACAAAGCACAGTGTACTTTTGTAGCATCACATGGGAACTCATGTGGTTTCTAAAATGAAGCAAATTTTAAACACGAGACATGTAATTATGAGCAGAGAGGAAGAAAAAACGTTATTACAGCCTCACGTGTTCCTGAAACCATGTGTACAACAGAATGGCCAGAGATGCCACACAATGGTTCTTATCATATCCTATGAACTACAAATTTGTTGAGGTTCAGTATTTGCTTGGTCAAGTCTGTTTGGTCTTGATGACGATGATTTTAAATGTCAAACTTTAAAAAAAAAAACCACCCTGCCTGTTTTAGTAACATGTGGTCCATATTTAATTTGTGTATGTAGAGGCTAATTTCTGCTACAAATCAGGCTCCATTCAAAACATTTAATGAAGGTAAACGCAACACAACAGAAAGCTTGAGATGTTTAACATCATACCAGATAACATGACTGTCCACACTACCACACTTTAAAGTGAAGCAGTTTTGCATTGAGATTCTCAGATTTTTAACTCTTTGTGTTCTTTGCTGAGTCTTAAGTTTTACATGCAGAGCTACAAAGACGTGTTTATTCCAGGCCAGATGCCATGTGTTCCACATCTCCAGGTGCTGTGCCTCAGAACTGCTGAGTTGCTTTGTTCCCTCTGTCTCCTCTACTGGAATTAAAGTCCTTCTTCAATGTATTTTTAACCAGGGGAAAATGAAAAGGTGCCTCCAAGTTACCCAGCGCCGTTAATCATCTCCTGCATCTCCCTGACGGCAGCACTAGTACGGGACACCTGCAGTTGAACCTGCGTTGTTCTGGTTTGTGGAGAGGGAAGGATCGCATCTGAGGTAAACTTGTTAGAACTTAAAAGGCTGAGATATTGTGGCCTCATGAGGAGATCAGTGTTGCTTTCCTTTAAATTATTGAAAGAACTTATGCGTAATTTGTGTTTACTCATCACATCAGAAATTCAAGAACCTTATTACTGAAGATTAATTACAAAGACTTAATGCCATATAAATTCAGTTCGGTACCCTGTGAAAACACTCTTTTATAAATTCTTTCAATAAACTATTTTCTTGTACTTTCTTTATGTTGTATATAGAGCTGGGTATCACTGTGCAGTTTCCCTCAGCTCTACAGTGTTTCCTATGTCTGTCTACTCTTTGTTTTGTTTTTTCTGGCCTGCAAATTCTGCTCATACATCAGCATCTGGACAAAGGCAGCAACTGGTTGGTGAACATAGTGCAGCATTTAGTATCTAAAGACAAAAACAGTTAGTACACCGAATATTGGACTGAAATGTGTCATGCTGACAGAAACACAAATCCAAATAAATGCTCTTGTTAATCTGTCTCCGATGGATGTGTGAAGAAGCAACTGTTTGCTAAAGCTGTTTGTGACATCTGAAGTAATATTATGCCAGTGTTGTGTTTTCATCTTGTTTCACTGCCACCAAGTGGCCAAAAGTTAATGCAACTTTAACTGTCTGGTGATATTTGTAATCTTGGTCATTTATTCTTTCATCAGTTAGTTCCTGATTTAAGTCAAAATGATCCCATTTTCCTACTTGTATTTAGAAAACACGTAATGTTTGAGAACTGTGCCTTCTTATGTTACATTAAAAAAAAAAAGTTTTGTAGAAAAACATAAAGTCTTAAGGAGTATTGTTTTCGTATCTGTACAGAAACTTTGGTATTGAATTCACAGATGTATTGAAAATTTAAAAAGCCCTTGTTACATAATAGCAGTAGACTTACTTGTCACTATAGATATAAACACAGATACAAGATTTAAAGCAGGATACACACTTGTGACTTAAAAGTGTGTTTCTGCTGCTGTTTTAAATGCGATGATTTGTCTGATTGTCTCACTGCCCGCGTGTGACTGTCTGTGTGCACATATGAATGAGCATGCTTGAGTGCGGCACAGTTGTAAGACGGTCACAGCTGGTATGCCTGAATGCACTCTGCTGAGGGATCCTGGTCATTAGGAAGCAGAGAGTACTGGAGAGGACGGGCACACACTCTGCACCGAGTCAGAGGGAAGGCACTCACATATATGAGCTCATATGCATGATATACAAATACACACACAGACGCAGAAAACTGCAGTCAGCTCCACATATAGTCCTCTCTGACACTGCCGCTCCAGGCAGACGAGAGGATACGAGAACAGGATTGTGCTCAGTCAGGGTGGGGGGTAGAGGAGACCCTGGGCTTCCCCTCTCGTCTCATCTCCTCGCTGTCCCCGTCATGCCAACATTCACCACATGAGAGGAATGATGCCTCGCAGCAGCGTGCTACCTCTAATGATACCCAGCATGCCAGCGTGGGGGGTGTGTGCCAGGAGAGGTGCCGCTTGTCATCCTTAAACTTTACCAAAGCACATTCATGACACATCGGTGAGGCGAAGAGGGAAGGCAGCAGCAGAATCCAGTGCAATTATTCACAGCAGTGCACATTTTTCTTCCTGCTCTGATGATATTTTTATGTGGTACAGTATTTGCCCTAAAACTGTAACTCAGTGCTGCCAAAAATAGAAACCATGAGACATATTGCCATTATTTCTCTGGGTGCCATTCATCCATCTGCTCTTTGGAGAACATGTAATGGCACTCTGGGGGCTATTCATAAAGTTCACTTTTCTGCATCAAGACCCAGTGTTCAGGGCTTTCAGTGAGACAAAGAAAAGCCCAGAAAGCATGTCAAAAAAGCATATATCCTCCCCCTAAAGGGCAGACATACTAAAGCTGACGGTGAAACCATTTTCTTATAGGCAGCTGATATGCTGGAGCACACATCCCAGGTGTGGAAAAATAATAATCTACAAATTTTACACTTTTTCTAACCACTAATTCATCTTTAACTGATGCAGCTGACTGCAGGGCAATGAAAAATGCTTTGTCATCGTGTTGTAACTTTACCTGAAATATCCCAGCGGCACCAGAGAGGCGTGATGTCACCGCCCAGCCTCCTCCCACTGCTGCCCCCAGAGACGGTCTCTGTAGCAACCAAATGAGGCTGAGCAAAAGATTCGCCCAACTACAGTAGCGATGCTGACCTCAAACAATTTCTTTTGATACTCTGTTGCTTTTAGGCGCTCTCTGGGAGTCTGTTTATGATAACCTTGACAGACAAGATTAATATTATTAAGTCAGATGCCTTGTCAGGGCCTCGTGACCCTGGAAACCCTCAGGTGTACTGTGAGTCAGAGCGGCTGCCGGTTCCAACAGAAGCAGTGTCGACTGCAGATGAAACTGCTTCATGAAGTTGAGGCAAATATTTTGATTCCTTGAGTCACTGGCAAAAAAAAAAAACAACCTGAGCATTGCATCATCAGAGAGACACAGTAGATGTCACTGTAAATGCCACAAGTCCCATAATGTGCATCTGTGCTGCAGCAAACGAACACAGCAGCCCCTTCGTTCTCAGACATTGTAAAGCAGACCTGAATGTGTTTATTGCTTATGCTTTTGATGCTAAATTATTTCATGTACAAAGCTTGATTTGAGCAAAACCTGAATTTGCTAAAATATTTAAGATTGGAGCCATATGCTGTAAAAATTCACGGCTGTATGCAATGCAAGTAAACCGCCCATTCTTAGCCTTGCTGTGACAGACACACAGACAGCTTTATTTTTATTCCTTCACCCTCATACCAAAGGTGTCTTATTTCTGGTATGACCTTGGTGTAATATAACCCAGTGTTCCTGAAGCAAGCACTTACCTTGACTTGAATTTCACTCACTCATACAGACACATTGTATAATGCAGCAGAAGGGTATCCCTGCAACAGTGACACTGACTCACTGACTGACTCATAGTCCTTCTCCTCAGCATCAGGATAGCTCACTGAATTGAATGTAGCTAAGTTTTTTTTTTTTCATTTTGCTGTTGATGGGTACAAATGACAAAGAAGCCGTATAGTAAAATGTGCATGTGTGTTTTCATGTCAGCCAAGTGTTGCATGCTATAACTTCCTGAATTTCTAGAACAGCAGCATGTGTCAGTGCAGTAAACTGTCATCATATGGAAAATGTCTACAGGTAGCGACTTGTCTTCCACATACCCACAGGTTTAGATAATAAGCTCGTGTGGTCGCCGTGTGTGCAGATTTCTGTGAGGTTATCAGTCTAAGTGAGCCGCAGCTTGGCAGTATACTGCAGTGGACCAGTGTCCTTGTGTCTCTCCTGGTGTCTGGCTCTTTTCCAGCGTCTACCCTCATCCTGCTGGGCCTCAATCTGACGAGGACGACTCTCTCTTTTCCCTCCCTTTTTCTTCTCCTCCCTCTCTTTGCACAATGCTCTCTCTTCCTTATCCTTCTCTTCTTTGTTTCCATCTGTTTTTGTTTCTGCCTCAGATGCACCATTAGCTCAAGGGAACAAAGAGAAGGACAGAGGGAGCTGCGTTGCTATATATCTGTATACCTAACCCACTCTTTTTATTTATTGCTTCCACTTTCTGAGCCTGCTTCCGTAGTTGTATGTATAACTGTATAACCTGGCCTCCTTTGCAGGGCACCCCAGTTTTTATCTCTGGAGCAGTGATGCTGGAATGACTCATCTCCCAGAGGGTTAAATAAATTGAGTCTCAGTGAAAATGCATTGGGGAAAAAAGTGTTTAGCAGCAAGGTTGAAGGATTGCTTGATACACAGAGGAGTGAAAAAAAAAGGTGGAAAATTGTCAGAATATATTGTATGAGATCATTTTAGCTCAGATTCTCATTAAATATGGTGATGATTTTGCATGGGAGAATTTGCTAATGAGGAATTATACACAGGAGAGTGTTGCATCATCATATCTAGAAGCGGAAAATCTGTTTTTAATGCAGCAGCAAATCCAAGTGAACATGATACTAAGAGTTCATCTGTTCTGTCTTATGTTGACTGTCATGTTCAGCTTGTAATAAGAAGAGCAGAGTCTTGAAGTTGAATCGTGTTGGAATATGGACCTTGTTTTGTTTGCAGCCTTCTCATACTGTGTGTGTGTGTGTGTGTGTGTGTGTGTGTGTGTGTGTGTTCGTGTGTGTTCGTGTGTGTTCGTGTGTGTTCGTGTGTGTGTGTGTGTGTGTGTGTGTGTGTGTGTGTGTGTGTGTGTGTGTTCTGGAAACCTGTGGCATTATCTGTGTGTATGAGTGGATCTCGCAGTCAAGTGTGTGAGTGTTAGATGGTGGATGTC
>JBBMJY010000018.1:20966581-20996291 GCA_037833715.1 Toxotes lorentzi
TGTGTGTGTGTGTGTGTGTGTGTGTGTGTGTTTGTGTGTGTTTGTGTGTGTTTGTGTGTGTGTGTGTGTGTGTGTGTGTGTGTGTGTGTGTGTGTGTGTGTGTTCTGGAAACCTGTGGCTGCTGCAATGCAGTATCAAGGAGCAAGGAGGACAATAGTGATCATAAAAAGAGCACTGTGCTCCTGGCACTGGGCTGAACAGCTCTGACACTTGCCGCTGATAAAACATACATGTCACATGGGAACTTTGGGTACAGCTAATTTTGTAAATACTGACCAAATATGCATAGACAGTACACCAGAAGTAAACATTACTCTATCACATAATGAAATGTTTCTGGTACCAACTGGTCAAACAAGTGCTGTATTAATTTCTGGACGGATTCATAGAGTTTAATCTCTAATCAGATAGTTCCTGATTTAAATGAAAACCTTGCCAATTTTAAACTCCAGACTCCTCTAAGTTGCTTCTGTGCTAACGCAACATTACTGGGAGTGGTCCCCACGTCAGCACAATATAGTGTAAATGAAATAATGAATTAGTTTTTGACAGTGGCTCACTTGAAGGCAAGGCTACAAATCAGCAAATAATGATTAGCCACAGTCGATATAGTACTTAGATGGTGCAAAATTGCAATTAATCCAGTTACCAAAACCTGGCATGCTGGGGCTTTTGGGCCTCTTCAGGGTTCTAGGGGACTAGGGTTAAGGCTGAGGATTTTTTTTTTTTTTTTGCATGTTCTTACCTTATTTTTTGTCTGTTTCTTTTCAATCAGTTATCCAATAAAAAGAGATTTAAAAATGTTTTAATCATTTTGCCATTTTTGAAACTTTCCAGCAGAGTTCCTACACAGCAGCTTGTAATGAAAATATTTCTGATGAATATAAAGAGTAATCTGACTTCAGTAAAAGTAGAAAGACACCTTGTTCAGCTGAACTTCAGATTGGACAAGTTAAGTATCTCTGTTTAACAAAATAAATTTAAATCCTCCTTATTACAGATGATGTTGACTGTTAACCTAAAAATGAAACAGCAGCGGGAAAGAAAGTTTCAGCATCAAGTGAAGAAATGACCTGTGATTCAGTATTAACAAACCTTCACTTTCCTCAAGTTCATTTTCTCTGCTCGCTGTCCCTGCGCCAAAAGCAGCATCTGATGGAGATGAGGATGAGTCCTGAAATCAATAACTCTTGGAAACCAACCCATCGCTGACACCCTCATCTGTGAACTCGCACAACCGCTCATTTTCATATCCCCAAACACTCACAGCATTTACAGTCCTGGGACCCTTCACTTTTAATTAAAGCAAGTCAGCTAATGCAAAGTGAACAGAGCTTTAGAGCCCGCATTAACAGTCTTTGTAACGGGTCCCCGGCTCATAAATAATGGCTGTGCTGTCATGAGGAACCTGGGAAAGCCATTAAGAGAGGTATCCGCATGTGTGGCAGCAGGCAGGCAGACAGACAGAAGGGACAACGCTGGGAGCCGTGATGGTCTCGGGTCTGCCAGGAGTAACCTTGGCAAAGCCGAGTCTCACACAAATCATCCTGCTGCACCCCCCACCCCCCCCCACGTTTCTCCTCATCCACATCCCTCCCCTGCACGGCCAAGGGATTCCCGCTGACCTTTGGCTTTTCTGGAGGTGACTTCTGGACACGGTGCTTTCATTCCCAGCTCCAGCGAAGACAATGGGGAAAGGATTTACTATTGATCAGTTTGTTCTTCATTCTGACTCCAGCGGGCCACCATGATGGAGGTTTTGCTCTATTTCAGTCACCCTCCCATCTATTATTAATGAAGCTTGTTGCCAGGAAAGGTTACAAATATAACAGCTGTGCATAAAAAAAAAAGAAGACAGGAATTACAAAGCAGAAAGTGAATGTATGATTGTCGTTGCCTCTGTATATGCAAATCATTTCAACAGTACAGCTCAGAGAAGACACCTGAATGAGAAATATGTCTTCTTAAACATGTATTTCAGGTAGATTATTTTTGCAACACTTGAAAGAACCTGCACAAATATTTTCCACTGTTACAGCCACAGTCTTACATGCTATCACTGGCTATACGTGAAAATAGTTGGTCACTAAACTTAAAGATAATGCCATTTTCAAAAAAAAAAACGTTTATAACAAGCTCCAAAATACAAAATCCAATTTGCCCATAAATCTTTTTGACACTGCGGTTAAAAAATGTGAAACCGTCTGACCAACAGCATTGCTGCTGAACAATGCAGGAGATGTGTACCCCTTTAAATTGCCCACACTGCAGATAAGGTAAGGAGTGGTATGCTACAGTGCGGATGGAGAGCGCGTTTTTTCGCCCTTGCCTTCTCCATCACCAGCACGTCTCTTGGTATTCAAAGCAATGCCCGACTGCAGGTTTGACTAAGGTTTATATACCAGCCCAGTGGCCACTGCTGACTACAGAAATATTTCACCCAGAAATGCTTCTTTCACCTCAGAGAGAGAGAGAGAGAGAAATCTCTCACCTCCTGCCGAGCTGAGACCAGGCAGGTCCAATAAAGGTCGCTTTATATGTGTGTTTATGTGTATGTGTGTTTGTGGCTCTTTGGCTCAGTGAAATTGCATAATCTTGTAGCCCACTACGTAGGGCGATTCTTTCATCCATGTCGTTTCAAGTCAGCGTCTGAAGATGCTGCTCTGCTCACCATGTAGGCTGTTCGGAGACTCACAGAACTGTGTCTGTGCAGCAAACGCTGGGCACGCACTTGACTCAGCCTGAGCATATCTGCAGCTCAGACTCTGGATTGTGGTCGAGATGTTGTTTTACGTGGCGAGTGCATGCCTGGAGAAGAAATCATTTAAAAACATGTAAATTGGCTGGGTGACGCATGGATAGATTGAAATTCTCTGCGCGGCAGATTTATTCTCAGTTTCAAATGAAAAGAGGATTCATTATTGATGCATATGTCCCAGAACGCGTCTAATTATTAAATCTTGGTAATACGATTATCTTTTTTTTTTTTTAAGCTCTCTCCCACCTCCTCGCCTTGCTTTTCCCCCCTTTGCAGATGTTGCCTCTCTGAGCATCTTATCAAGACTATTTACTTTTGCGGCTGTCTGCAGCCACAGCTCGTCACACAGTCACACTGGCTTGGGGAGGAACAGTGGAGGCAGATCATTCTTGCTGATCCCAGCACCTTTGGTTATTAAGGGAAGCACTAGCACCTCCTTGATCGGCTCCCTCCTCCCTTTTTGCCAATCGCCATCCCACGACAGCCTACCCGGAGGAAAGGAGTCGGGGAGGGGAAAGCGAGGACACACCCGCACATACTGTACCCGGTGTACACGGCGAGGATGCTGCAGACAACATGAGGTGAATATCATCGAATGTCCCACATTGGAAAATTCAATTTTTTTAACCCTCTCTGAAGACAGAAGACCTGATTGTCGCAGCTGGTTATTCACCTTCCTGATACCAGTGTCCTGCAGGGGCATAAACTCACATACACATATGAAGATGTCAGCAGGTATGTATGAAATAGAGATAAAGCAAAGCCTTCGTTCACCTATCATCTCTAATTTCGATTAAACGTGATTTTAAGTCGTGGAATTTTATATTTAATGCGCGGATTTGCAATTCACTTAAAATCGTGATAATGACCAGTAAACATGCAGTTATGTATTTGTTGTATGTCTCATACGGATTTTATCTTGTAAAACTGTGCTCCCACTCTGTGAGTGGAGATGGTGCAGACAAGAGATTCAGTTTTTCTCTTGGAACCTATTTCCTTCTATGGATAAATTATTTATAGATGTTTTTGAATATTTCAGAGACAGGCACCATTTCAAGACTAAAATGCTCCAACAAAACTAAACCGAAGTCAGCTGATATGAGGTGTTTGTGTGTTTGTTTGGCACAGCAGGAAATCTTAAAAGTGTCTCCTACATTTCTGTTTAGACTGCAGTGGTTATCTATGATATTCTAGACAGGATGCTGTCTGTATGAATTTGGTGCCTGCTGCATTGCCATATTCATGCGTGGCTTCACTGCAAAAGGTATTCCCATTCATTTCAGTGGATGTTGTCCATTGCAGCAGATCAGTGTCCTAATTTATGAGCTCCATGTACATTTTACATGCCAGTTAGCCTCCCAGTTTACCTGCATTGAGGTAATTTATATGCAGGGCGGATTGCTAATTTGCATATTAATTTGCCCGAGTCAGGAGCAGTAGTGTCAGCCTCAAGTTTCCCCTGAGCTGATTCATTTTGATATCGAACGGTCTAACTTTACATAACTCACATCAAATCTTGTGACATTGTTTTAGAGGGTGGCTTCATTTTCATCTATTTTGAACTGTTTGATCTTCAAGCGTAAGCAAAGTCCTGACTTAATGGAAACAGTATTGAGTGCTGAATCATGTCTCAGGTTTACCTGACACTGTTGTCTGTCTTTGCTTTATCTGTCATACATACAGTCAGATCCTAGGTGACATCCTGTGGCCGTCAGGTCTTTACGGTGTTGAGCCACCTCCCTCTCCTGGCCCCTGCCTGCAGTTCTCCAGGCTGCAGGACCCAGACTCACTGAAAAGTGCAGGCCTCCTCCCCCTGCAGAATGACTGTTGCCACAGGCGACCCCTCTGACGAGGCGGCTGCACACCCGGGGCACCCGCAGGACTACGACCCGGAGGCCGACCATGAGTGTTGTGAGAGGGTGGTCATCAACATCTCAGGGCTGCGCTTTGAGACACAACTCAAAACCCTCTCCCAGTTCCCAGAGACTCTGCTGGGGGACCCCAAAAAGAGGATGCGGTACTTTGACCCACTGAGGAATGAGTACTTTTTCGACAGGAACAGACCCAGCTTTGACGCCATATTGTATTATTACCAATCAGGGGGCCGGCTAAGAAGGCCGGTCAACGTCACCCTTGATATTTTCTCAGAGGAGATTCGCTTCTACGAGCTGGGCGAGGAGGCCATCGAGATGTTCAGAGAAGACGAGGGTTTCATCAAGGAGGAAGAGCGGCCCCTCCCCGAGAATGAGTTTCAGAGACAGGTGTGGCTGCTGTTCGAGTACCCAGAGAGCTCAGGTCCTGCTAGGATTATTGCCATAATCTCTGTCATGGTCATCCTGATATCTATAGTCAGTTTCTGCTTGGAGACCCTCCCCATTTTCCGCAATGATGAGGACGAAATGCACAAGTCTCACGCGGAAGTCTTTTCACCTGAGACCAACACCACAATCATCAGCTACACATCCACCTACTTCACTGACCCCTTCTTTATCCTGGAGACTCTTTGCATTATATGGTTCTCCTTTGAGTTCCTGGTGCGCTTCTTTGCCTGCCCCAGCAAAGCAGGCTTTTTTGGTAATATAATGAACATTATTGATATTGTTGCCATCATCCCTTACTTCATCACGCTTGGCACAGAGCTAGCAGACAGGCCAGAGGATGGTCAAGCAGGTCAGCAAGCCATGTCTTTAGCCATTCTCAGGGTCATCCGCTTAGTACGAGTCTTCAGAATTTTCAAGCTTTCTCGCCACTCCAAGGGGCTTCAGATTTTGGGTCAGACCCTGAAAGCCAGCATGAGAGAGCTCGGCCTGCTCATTTTCTTCCTCTTCATAGGGGTCATCCTCTTCTCCAGTGCCGTCTACTTTGCTGAAGCAGATGAGCCCGAGTCACAGTTCGAAAGCATCCCAGATGCATTTTGGTGGGCTGTGGTGTCCATGACAACAGTCGGCTATGGTGATATGGTCCCAACAACCATTGGTGGTAAGATTGTGGGCTCCCTCTGTGCCATTGCAGGTGTGCTGACCATTGCCTTGCCGGTGCCTGTCATTGTGTCCAACTTCAACTACTTCTATCACCGTGAGACTGAGGGTGAAGAACAGGCGCAGTACCTGCAGGTCAACGTGCCCAAAGCCGATTCAGCAGAGGAGTTGAAGAAGAGCCGGAGCGGCTCCACCATCAGTAAATCGGACTATATGGAGATCCAGGAGGCTGTGAACAACAGCAATGAGGACTTTCAGGAGGAGAACCTCAAGACAGCCAACTGCACGCTGGCCAACACAAACTATGTAAACATCACCAAAATGCTCACAGACGTGTAGTCACCTGCTGTTTTCCTCCCCGTGACAGCGGGAAATGTGGAGCTGAGCAACTGGACGGGACAGGTGTACAGCCTCCCACCTCACGTGTGCTGGAAAAACCAAGGCAATAGAATTCAGGATGTTGATGATAGTGATAATGATGATGATGATGATGATAGACAAAGAAAATAATATTACATAGACCATTCGCTCACTCTGCGCTCATCCTATCTTCACGCCTCACAACTTGCCCTTAAAACTCCTTAAAATTACTGTCAAACAGAGTGAAATTTCAAATTTTGTATTTCTGCATGGAGTTGGCTTTGTCTGTGTGGCTGTTTAAAAAAAAAAAAAAAAGTATCATAATACCTAAAAATTTCCTGCTCACAACAGTAGCCAACAGTAGTGCACAAAAAGAAAAGAAAAAGGGAGAAACACTGCAAGATAAAAATTAATTATTGCTTAAAGAAAGCAACACAAGCCCTGCTTTAGCCCCCTGTACCCTGGTCCCTTATTTCCCACGGCACACTGCTCTGCCATGCGCTTTCTGAAGAGTCCGCTACATATGCTGTTTCCTGGAGCCAGTGAAACAAAACTGTCTTATGCTATACCATTTAGAGATAAGAGGATGTGTGAGCATAACGCAAGCTCACTCCAGCGCTCATATGGCCTGTGGGTGACTTGAGACGAGGTTCGTGGTTAAGTACACCACGTTATTTCAAGGATGAATGACAGCCATCAGCGCTAAGCTTATGGTTCGACACCTTTTTTTCCCAGTAGACATCAGTATCTGATGAATGACTGAGAATGGCCTTGACTTTTCACTGCTTTGGTCTTACATGCACTGTATGTATTGCAATGCAAGCTTTCCCCCTTCCATTCACCCAGACTGGTCTTACTGCAGAGCTTTGAGGACAGCTTGAATGTTTCTTCTCGTTTTGTTTGTTTTTTTCACGGTTTCACACATACGGTACTTACTCATATAGATAGGTAGGTTAACTGTGACTTAGCTGATAGCCAGTAGGTAGGTAGGTGCTGTTAGTAGTAAATGTAGATTATTGCATGACATTTTTATCTGAATGAGAATTTCCACTTGTTTCTCAACTGCCACTTGCTTCATGACACCACTGTATATTTGTCTGTACACTGCCTTCTATACAAATCCACAGTTTTAAAAGTATGCCTGCAGGTAGCTGTTTCAAAAACCTAAAGCTGTATGTTAGAGGATTTCTTAAGGAATAATCATAAGGCCAAATCCTTCGCTTCAAAGGATGCAGTGTCCTCGTCAATATTAACATTCCATGTAGAAGTCATTGCTGTTGCTGCAGCTGAGCTGTGAAATTCAGACGTAAACTCACACTCTAGTTTTGGACATTAATCCCAGTTGCAAATGTGATAGACTTGCAGCGCTGTCTTTTTCACAGGTTTGTCACATGATCACGTTCCTCATGATCAAAAAAAAAAAAAAAAAAAGAAGCAACTTTTAAGGACTCGTGTATAGAATAGTGCTTCCCCTGAACTGCCTTTTATCTGGGTTTACGCTACTCTCCTAGTGTTGCATGACCTCAAAAACATTTCTAGAAGCATGCATTTAAGCTCAAAGAAGAAGCCTCTGAGACAAAAAAGTATAATTATTACAATAAATATATTTATTTCTTATATATATATAAAATATATGTATACAGACAGAGCACACATACAGTACACATATACTTTTATCAGAGATTTAAAAAACTTTAAATAGCAATGTTCAAAAGAAAGTGAGAGCCTTTCCACAATGTGCAGGTCATTGCCATGTTTTTATTTGTAATGATAATTGAAAACTGTTCTGAGCACTGTCCTATGTTCTCCTGTTTCAGAGCCTGTTCAGAAACTAGCTGTTTCTAAAGCATTTTCTTTACTGGTGAGTTTTCCAGCAGACCTGACACACGTCCTGGATTTAAACACTGGAAGTTTGCTTCACTTAGTTCAAAACTGCCTCCTGAGAAGTAGTTGTTGAAAGACAGGGCGTTGTTCAAATCTGTATCATCCCTATCCAGATTCTTACATCAGAAAGCGTTTATTGGTGTTGAACTGGTCAGAATTTAAATGGAGTCTGGCTGTCCTCTGAGGAGTCTTTGATGCCAGAAGCTCAATCTGCCTTTAAAAGTTGGCATCAAATACAAAATAGGTTCTAATTCTAGGATTGTGTCCAGCTGAGATTTTCCACCCTTTGCTCAACACTGCCAAGGTAACAGTCAAAGGCAGTAACGTCAATATGGGAAGTGATAATTAGCAGCAGTGTAGCAGATATTGGCTAACCTAGAGGTCCTCTGACTTCACTCCAGAGTCTCTTGCCTTTCTCAACATTTTCATAGATGTCTTTTCATAGATGTCTTAGATAATTAGAAAGGTGATGGATTAGGAGGAGGTCTGTAGCAAGAACTGTCTAAACGATCCGCCATGCCAGGATGTACATCTTTATTCTTAGGGTTTCATTCTGCTCACTACAGTCTTTGACCTGCAGTAGCAAAATGTTTTTACGCCATTGCTGCCAAAATGTGCTCAGGATGCCTCGCTCACCTGCCTGACATGAGGCTTCTGAAGTTGTCTCTCTGTCTAAATCCGTGTTGGATTTCATGTGTCTTGAAAGGATTTTGGTTGATAAACTGGAGCAGTTATATTTGTTGCATTCCCAAGAGTTGCATAAAAGTGGATTGTCATGCTAATATGGTCAGTAACTCGAGGTAGGACCAGATTAAATAGCTGCTTAGCAATATTCCCATAATCCTTTGGTAGAGAGGTCTGTGTGGAGAACATAGATGTTTTTTGTTGTTGTTTTTTTTGTTTAAAAAAAAAACCTTTATGGACCTCCACAGTCCAACCTAGATCTTATTGATCATCAGTTGAGTATTGATGTGGGTGAGTTGATGCAGAGCTATCTAGGAGTGTGTGCATGCATGTGTGCGTGCGTGTGTGTGTGTGTGTGAGAGGGAGGGAAGGAGAGAAAACCACTGAATGTCAGTGTCTTAGCCTGGTTCTACAGCTGCATTTATGCAACAGCCATTTGCATATCTGTATATGTGGAAAAAAAAGTAACAAAAAAAAAAACAACCAAAAAAAAAAAAAACACTCACAGTCTGACCAAAAATATTTGTCTATGCATGCAAATGCATTGTATCTTATTGTCCTCATTCCATTTTTATTTTTTTTTTGGACAGATATTTGTGATAAATGTTGTGGATACATGTTAACATTTATCTGCTGTGTTTTAAATTGGGCACATCCCTGTACCTCAGCCAAATTCACTGTAGCAACTCATACACTAGAAAACACAATATTGTAGTTGACGTTTTTTCTGCTTAAAGCACAAAGACGAGTGGAATCATCCTCATCTGTACACCCACAGATTTAACCTGCACAATGTTTTTATTCAGTGGAAACAAAGTCAATTAAAAGTGATCTTGTATTGCTTTATAGGGAGCACAACAGCCTCTAAAAATATCATCTCTCACCTGCTGAGGGACCCACCAGCAAATCCACTCCATGAGAAGGGTGCCCAACAGTGAATACACTGAGAATCTATGCAGAGAATGACTATTAGCCGGTAGTTTTTTGGGGGGAAAGAAGGTACAGATTTTTTTTTCTTTATCTGGCACTAATTTTATGTTGATCCTGAGAGCTGGCAGAGCATTTGAAACGAACCTTTAAGCAAAAGTGGAACACTTTGCAATATTCTGCTGCTGTATGTCAAACACTTACACGTTAGCTGAATGTGAATATGAGCTTTCTGAACTTGGGGTTTGTTTAGACTGCAGTGTCAGCTCTTTGAGACAAGGCTCCTACATGGAAAAAAAAAAAAACAAAAGACAAAAAAAAAAAACCCTCATACATACGGGAAACAAGATGATCAATATGCAATCTGTATGCATGTGTGTGACTGAGAAAGAACGTTTTTTGTTTGTTTGTTTGTTTGTTTGTGTCATTGACCCCAGAGCCTGATAGTGTGGCATCCACTGAAACAATATGTACAGTTGTTCACCTCAGCCCTCACCCCCGTCCTCTCCCATATCATAGAGGCCTGAAAACATCCATCAACGTTGGTACAGTGGATAATGGATTTTCTTTCTATGAAATGAAATGTGAGAGAATAATGTAAATAATAACCAATGGATGATGGAGCAAAAACCATGTACTATATACTGTATGTGAAGTCTGGATTTAAAACGTAGTATTATCTGCACTTTACAAGACAAAAAGGACAATCTATGGACAAGAAAAAAACATGTGAAATTAAAAATGCATATAATCCTTCCAAATGATCATAACCCTGACAAAATAATATCAATAATGAAGCCAATAATAATTCAACTGAAATTGTTCTCAGTGTGTTTATTGTGTGCCATGTCTTTAATTCTGATTACTGCACTTTTTTAGTTAAAAATAATGTGATTTTTTTTATGTCATGTAAACGTGAGAGATGTTTTTCAAATGTTTATCCAGCCTTTTATTTCCCTCCCATCACATTGTTTGCAAGGTATTTAGTCTACAAATGATTTGAGGGGCTAAATTTAGCCGAAGAGCGTCTGTGCTGATACAAAATGCCATGAATCGATCAAAGGCCTCTTTGTTGTTATTCTTAGGACATCTAGCGTCTTTGTAGCCTCGAGCAGTGTGGAGGACATTTTCAAACGCCTCCTGGTATCTTGAGCTTCTTCCTCCCTTTAAGTGCACAGTATATCCACCCTGCAGTTTAAAAGAGAGAGCAGGGTGTTCTATTTATAGCCTTTTTGTTGGAGAAAGAGATAGGAGGAAGAGGAGGAGGAGAAATGTGAGCAGAGGAGGAGACAAAGAGAAGGTTATAAAGGAGATGACAGAGGAGGAGAAGGAGAAGAAATTCTTCCCTGTGAACTTTCAGTGGCACTAAAGACCCGACACTCATGTGTAGCAAGCAACAATCAGAAAAATTGAATGTATCCATTGTTTTGTTTTGTTTTTCCCCATAGATGCTTTTTGTTTGGGGAAAAATAGAGATTTGTTTCTTTCAGATCCATAAATTCTGCTGCTGCAGAGATAAAACGATTAGATGTAAATATGTCACACCTATACCTTTAAGGTGATGTTATACTGCTGTGGTCTTACACTTTGTTTGCTTGAACGAGCCTCCTCTCCTCCCCTGTCACATCCAAACCTGAGAGCACTGTTTTTAGAGTTAGCACAAGAAAAGACGGCAGCTATCTGCTATCTTTAGTCCACTTGTGGTTTAACTACAGCTCTGCATTGCGAGCGGGAACACTTGGGGCATCGGTGCTGTAGCTACATCTCTGCTGTAGTCATTAGTCTTGCTTTGATCCAGCGATGCAGTGCAGCACTCTGCAGCTCACTCTGCTAAAATCAGGGCAAACAGGGAGAGGCAGGCAGGATGAAGCAGCCCAACACGGGTTGCACGGGCCTGCTGCAGGTGGCCGTGGCAGCCACAGCGTCGTTGTTGTTGTGAGGAAGGAGTGTGTGAGTGCATGTGTTGTTTGTCAGGGATGGTAGCATGCCCACAGGAGCACGGTTGAGCAGTCATACGGGCTTGCACTGTGCTTACCAGCTTGTAATTAGCAGACAAGCGCTGTGGGACTAGCTGCTAATCCAACAGGGCTGCCCTGGCACCGGACCACACCCCGTTATTAGGAGGTGTTCAGCTTTTACACTCATTAACTCCTGCCCTGATTTTCTGCCCTCACCTGAGAAGCACTGCAGTGAGGGCTGGATGGTTGCCTCTTCAGTGTGCTGTAAAAGTCACTGGGTTTTAGGTATTTCGCTTGAAATGAAGATTGAATTATGTTGTTAGATGTTCATTTTCACTGGGAGCCTTGTTTGTTCAGAAATGGAGAAATGAAGAAGAAAACACTACTGCCCTCTAGAGGCGTTTTTGAAGAAATGTCAGTGAGTCTTAGTTTCGATGACACTTGTCAATTCGATAGAGATTTTAAAGATTAGAATTGAAATGAAACAATCATAAATACCAATGGTAGACAGAAACTCCATTCACTAAAGTACTTTTCTTACAAGTACAATTATGTGGTGTTTACTTGGGTATTTACAATTTAAGCTACTTTATATTTGTGCTTCACCACATTTCATGGTCAATTAATGTGCTTTTTGCTCCTCAACATATCTGACTGCTATAGTTACTAGTTACTTTTCAAACTAAGGTTTTTAATTAAAAAAAAAAGCATTGGTTCCCCAACTTTTTAGCTTGTGACCCCTGACAAAGAAGAATTCCGATGTCTGTGAGTTCCAGTAAAGAGTTATTTTCCCTCTGGTTTCATTTAAATAACTATTTGACTATTTGACTATTGCAGGCAATGGAGTATTTTTACATTGCTGCTGGTACTTTTACCTTAGTAAAGGATCTGAGTTCTTGCTATAATCAGTAATTCAGTCTCTTCTTGTGGTGAGATAAGTAACAGTAATGTTGGGTTTCCAGACACAATAGGACACATGTCCACCCCTGCTCCCTCCACAGTCATATGGAAGATCAATACACTGATATTTTGTGATGGCCCTATTGAGTGGGTATGAGAACAAATACACACACACATGCTGGTACACACACCCTCCTCCGATCCTCTGGGGGTGACAAATGGGATGGGTCAGCCAACCATGCATCCCATCTCGCAGGGGACGGTGTGTCAAAGCACGCCACACAACCCACGGACAGATGCTCCGGAGCTCGTAAGCACACACATAACCAGGAGACATGAAGTAATATGAAAGATAAGACTAGTATGGAAACTGGACAAAATCCTCTTTTGCATAATGACAAGGTGGGCTGAATAAACAAAGAGAGCTGGGGCTGATAGGTCACAGGGAAACCAGGGATTATCAGGCCACAGGGGTCAGTGAGATTCTCCACCAGGTGTCAATGTGGTGTTTGTACTGTACACAACGGCCTTCTGACCTGAGATGTGGAGGGATTGATAAAATCTGAGTAATGGAAGTGGGTTTGGCAATCCTGTGTCATCTGAGGCGACGACATATGGAATCCAAATGAGGCGGGTTCACGTTTAGGAGCCCCGTGCTGTTTGTGCCTCAAGGTTAGAGGGTTAGTGTGGAGAGCTGTGAGATTTATGAATGAAAGGACAGCATAGCAAGTGCTGCCTTCATCTTCGTATTTAGCGTACAGACATCAGAGCGATATTTATCTTCTCCTTTGACTCTTGGCAAAAAGCAAATAAGCGTGTATCCCAAAATGTCAAACTATTCCTTTAACATTTATAACTTTAGAAATTATGGCTTTTAACTGATCTATAAAGCATATTAAAACCATTAGTTACAACTTATGAGAAGATGGTACCAAAATGGGACCCATGTACATACTGAGGGTAGTGAGAATGAGCCCTGCCCGTGAACGTAAAACATTCATAAACAGAAGCAATTCAGTGAATGTTTTTGAAAGCTGAGAATAGAAATCAATAAGACGTATATAAAATGACCATATCCAATGTGTTGGGTCTGTGCCTTTCTTTGAGTGGATGGTGGTCTCAATCCCTATTCTCAATACAATGTGGTGGCCTAAAGATACACGTAGTTATAACAGATTAAAACAGTGCAAATGTATGTTCCACTTCATGCTTTCTTGTACTGAACTGTGCAAACACTGAACTTTCTGCTACCTTAAAATGAGTGTTAAAATAAGTCAAACCAGTAAATCTTTGATCGGGATCATTTCCTTTATCTCGATCACTTAACTGAGAGTGAAATCTGCATCCCTGCTGCTGGCTACATACACATCTTGTGTAGGCCATTTCTAACATGCCATCCAGGGAAAGAATGTCAGAGGCTTTAAATATCCTGTGTGAGTTAATATTTTATCAAGATCTCAGTCCCAAGGCCTCTCCCCCCTTTTACATCCCGCTTCCAACTCTGAGATTGTGCACAGAACAGGAATGGGGAATCTGAATGTCTCCACTGCACTGCATTTTATGTATACCTGCTAGCTTTTTTTTTTGCCTTCCCTCCACTTTCTCTCAGCTCATATATGTTGATTTTTTTTAATGTAAAAATGCCTTTTAATGCTTATCAGCTGGCAAACACACATCCAGAATTGCATATTTCCTCACAGAAAACGTGGTTCCTCTTATCATAGCAGATATGAAAGATTTGTTTTATCGCAGTGATCAGAACGGAGAGGAATCATTTGGAGAAAATTAAATCTTGATGAAATAAGGACATTCAAATGTGCTTAATAAGCAGCCCAATTTATAGTGACAAACAGAACATTAGCTCGGCTGCAGAAGGAAGGAAACGTTTTCAAATGTTTGGGGGGTGGTTACGGTGAATTCACGGAGCTTATTCATTATGTATGCAGTGATCTCTTGATGAAGAGAGGGCTTCTTGCCTCAAACAAACTGTCGTCATCACTGGGTGGATGACGCTGCTTGTGTTCTTCTGCCTAATTACAAAGAGAGACCACTGGTTGTGCATGTGTGCGTTCATGGATGTGTACTGTACGTCTAACTCACTGTGGGTTCATCAGTCAGGTTTTTAAACAAATCAGCAGGCTAAATAAAATCTCTTACCCAAACTAAATAGTTCATTGTAAACATCCAGCCATTCGTTAACAAACTTCCAATTAAATTTTAACCCACTGTACTCGCTGTAGTTGACTGTGCCTACAGTTTTCATTGGACAACTAGGTATTATTACCTAAATTTTGAATGTCTTCACTTTGAGGTTTACCTCAAAAATAGTAGTATAAACAAGGCTGATAGCTTGTGGTTCACAGTGAGAGTGAACGAAAAGTAATTAAAGTTGTGGGCTGTAAAACCAAAACAATGAGCTGAAAGATGCTAAAACGCCCACAGGGCTGAGGAGAGCTGCAGGCTTGGCTGATTATTCTTTACAGATTAGTCACTCAGAGTGACCCATTTCACATTACACATGGCCATTTCACCCATTGTTTATATAAAAATATTGATTAGTGCAGCTCCAACTGCAATGCAGTCAAATATTTACTGTACTGCCTGACCTTAATAATAAAATAATAAAAAAGTAAATGTCTGTATGTGTAAGAAACTGGAGATGGCTGCCTTTTGACGCATTAGGTTCCTGGGTGGAGTGTTCATGCCGGGTGCAACCAACCAGGAGGAGAGACAGTGAAGGAGATTTAAAAGCTTGCCTTCATTCATTATGTATGTTTGATCAAAGAGAGTGATCCAGTAGAAACCTCACGGAGGTGAACGAAGCCTTAATACATGTGTGAATTATAAATACATTATATTGTTCCTGATTCTACAAACTCTTCACACAGTGGGGTAAACACGACATAAAAGATACATGTTGCTCATTGATTTATACTGGAACACATGCAGCTGTAAACAGTAAGAATATCTCTGCTTATCAATACGCTACCATTAGCCCATTTCTTTTTTCTTTTTTTTTTATTGGACCCACACCACATAGTGTGTGAAAACCAGTGCCTCAACTTGTGCAGTCTTAAAGATTTATAGCTGCTCTATTGTCCCCACGCAGCAAACCATGCATCCACACCATGGCAACAATAGCTAACAATGTTCCACTGGATAAGGAGATACCCAGTGTTTCAGGTTGAATACCTGTCTGTCTGTCCCCAGTAACATGGCAGTCACCAGGGCTTTTTCAGCACCTTTGAGACACACATGCCGGGGTATCTAATTCCTGTACATGCCAATACACTGAGGCTACACAAGGCAACCAGAGACCTCACGAGGATTCAACACAAGGGTTTGGTGCAGAAATATTTTATAAGCCAAGCAGAAATGTTGTTCCTGGAGAGTATATTAGCAGCAGGGAAATGCATGATGGGTATTGTGTGGGTTTTAGAGCTGCACATTGGTGATAAGGCCCGTACTGCCCTGACAATGACAAGAGCTGAATGTTAATTATCTTTATTAGGAATAAAATGATTTATTAGTTTGCTATGTTCATATTTGAATGAATATTGGATATTGGCCTGTCAGTATCATTAACCACAAATACAGCCAGTTACTCCTGGTCTATGGTAACAACACTCCTGCGTTGAAATTGTTTGCAATTCAGCACGGGAACTGAGGGGAACACAAATGTGAGTAGAAAACGAGGTTGGGAACAACCTCTACTGAAGTTAATTCATCAACATCAACACCAAATTCTCTGTTTCTGCTCGAAGTTACATTCATTTAATCACAGTGGGATGCCATATTTGTCTCTGGTGCATATGCTTGTCTATCTTATCTATCCCAGTGTGTTCCAAGCAGTGTGGTAACTGTGAGAGGTTTTAAATTATACATTTGAAATTTGCATCTGTAGGTACGGGCAGATAACCTGAGTTTATGGTATCAGAAGTGGGAAGAGTGGGATTGGTGCATCTCTAAATAAAACCAAAATGGCCATCAATCTAAAGCATTTATGCCATTTCAGTGGACTGACATTTTAATATGTTGCCTACTGACTTATAACAGCGAACAACTCAACTGTTCCCTGTGACTATAGACATGTTGAATACACTGGTATTGGCCTTCAAAAAATCTGTATCAGACAAACCTTATGCAGCCAGTGAGATGAAATTTATGATGAGCTATAATAACTATAAGTCAGAGGCAACTGATAATCTATCAGTTGCCTCTGACTTTTGACAAAGAGTAAATGGAGAGAGAGAGGGCAGAGAGGTGAACACAGAGACAAAAACTGGCGTGTGACCAGTGAATCCTACGCACGAGTGTGAAATATGATAGAGCACCAAGCAAGAGCACCTGGCAGGCAGACGTGACAGGTTCAGGACTTTACTAGCAATGAGAAAAATGAGCCCCGTGCTGCACAAACAAAAGTTCACTTAAGTTTCTGGCTTGTTACACAGATGGACAAACAGACAAGGGACGAGAACACAGTCACAGTCACAGTTTCTATTCGGAAAGGATAAAAGAATTTAGAGGTTTCAAGTGACATATTTTTAACCAAAGAGACATCATTTATTCCCTGAACAAAAAAATCAAGTACCAAAATGAGAAAAGGTGCACAGTGAGAGGTTTTTGTTTATTTGCGTGTTGCTCAGGCTGATCAAATCGATTGAAACCGCGTTCTTGTTCAAAACATCTGTCTTGTTTATTCCGCGTTTAACTGTAACTGCCCAGCCTTCTGTTAAAACCTCACGTTTTAGAGAGATTTACAGCTGCCCCTTAAGACTCTGCCATCGCCCGGTCAGATACTTAATCTAAGAGGATGCATGAGTGAGTTTAGACAAGCTCCTTTCAGCGCTGGATAACTAGGTAAACTCAATTTAATGCTTTTAATATTAAGACTAATACACTGTGAGAATAAAGTTAAGAGCAATGAAACATCTGTTAATGTTTAAAGAAGCCTAATTACAAAATACTCAAGGAGAAACTGATACACCTTGATTTTTACACTGCTTTTAAATGCAATGTTAAATTAAAGCTTTAAAACTGATACATAAAATGCTGTTATCATTATTGTTTTAGTCATAGCACTATTGTTATTTTTATTGTTGTTATTAATATTATTGTCATCATTATTAGAGGCGATAGTATTGACACCTTTAGGATTGTGATGCTGAAAAATCCTTAACTGTACATTACATTTCACCGTTTATCCGACCGTCATAGTTTAGTGTCATGAACGTCAGCTGAGATTCACTTCAGTTCCTGAATCGCCCTGATCATTTCTGCTTATTCTGTTTTGTACACTACAGCAGGCCATATGGGAGCATGAGGAGGTAACTCAGGAGGGTTTGGATGAGCTCGGAGCATCTGCAGTCATGGATCCTCCCTGTCCAACGGTGAGCAACATTGGTGTCAAAATAGTAGGTGGTTTATGACATTCATCCTCCTTGTGTGGCAGTTGGATGGAAAATGACTCTTCCCACTGTGTGTGATGGAGCTTTGAAGGAATCTACAATGTGCTGTGAATATAAAGCATTCATCAGTTGATGCTAAAGGATGGTTTTGTGCTTGAACAGCAGATGGAGTGAAGAAAAAATACACCCAAAGAATCGTTTTTTGCAAAAGCAAAGTTTGATTTAATCAGTGAGTTTAAACCACTGAGATTTGCAGCGTTAAACGTTGTGGCTGCACACTGATTGGTTTGTTGTGGACACTCGCCTCCTCCACTGCTGTGTCGGGTCCAAGGAGTCATCCAAGATTAGCGCTTGTCTTTTGATTAGTGAGGCTGGAAACAATCCAGACATTTCAATTAAGTCTGTAGTATTTAGTCTGCACTGTTTATCTATGAGGGTGATTCTCCAGGCTGATCTCCTGTGTTGCATAATCTCCTTAGTGGAGTAACAGTGCTCAGAGTCAACATGGCCATCTCTATCAACTGCAGGCCAAATTCTCAGTCCAAACAATGCAAGGAAGTGTGCGCTCACAGAGGACAGAAAACTGTTTTAATAGGTGAAAATTTTCTGATAGGAGACAGGAAATGAGGAGGGATGACTGCAGAATTTCTCTGTGAATTCAAATCACAGTTGCAGAACTTGGCTGCTGAAGTTTTTTAGACTCTTGATATCTGATATAAATTTATTTTTGATTGGTTTTAGTTATTTTTTTAGGTTTTCGACTGCTCTTGTGTTGTTTCAACTAACCCTTTAGGTTATTTTTTGGATGAAATCTCTTACATGAATATGTTAGAAATACCATTCATGATTTTATAATTGGATTTCTGTTTTATTCTGATTCCGAGGTATTTATTTATCTTATGTTACGTGTAACTCTTCGTTATTGCTTCCTGTCTAGGCCAAGGTAAGGAGAAAGATTTTTAATCTCAGTGAGATTTTCCTGGTTAAATTAAGATTAAAGAAAAAAAAAACTGGGGACATTGCAACCGCATGGTGAGTTTTCACAACCCCCCTGCAGCTATTCTTTTCAAGTGTATTTGATTTTCAGGACCTTACAAGGAGTTCCAAATGAACTAAATAGAATATATTATTATACTTCAAATCCATTTTTTATGAAACATTGTCAAAAGAGATCTTATATCTGTCTTTAAAAACTCATGACCTCATCTGGGTATCAGGTGAACCCACAAGGGATCCCAAACCTGTGACAGAGAAACCCTGATCACTGTCCCAGTGAGGGTTTACAGCTTAGCTCTACTGAGAGACACTGAATCCATGTGAACTTGTGGCACTCTGTGAGGCTTTGAATGGACATGCCTCTTTATTTTACCTAACACTATGTTTTGAACTATATGGGAGTTTTATATACTGCAGCTGTAGATGCCCTTGTGTGTTCCTGACCCAACCTTGTATGTTATTTGCAATGAGAGAAACCTTTGCACAATATATAGGATTACGAGACTGGAATAACCAGCTGCCTTTACAACAGCTATACGATTATGTATATATATTATGTATTATGTATGAGCATATGGGCTTTTGAGATAGAATTACTTAGATCATGTGCACAAGATGAGTACCTCAAAGCTTTTGTTACTGCCATCTACAGACAGTGAAGAAACTTTTCATTTCTGTTCATTTTTGTATTTGGTGTGATGTGAGACTAATTATTCGACCAAATTCAACTTGAAAATGAGTAAAATACAGATGTGATAATATCCCTGAAAGTGGGACTGCCATACCCAATTTACCCTTTTAAGTAAATCACTCACCACTCTCATAGTGTTGCATTTAGCGACTTGCTGGTGAACATAGCATTTAACAGCTAATCCCAGGTTCCCAAGTGTCCCAAAGAATCAGTTTTTGCAGGTTTAAGGAAAATTCCGAAGTACCTGCACTTTACTGAGTATATCCATTCTGTGCTACTTCATACTACCACCCCTTTTCACATTATTGTGCATTTTACTCTGCTACATTTGACAGCTTTGGGTACTAGTTACTTTAAAGGTTAAGAAAATGCATGCTAGGACCAACTGGCAGGCTAGAGAATTAAAGACACTGACCATTTGGTTACAATGTCCCATGTTCAAGTCCGGTCAGAAACCGTTGCTGCATGTCATCCTTCTGCTCTTTACCCTCATTCCCTGTCATCGTTTTCCTATTCCTGTCAGTGGCAGTGACAGAAAAACAGCCTCAAAATTGAATGTACCATACATTTCAACTACCCAACTATGTAAAGAATTTGCTAATTGTACTTCCTTCGCAAATGAAGTTCAGTCACGCCAGTGTTGTGGATTTAATTTGCGTTTACTCAGCAAATGTTGATGTTCCTACCAGGCATCCACGGCTCAAAGTCAAGCTATATAAAGGTGTGCAGTAGGTGTTTATACCAACGTAGCATCAGTTTAGTTCACACACGAGCATACTGATGGAGAAATTGCTTTGTCAACACAGTCTGTTAACGGGTAAGGTGACAGTGTCATCAGGGGGAGGGCTAGACTGGACACAGGGAGGGAGGGAGGAGGGATGGATGATGGATCGAGGGCTGTATGGAAGGACAGAGGGAGGGACGTTATCCCTCCGGTACCCTGTCAGGACTCCTGAGACGAGTGACAATGCAGTAGCTGCAGTCCACCTCATCCCGTAGTTCATATCTCACCCATTTACCTCCCCTTTCCCACTTTTACTGACACAAATTGTTTTGCAGGGGAATGGATCGATTATTTACCCCTCTCAGTCTGACATGTGCAGTCTATGGCCGCTCTCCTCGCTGTCCATCTTCCTGTCTCAGTTCGCCTGCAGCAAATCCTATTATGAAGTGTTTAAGTGACAGGCCGTGCTTCAGCTGACTGCGTTCTCAATGACATGTCCAGGACAGTGCAGGATCACATGGGAAAGGATACATCAAAGATGTTGAGTCAGTGTGATGTCTGTGTGTGCACATGCACGTCCCTGCGTCCCTACGTTCAATACTCCATATGCATGGGCATTCCTGAATGTATATCTTGGGTACAAACATGTTGAAGTTTATATTCATGGACGCACATGTTGATGATGTTCCCATGAGCACACATGAGATTCCAGGAGGTGATGGTGAGTGATGATGTATAGCAAAGGGTAGACTGTAGAGTCTTAAAACAATTTTCTGTGACCTTGAAGCCATGTGCCCGTGCCTGCAGTGGTGCTGCTTGCGCCGCAATGTTACAGGGGACCAGCAGACAGCCAACTCCTGGCTGCAGCAGAACGAGACTGAGATGAGGGAATGATTTCTCACTCCAGGCAACTGGTTCTCTATCAGGTAACACAATATTCAACCCATGTTGCCAAATTGGCCGCCCTTCTGAAAAAGTACAAGATTAACTTTGATTGAAGTTTTTGTTCCTCAAGAGAATTCAGCTGACCTAAAAAAAATAAAAAAGTAAGTGTAGCCTTTCTCTAATTTGAAATTTTAACCTTTTAATTAGGCTTGTCGTATTTTTTCAAAGCCACAGGGCAACTTTATTAATCTGACAAACTTTCAATTTCTGGCAGGTGCAAAGGTGCTGGAGCTGGCAGGGATGAAAAAAAAAGAAAAAACATTAACATATCTGCAGGATTTTCTTGGGAAATGGCTTTTTTTTTTACTCTCTGTCTTTTAACCCCCTTGCACATCTATATTTAACACCTCTAGGATGAAATGTGTTTCCAGCATATACATTTAAGTATTTATCAATAAAACTGATTATACTACTTCCTAATTCTTGTTTTTCCAAAGAGGAACTGGCATAAGTTTAGAGATTTGCATCAGGACTGACAGGCAGGACTGCTAGAAAATGAAAAGAAAGGTCGGCTGGAGGTGTTTTGGAAGATTTGGAAATACATTTGTGACAGTTTAAATATCAATAGACTTTCATAGAATACAGATGTCAGATGAAATAACAGCTTGTGTCAGCAAGTATTACTAAGGATGTAAACAAGAGAAAGCAGAATTCCCCCAGGCAGATGTGCACTGCTGCAGGTATTGAGAGCTATGACAAGTACTGTAACAGGGGAAGAATACAGTATAATCCCCAAGGTGAGGGTGGATTGGATGATCCTGCATGTGGATGCTTACTCTGCAGGACAGGGGGGAAAGAGCGGGTCCCCACTCTCCTTCGCCACATCAAACAGCGATTGGCTCTTGCAGAGTAAATCTCCTATCAGAGAGCTACCAATAAAGTCCTCATTTATCCCACTGACGGAGGAGGGAGCAGGGAGAACAAAGCCAGGTGACCCCCCATTTTCAAAATACAGTGAGTTGCATGCATGTGTGTGTTTGTCTATGTTTGTGTGAGGGCACATTTAAATGTTTGTGAGTGTGTGTTGATACCTCTGGCATCTCTGGTTTCGGATAGGGATCAGATTACCCAATGGGAGCTTTAATAGAGCCGGAGACACTCTTGATTGTGAGTCTGAATGAGGGAGAGGGTGAAGGGAGGAAGGGGGAGCAGAGCGGCAGAGCTGCCAGGCAGAGTACAGAGGGCACAGCAACTTCTGCAGAGCTGGAGAAACGGGTGAGTGGTGCGGACATCTGGATGTAAACTTTACACTTTTTTAATTAACTCTATATTTGCATGTATCTCAGGGCATTCGGTTGTTCCGAATGTTCTTATAAGGGCTGTGATGCAGCTGAGTCTGTTGTCTTTTTCAATGTCAGCTCAATGTGAGAAAAGGCAAAGTTAATGCAGTGGTAAGATTTTAGCTGCAAAAGGATGTAAACTGAACTGTCCTTTTCTGTTCTCTGCATCTTCTATTGTTCTTTCTCTTGGACTCAGTAACCCCGCTTTGCTGACACGGCAGAATCAATACACTTTTTTTTTTTTTGCATAAGTCCTATCATGATATCCTTACATAAGAAGATTCAATTCTATATCCCGGACTGTTACGTTATCTGCCACAATGCAAGTGGAAATAGAGCCAGATGAGTCTCTCCGAGTGCGCAGAGCCCCTGGTGTCAAGTGGACACAGAGGTTGCAGCTTAAACGCAGGTGTCGGGATTTGGTTACCTGTCCGAACCAGACAAATGGAATGATAAACAGCTACTTAGAGATAAAGTAAATGTGATGCTGACAGACTATCCTGAACAGGATTGGGTTGGATTAACCAAATCAGTTGTTAGAAACTGGCATCCACACATTTAAACACTGAGAGGAATAAATGTGTTTCAGTTTTGATGAGTTTCTGTTTTCAGTCATAAATGAAGGCTCAGATGTTTTTCCATGAGGAAATGAAACATGTTCAGTTATGTAGCACATGATCAGCAATAATACTATCCATACTCCTTGTAAGCACTTTCACAGACGAACTTGCCGAGTTTGTGCTTTCGTTTAGGTCATGGGAGAGAATTGGGGGGGGGGGGCTGCACAAGTACAGTATCAGATGGCAGGTTCTCTGCTGATGCAAACATGAGCCGACAGAAAAACCTCTTTACCAACAAAACTGTTTTGCACCATTTAACAAAATTTAACACAACTTTGCTTTTCCCCCTCTTTTTCAGATTACACACAGGGCTGAGACCAAAAGTAGCAGACAGCTGCCTGAATGATAACCAGGAGGAGAGAGGCCTTGCCAGGATCTTCACCGTGGCACTGCTGGTGGTGTCTCCTCTGTGTCCTGCACTCAAGCCAGACTGATAGACGGAGCTGTGGGTAGCGACAAGACAGGCAATGGAGGTTCCTCTTGTCAATTTTGAGAACATGGACGATGTCGGTATCAACCTGGGTGACCCGAGTGACTCCGGGTACCCGACTTCGCCCACCTCAGAGGCACCTGATCAGAATCTGTTGACCCACCGTCTGAGTTCTCCTCACCAGTCGCCGCACAGAGGACGACGTGGGCATCAGTCTGGTCAAGAGGGGTTGTCGCCATCCTCTCCCCCGACTGTGACCACAAAAGCAAACTCCAGCAGTGGCAGCTTGATCTCTAATCTCAAGCTCCTGATCAACAGCGAGTCTCCCACTGACAGCGTCTTCAGTAAGATGGCGAAGGATTGCTATGAGAATGAAGATTTGTTTGAAAGGCACTGCATGGAAGAAAAAGATGAGAAAGTTGTCATCAATATTTCAGGCCTGATGTTCGAGACCCAGCTCAGCACCCTGAATAAGTTTCCGGAGACGCTGCTAGGTGACCCCATGAAGCGGATAAGCTATTTCGACCCAATGAGAAATGAATACTTTTTTGACAGAAACCGCCCGTCCTTTGATGGGATTCTGTACTACTACCAGTCCGGGGGGAGAATCCGCAGACCAGCCAATGTTCCCTTAGATGTTTTTGCTAATGAAATTGTTTTCTATGAGTTGGGTCATGAGGCAATGGAGCAGTTCCGTGAAGACGAAGGGTTTATTAAAGAGCCAGAGGTCCTTTTGCCCACCAATGAACTCAAGCGACAGTTCTGGCTCTTGTTTGAATACCCAGAGAGCTCCAGTGCTGCCAAATCTGTAGCTCTGGTTTCCGTGTTTGTCATAGTCATTTCCATCTTCATCTTCTGCCTGGAGACTCTGCCAGAGTTCAGGGAGGACACTGACTTTCTCCCGGATTTAACCCAAACTATCAATGGTTCTGTCCCCCATCCCGCCACTAAAGACGTCATGGCTTATATCACAGACCCCTTTTTCATTGTGGAGACTATTTGCATCATTTGGTTCTGCTTTGAAGTCGGTGTCCGCTTTGTGGTGTGCCCCAGCAAAAGCGAATTCTTCAATAACATCATGAATATCATTGACATAGTCTCTATAATTCCCTACTTTGTAACCCTGGGCACGGAGCTGGCCACAACCCCTGACGACGATGTCAACTCTAGTCAAAACATGTCCCTGGCAATCCTAAGAATCATCCGACTAGTGAGAGTTTTCCGAATTTTTAAGCTCTCCCGACACTCAAAAGGCCTTCAGATCTTGGGTCAGACCTTGAAAGCCAGTATGAGGGAACTGGGGCTGCTCATTTTCTTCCTTTTTATAGGAGTCATCTTGTTCTCAAGTGCCATCTACTTTGCAGAAGTGGATGAACCCCAGACACAGTTCGTTAGCATCCCTGATGGCTTCTGGTGGGCTGTGGTAACGATGACTACCGTGGGATACGGGGACATGTGCCCGATCACCATGGGAGGCAAAATGGTCGGCACTCTCTGTGCCATTGCTGGTGTCCTGACCATTGCCTTGCCCGTCCCCGTCATCGTGTCCAACTTTAACTATTTTTACCACCGAGAAACTGAGCAGGAGGAGAAACAGATAATGGATGCAGCAGCAGAGGCTGCCCAGAAACTGTCAGCTGCTAACAAGTATGGAAGCACACTTTCACTAAACAAAAGTAACGGCAACTGGCAGAATGAGAAGAATGGCATGCACTGATAGAGAAACCACAGTATTTAAATATATCAAGGGCATAAAAAAACACATGGACAAATCTCACATATCTGGTCGTCAGATACACTGGGTGATAACAGTTTATCTTTCTCACCATTTTGTACTCCAAACATGGCAGCATATGTGCATATTATTACAGTATTAATAGGCACTGTGTGGTGGTGAGACAGCCTTTACACAAGTTGTCTGTCTGCTTGTGGATGTGTCAAAGTGCAATTAACACAACTCAGCAACTACTATGTCAGTTAAAGGTATTCAGGTTAAGGTATCTTTCATCCAGTGCAATTTGAAGAAAAATGTGATGGTTCAGTTGTACTACAGACAAGTGTTTCACCTTGAAAATGTAGATTGTTAGAGTAAATATAGACGTGGAAGGCAAAGTAGGTTGTAAAATGTCCCTCTGGTTTGTAAAACAGTGTAAGTTTATCCCACAAAAGAAAATAAACCAAAAACAGTTTGATAATCGCAGCGTTTAAAACTGGATGTATACGCAGAGCTCACATTACATCACAGTTCCATGTCAGTCTACACATTCAGCAAAATCTAGGCAGAACTTGGCGTGATTTTTCAAGGACAGGGGAACACGTCCAGTGTAAAGCAAGAGGACATCAGCGCACACATTGTCCTATCAGCAAATCTATAGTTGTGAATGCTCAGCTGGCAGCACTTCTCCATATGACACAGCGTAACAATATCTGTGTGATAAATAGTTGGCATGTTAGCACGTCTGCTATTAATCTTGTAGATACAGCAAATTATAAATCATACCATGAAACTGCTTAACATTCACTGCATTATAGTACATGCAGCACTTGCATGCAGCAGTTTCCATTATTAAATCACATTATTTTTATCTACATGGTTTCCTTTTTATTATTTGGCATTTTGCACCAGATTATGCAGATTTAGCTGTATATGCATTCACCCTCTAACATGTTATTATAATGTGAACTAACCCTTTAAAAACCATATCAATTCATTGCACCGAGAGATTTTTTTTCACCCACATATCTCTCAAGCACTTTCGGAGCTTTACAGCATCAGCTGTTGGCAGGGAAAACACATTTATTAGAATGTATAGAAATGTGCAATGAGATATTTGTTATCAGACAGAGAGAATAGAGGAGAGGGCAAAGATAAAAACTTTGAGCATTTCTCCATTTACCTTTGTTCTCTCATTTGTAATGCATGGCATAGTGTGCTGAAATGAGGTTTAACTCTTATTATCAGTAACTGAAGTTTGACATATTTATTGTAGCTAAATATATTATAGTATTTTAATCGTATAGTGATGATCATTATAGTCAATGTGACAGGGAAAGCCAATACTTCAACTGGATTTGTGAAAAGATGACAACAGATGATGACATTAGTGTCTCATCAGGAAATATGAATTGGTACTATATACTGTATGCATGCCACAATCTTGAAAATGTACTGTATGTGAGTTTATTATATGTATAAATACAGCTTGTATTGAAATGGCAGTGGATGTAGTTGTAACTCAATGAATGCCTTTCTAATAATCTTACAATATGCAATAATGATCATATGAGGATGGAAAACAAATATGTTTTTTCACTCATGGAAAGAGCAATACCTGTACTAAAAAATGAAATGCAATGAGGTGACATCAGTTAGTCACGTGGGTACTTAGCACTTTACTATGTTATGAAGCACTTAATATGTGAGGACTGTTACTGTGTGTGTGTGTCAACATTGTACAGTATACAGTGTCATAATTTGCAATGTTTAATTCATCCTGTAAAAGAGTGCCTTTCATTAAACATGTATCCCAACTGTGAGACGTTTCCCTCGGATGATTTAATTTCAGGGATAAATTGTACCTGTGACATTACAACATCAAGCGAATTTAAAGTTTTTAAACTTTTTTCTCCCCGTCTGTGTTCAACATTAATAGTGATGAATGGAGGTGTAAGTGCCAGTGTATGGCTTCGGGGCTGAATACTCATTATCACCTCATGTTAGCTGTTATTAACGCCTTCTCACTGCTGGTTCTCAGCACTGATATCATGATGGCATCCCTCTCTCTCCCTCTCTGTCTCTCAGTCTCTCTCCATCCAAAACTCCTCCCTTGTAAATCCTGCCTAAGAGTGTGTTACATCACACAACGGAAAAAGATCCAATATACTGTATATATATATATATATATATATTTATATCTGGTGTGGTGGTGTGGATGGCAGACTGGAGGAACAGACGTTTTCTCGCTGTGTGTTCTGTAACAAGCCCGTTCTAATGAAGAAACGAGTGGCATAAGGCCTGGCTAAAAATAGGCGGGAAGATCAAAAGGGATTATCAAAACGATGCAGAAGTGCAGCAGATGGACATGTTGAGGAGTTTTCGTTGTCACCTGGCATGTTATTCAAAAAAAAAAAAAGTGGAATCAAAACATAATTAGCTCTTTCTTTCTCTTGGCACAACTCTTCATTAGATGGAGAAATTCTGGTGCTGTGTGCTTGACAACAATGTCTTTGACTGGGATAGCTTCAAAAGCAAAAGCACCAAATTAAATATGCAGACCAAATGAATCATTTATAAGATTATCTATCTTGGCCTGCGAGGCTGGGAACTTGCTGTTTCACTTGATGCCTTACTGTCCCATACAGTCACATCAAGGACACGTTCTCGGTCAGCGTGTTAAAACCTTACATCTTGTTTGATCTGTGTACATTTTGTTTGTGTAATTCTTATGATTTTAGATTTTCTGAGCTGATTCCCTCCTCATTAAGACGAAGTCGTTTCCTGCTGAAACATACTGGATATGTTTTTGTGGTTTGTTCAGAGGCCTGTTAATCTAATTACTAGTTAACGGTCAGGTCAGCTGGCTGCCCTTCTGCCCTGCTGATCACTGATCGCACAGCGATATCCCAAAGATGAGGCCCGATAGCATTTTAGCATTTAACAGACAGGTGGCTTTGGCAAGGTCAAAGCCAATGTGAGTCTGTCATTTATAATTCATTATATGTTCCAAGAAGAGATCTCATCCATTCTGCCTTTGATAAAGATTCTCCCCAATAAATCCAGTCACAGACCAGCAATGGTCCCATCACTGTGACACAGCAGACTGTACTGCAACCCTTAATGGATCTAAAAATATCACTGTTGCATGACTCCGTTCTTCCCTTTTACTCTCAAAGTCGGTGACAAGCTGTGTCCCACTGCTTTGAGGGAAACAATGGACAGATCTCGCACGAAAGCTCAGACAGTGAGTCTCATATCAGTAGATTGGGTTACTGTTTTGTCAGCAGACACCTTATTAGCCAATTTCAGAGCTGCACAGACAGCAGCCTGTGTACTGTAGTTCAGGCGCTGCAGAGGGCAAAGTCACTTGGAACTGGGCGGCTTGTGTTTGTATTAAATCCCTCCAAAGTCTCCAGTTTCTTCCAGTGACGGTAACTCTCCTGGATGCAGGACAGAGCACACGGTGGCATGAGGCTGGCTCGCCGCTGCAGTGACCTTGCCGTTACATTTTTGATCAAAGCGCGAACACGGTGCTGCCTTGGTGCACAGCAGGCGCAATATTGAGTGGCAAAGCAATCCTCTTGGGTATAATATTGATTTAAGTTCAGCCGTGCTCACCTACAGTATTACTTGAGCCATTGATTCTGTGCCCTGACTTTGCTGACCAGGAATGTTCAGACATGGGTTTTGCATTACTTTTATAACTTCTTTGTTGACTACAGGGCTGAAATCAAAAAGCAGCATATTTTTGGCATGAGATAAACTAATCTTGCGAGGTGCTCCATCTGCTGCCTCAGCACTAAGGAGGATAAAGAACGGACAGGTGGACACACCCAGCTTTTCACTGGGTGTGATGTAAGCTTAGGCATCCTGACACAGTGTGACTCAGTGTGACACAGTGTGATAACACACAAACACTCCTCATGTTTGGGAAGTCATTCTCTTTATCACTTCTAGTTCCATTTACTTCACCTGCGCTGGAAAGCCCAGATGTCACGAGGGTGTCCCGCACATTACTGCTGTTTCAGATTTCAAGATAACACATGATTCAACTTGAAAATATCTTATGACATTATCAGAGTAATACTTTAAGAGTAAATTTGTCTTTTTCACTATTTTTCCCATGAAAAAAATAAAACCAACAATGAATTGATCCTGCAGACAAGAATTTCCCTTGCAGACAAAACCTAATGTAGCTTATTTCTCCATGCCACTGGATAACACACTGTAGTTCATTTTGATTTGGTCTCACATGCACTGTCCTGCTGCTGTAAATACTCACTACAGCATCAAATGTGGATCATGTGGTAATCTAAATGCTGTTCCTCTACCATTGTCCATTGCCAACCCTGTTTGTATCATGTTCTATATGTTGCATGTCCCTCTCCTCCTCTCCTCCATTCCCAGCTGTCCTATCTTCCTCCTTTTCCTCCTTTCACCCAGCCCGGCC
>JBBMJY010000018.1:21004498-21016893 GCA_037833715.1 Toxotes lorentzi
CCACATACCTCCTGACCCGGTAGAGACAAAAGCCTGCAGCATGGAAACATGTATTTAAAAAATATATATATTCCTGCAACAACTGAGACTTGAAATTAACATGATGGCAATAACTGCTGCAACCACACACGCAGTTCAATGTTCATGTACATGGGAAATAAATGTGCTCATGTGTATTAAGAATACTGCAGAGATTGTTAACAGCATCTGTAATAGACTCCCTGCACAGAGGCTGCCAGTAATTGTTGTAATTATGAGATGGAATGTGACAGGCTGTCAGTTGTATGGTTAAAGCATGCCATGATGGCTCTCACCTGTGGAACAGGTTCCCCTGCAGGCAGGGGACCTTTCCAACAAAACAAAGGACTGCCCAAATATCCTGCCAGAACTAATGGGCTCACAGGGGAGTTTTGTGCAGCACAGTGCTATGCAACACATGCACTCATATACACAAGAGGCACACAGAGAAAATGATGAAGGAACAACTTGATGAAAACAGCAGTCCTTGTTACACATGAAAGCCCTGCTCTAAATCTAAGTGGTGTCAATGTGAACCGTGAATCCAAATCATGTCTCGTAATCGTTTAGGTTCAGATAATTTTTTGTTTATTTTCCTCTTAGTAAAAATGACGTCTAAAGCTCAACTATCCGTTGACCCAAATTCAGGTGACTATGAGGTAAGACAAAAACAACACATGAAAGGAAGCAGGAAGCGGAAACATTAAGGTCACGTTTCTTTCAAGGATTACTAAACAGCATTGACAAATTCAGTGACTAAATCTGCTGTTTCACAATCAAAGCTGAATAAAAATTAAAGTACAAAAGATGCACTGTGATGTGACTGATGACTCACACCTCATATGCACACTAAGAGTTCTGGCTCAACACGACTATGATAAACTTTTCCACAGCAGTCCTGGCTTAGAGGAGGGAAAGCACAGGAGTAATTCATAACACTAATGACAGTTCTGTTGCACGGTAGCGTCCCTGCACGCACTGCGTCCGGACCCTGACTCTCGACAGCAGCCATTATTTATATTACAAGTTAAACCTGTCGTTTACAGTAAGAAACATCTATTGTGGACACTGTAACTTACACAAATCCTTGCTTGAGAAACGTTACAGTTGCGTGACCTATGAATTTGTTAAGTTGTACCTGTTTCACAACAGTTTGCCAATAACCTGACCAAAAATGTTTTAACTGAACTGTCTTTGCAGAGCTGGACATAATGTTAAATCTGTAAAGTATCTGACCATAAAATGTGGTCAGACAGTTTATTGCAAGCAGAACTGAAAAATTACAAATGGAACACACTTATTACCACACTGTTGTCCAGCTGAGGCAGGAAGTCTTCGGTCTTACCCAGAAGAGTAAAAACAAACACCTATTCGAATCAACCTTTACCACCGTTACAAAACTTAGGTCATTAAATACACTAAATAATAACTAACATTGTAAGTCAGTGGAGTGACAGCAATTTCCAAACCTGTTTTGAGTTTGAGTTTGGATCAAGCAGTGATCCAAACACCTTTGTGTTTGGATCACTGCTTGTTCCTTTAACCCTGTGCCATTATGTGGTTTCACTTATCTGGACAACAGCCGGGCAGACTGACCACATGCAGGGTCTAGATTGCCTAATGATGACGGGTGGCCCAGTCTTGACTATTTTTAGCAGGCAACAAAACTGATTTCAACATCAAGCCCTGAATGCCAGACGATTTATTTCTAGAACACACTTAATGTCTGTCTGTGGGAATAATTACTTGTGCACATTCATAATTTCATAGCTCTATTTCAAACCAATCGAAGGACAAAAAGACAATGTGATTTGTGTAAACCTTTTACATTTTTATTGCTTTTTGTACACAGAGAAGATAGATTAATCAAAGAGTCCGAAACCCATATCTTCATCTGACTCTTCTGATTCCTCTTTCTTCTCTTCCTTTTTCTCTTCCGCTGGAAACGAGACAGATAAAGACAACAGTCAATATGACAGCTTCACAGATATCCAGTTCAGTTGACTTTGTTTTAGGACTGATAAATGTGACTACCAATTAACTTAAGTGGGCATCATGGTATTTAAATTTCTATTGAAATGCAATAATGTGTGAGAATGACATTTAGAACTTCAAACGAACCTCCAGGAACTGAAAACATGCATTTGTCTACTTAAGCTAAGAATGAGGGGATATATAATACGTACCAGCAGCAGGCGCAGCCCCAGCTCCACCGGCTCCAGCTACAGCAGCAGCTGGAGCCGCCACAGCACCACCTGCTGGTACAGAGGCTAACTTTGAGAGGCCTGTGGGAAAAAAAAGGGAAAGGAATACAATTTTTAGCCATTTTCCATAAATAACATCTCAAAATCATTTACTTGTGTTCATTCAGGGGCCTTTACCTGAGTTCATGACTTCATTGATGTCTTTTCCATTCAGCTCACTAATGACCTGCAAAGAGATTTAACTTCAGACACAAAGCATCTTCACTGGAAAAGAACCTGAACACTTTTTGAGACTGTTGTTAAATGACATACCTTGTTCAAGCGTTCGTCTTCGGCCTCAATTCCCACGCTGCCCAAGATGGCCTTGATGTCCTTTGCAGAGGGGCTGGTGTTTCCACCGAGCACAGCCAGGAGGTAAGCGGCCACGTAACGCATTCTGTATCGACAGAAGAGACACAAAATGACAGGTGAACGATTTGCGTGTTACTTTCCAAGTTACACAACATTGACGTGAAGTCTGGCAGAGTAAAACAACAGCATTCATGTGTTAAACCTGCTGGGACTTTGTTGTCCAGCCTCTTCTCTATTTTCTGACATTTCACTGACAAAACAATTATAATTATTTTCTCAACTAATGGTTTGGTCTATAAAATGCACAAAAATAGCAACATAGTCCCAAAACTAAAATCTTCAATACTTTTATGCATCAATATTACAGTATTATTTGAATTTTTTTTTTTTTTTTTTTTGCCAACCAATATTTCCATTGACAGTAGAATATAGGTCTAACTGTGACATGGAAAGTGACCGTGGCCACAACCATTTTGAACTTAATAACGTATGATTCTTGTATTTTGCATATAACTTGTACACATTTCTGTATTCTCTAAGGGATCCAATCGTTGACAGATGTCCTCCTCTTGCAGCTCATATTCACCACTAGGAGGCTGACATGCCCTTTTCCCCACTTGGTAGGTTTATTTTTAACTTTACCAATCACAGGATGTTACTATGGTGTACGTACATGAAGTAAACACTGTTAAGCATACAGAACTAAGGCATAATAATAACAGTAGGTACTTTAGACTAAAACGTCTAAAGATTGTGGAAGTCTTACAACAAATGACCAAATCTGCTGGGCAGGAGCCCAGCTGACTTTAGCTTAGCTAACGTTAGCCTTAGCTGGCCGCAAACTAAAATGCTGTTGATTCTTCGATCACACACGGACAGGAGGACAAGAATGAAAAGACATGTGTTAGACTTTGTATTTCCCTGTCGGCAGCTGTTGTACCAGGCTCTGCAGCAGCAGACCGTAATAACTGTGATACATGTGATTCAGAGCTAACAGAGGCAGCATGGCGCCCAGTGTTTCACTGCCTGTCCTCCATTTGTGCGGTGACTCTACTCCGGCAGCGCCACATTTGTCACTTATTAAAAGCAACCGTACTGTACATGTAGCATCAAAAACACTGATAAACCGACTGGTCGTTGCACACACACAATTTAAAATCCTGAAATTTTGACTTACTTTTAAGTCTAAATAGACACGAAACGTCGGTCACGCTAGGAAATCCGGAAGAAGGAGGGGGCGGTACCAGAGTGTGTGTGTGTGTGGGAGAATGGAGTGCGTCGATTTCATTGGTCCATCGTGCTGACAGACACATACGTCAGCATTACGCTGAACACATTTCCAGTAATGTGTAGTTTTTATTACCATTAATACATTTATCACTATTATATCTCTGGTTTGTTTATCTTTATTTTTATACTCTGGTATTATGTTTAACTTACAAGTTACCTTAATTAGCTTGTGAAATTTCTATTTCATGTCATCACCCTGTCGTTGTTGTCAGTGTGTTGACTTTAGTAAAGTTCTGTTGGATTGGGGGATTAATAATCAACAAAACTGTTTTTGAAACCCTAAACAAACAGGTCCAAATTTCTGCAGAACTGTCCATGTTAGCCACTGAATGTCAGGACTCTGAAAGGAGATGGATTATTTCAGGTTTTACAAAAGCTAAACTGAAAAGAACAGTGTGACAACACATATCTCAACTAGAAGCTTTTATGTGTTAAAACCTGCTGTAATTTGTAGTACACCACAAATAACCAAAGAAGACCTTATTTGCATTGGCTGAGTTTAACAACAGTGTAACTAGCTAATTCCAGTCAGCAGCTATGTTGATAATGGATTCCTTAATTCCCTCATTAGTGCTTTTCAAATCATCATTAAGATGAAGAGAATTTTCCCCATTTTCTTTCATAGTAATCTGATTATCTTTGGGTTTCCAGGGCCTGGAAGAAAAATATCCACCCTTTTAGGTAAAACATTGCCTCAACTCGCTGCATTCAAGAAGGAAACATACTCTATACTGACCAAGTTTGAGTCAGTATATCTTTACTTGTGGTCCTTTCAATAAAATGTCCTGTAAGTACATGTCCATGTACGTGTCCAGGAAAGTACACATGAATGAAAGAAATCTGTCAGATTTATTCCATTATTTTAGAGCTGCAATGATCATTTGACTAATTGATTATCTGATCAACAGGAAATTAATTGGCAGCTATTTAGATTATTAATTGATTGGTTTGGTCATTTTTCTGACTGTTTTCAGCTTTTTGTGCTTTAGTAGTGTAGCAAACCAAATATGTTTGGTTTTGTACTGTTCGTCAGACAAAAATAAAATCTAAAATCAGGGGAAATCAATTTTTTTCCCCTGTATCATAGCTCATCATAGCTCAGTTTAACCCCATGGCCACTGGTGTCTTTCCTTGAATTGTCTCTTAAATGTCTTGAATTTCAAAATGTACATTGTGTGCCAATATCATACCTTCTGTATCTGCCCCTAACCAAAATGAAATAACATTTTATTTAGAATAAAACTGGGAAAGCACAATGTGTTAAATAAAGGCTATAAAAATGCACAAATGAAGGACAACGACCAAAGGGTGGGGATGCTACAAATCTTGTGTGGAGTATACTGTAGGACAGAACAATGATTCATGTAACTGCATACAGTCTTTATTTCCATTAAGTCATCATCAAAAATAAAGCTCACAAATCATTCAAACATTACTGTAAATCTAGTCAAGATGTAGCTTTGAAAGGATTCTTAACTGGGCACTTGTAATACCACATGCGTCTAAAACATTGTAGAAAACACAATCGAGTGATCATCCCACATAGCAATGGTGGTTACACTCAATAGATTAACAGTTGCTCTATTGTCAAACTACAATTCAGCTAACTGCTCCTGTCTCTCCTGTGTGAAGAGCCAGTTGAACACAAATACCACCAAATCTGACACAAACTCTGTAATCTTCTTCACGTTCGTCACATACCACATTTTATAGCCAAACTCTCCCATTAGCATAAGGAAAAAAATGATCAAGAACCCGAGGAAGATGCGGTCCATATAATAGTTTGCCTTCTCTCTGAAGGTCCACTGCTCCCAAGGTAGCGCACGCCGAGCTTCACTGTATTTACTGAAGCGTATCAAGGCTTCGTCACCCATCTCTTCCTCTGGAGCCTCCAGATCTTGGCCACCCTCTGCTCCATCAGTGTCAGCCATTTTATAGTGGCTTGGTGCGGCAAAGTTTCTTTTAGTCCCCTGAGAATATTTAAATGATAAAAGTATTACAATTGCTTTTAGAGACCAAGTACAGACAGAAACCTAACAAATTTGAATACAAAATGTCTTACCTCACAGAAAAGTAGTCTTAGATGACAATAGCATAAACACCAAAAAAAAAAAAAGGAAAATCTTGGCTTTTTTGTCTCCACACCTGCTTGTGCTGGTAGGCCACCAGCCACAGCAGCGTGTGGTGTAATGGCAGTAAATGCCAGATTGGTTATGCGCCACCTAACTCACTAAGACGATGGCTAAGGATTAGACCATACTCAGCAGTTTCAAATCCCTCAACACAGATGAAGGTGACAGATGGTAAAATACGTATTGATGTGTGCGTGAGGGATGGACAGACAGAGACAGAGAGATACAGGGTGAAGGTTTCGTATGTTCATGTGAAATTATTCAACTTCAAGTCTCAGAATACCTTCAGGTGAATGTATATATAGCTTAGTTGATGAAAGCTGGTGGTTTAAACACATCAAATGACAAAAAAACATTTAAACATGCATATTCTAAACCATACTAAACCCTTTTCTATGTATGGAATGGAAGCTGTGTGACTGAAACCAGACAGAAGTCAAACTGATGACAAAGCAGAACTGACACAGCTTTAGCAGAAGCTTGGGTGTTTAGAATAGAATAAATCACTTCAGTAGAATGCTCTGTGGGTAATATACTCAAATGCTTCAGAGCCTTTTTAACAATTTGCTGTAGCTATTGAAATATGGCTTAAACTAACTGAATTAGCTAAAGAGGTGCCTGCATCCTGTGATTAAGACTAATGGCTGAATTGCTTTGATGTTGCCAGAGTTTTGTTTCATTTGGTTTAGTGACTTCACTGTTAAATGGCATTGCATGCAGAGTCTTTTCCCTTCTCCGTATATATTGAATGGTCTTCTGCGAAACATGAACACACTGTACTGTCTATTGATCTTTACTCAATAAATCTTCCCATTCTAAAGCTGATGCTTTTGTTCACAGGAATACTCAAATTGCATTTGCAAATTAATTCCTTATACTAAATCTAATCTTATTTTTAGCCATGGTAGCTGCACGGCTCTGTTCAACAATGTTGGGCGGTCAGTCCATTTCTTAACTGAAACCTCTCCACAGCTGTTTCACAGATTGTCATGAAAAATTGCATTGACTTACCTCCAAATACCTGAAAACTAGTTCAGTGCTAACTGTAAAATGTTAGCATGTTAACATGATAAACTAAGAAAGTGAACATAGTAAACATTATACTTGCTTTGTATCAGCATGATAGCATTGCCATTTTGATAGTGTTAGCATGTAGCTCAAAGCACTCAGAGTTGCTGCCACAGCTGTGGACTCTCAGTCTTGTTTAAAATTTCTTTAAAGTATTTTAAGTGTGAAATAAGAAACGTAAGATTAGCATATGAAATGAAGTAGCATGCATGTTTATTCTGGTGAACTTACAGACAAGCTTTTTGAACATTAAATGTTTGTTATATTACTTCTTATGGTGACATATATATTATAATTCAATATGAATCAGTTAAGAAAGAGTGAAATTGATTTAATGAGTGAAAACAACACAATGCAGAATAATGGGGACATTATTTTTTCCTTGATTTCCAGTTCTAGCTCAGTTTCTTAAGGTCTGACTCAAAGAAATGCAAATAAGTCAAAGTAATTTGTTCCATGACTTATTGAAGTGCTTTGTTGTCTATGTGAATGGGTTGATATTACAAAGACTACGCAAACCCATCAGTCTCATTACTGCACCATCTCACTGTAAGCAGTGTACACAGATATACTTCAGTCCTCGTTACCGGTTTCCATCCACTTTATCTGTCAGGGCTGGAGTGTTGGTGGGGCACGGGGTGGGCACTGTGGGTTTACACAACATGCAACGGCGAATGATCTGGAATAGCGTGACTTGGAACCGTTTTATCCTGAATGCATAAACCATTGGGTTAAGGGCTGAGTTCACGTGGGACATGAAAATCCCTATGTATGTAACAGCCTTGGGTATGGAACAGTCTGGGCAGAAGAAGTCGATGCAGTTCATAATATGTATCGGCAGCCAACACACAGCAAAGAGGAAGACCACCAAAGCCAGTGATTTGGCCAGCTTCAGCTCCTTGCGATAGTACCTGTCTCCATCACAAGTGGCCTCAGCGCGTTGGTTAAGCTGCCGCCGGATCACCCTAAAGATCTCTGCATACAGAGCAATCATTATGGTCAGGGGTACCACCACCCAGCCAAAGAAATTGAAGTATACCATGTAGTCCATCCTTATGACTCTGGTGAATTTGCAGACAATCTCGCTGGAATTGTTACGGTTTTCTTGGTCGTTATAGTTATTCCATCCAATCATTGGAACCAATCCAGTGAGGAAGGAGACGATCCAGCACAGACAAACTGCCACATATGCTCTCCCCTGGGTCATTATGATGCTGTACCTGAACAAGGATGTTGGACATAACATGAAGACACATTTTTCAGTCACCCAAAATGCACACATGCATACTACTGTAACAGTATTTGTTTTAAACACACGCCAGTCCATGGATTACTGTTCAGAAGCATTTATCTCAAGTGCTAGCTCTTGACATCAGAATCCAACTGATAAACAAAAAGGAGCATGGGCAGCTGCCAAATCCCTTAATAAACTGTACCTGTGTCAGTCATATGGGTAGACAGGAGACATTTTAATTTGCTTAAAAGCTTTTGATGTGCAGCCCATTGATTTGCATTTACCTAGGCAACGATATATGGTGCCAACCCATTAACACTGAGAACCACCTCCTTGTGATTGACTCACTTGAGGATAAAAGTAGACATTTAGTCCTCTGATGCAAAGACCAATAAAGGAGTAAGACACAGACTATTGGTCCTACTACTACTATAATTATTTGTTGTTCTAGAATATTTTCGGGTCAACTTTAGAAAGTAGCTTCATCAGAAAATTAAGAGGTTTTGGCAGTTCTGTTACCAACATGTTGGTTCTGATAGCAGTCTAAAGCAAATTTCAAATTTTGGGTAAGTTATTTGGGTTAATTGGACTTGTATGGGAAGAGACACGTGGTGTAATTCAACATCAATTGAATTCTATTGGAATCAGGCTATTCTATACATAGCACTTATGTCAATAACACATATCAGAGTGGGGAGAGATTAGATCATATTAAGAAGCCTCTAATCGACTGGAACGAGCAATCATAACCAGTAATAGATAATGTTCATCTACTTCACAGTTATGAATATTTTATTGTTTTTAGAGTGAACAAACGTTCAACTATCCTATGAATATTTTAATGACATCCCAGCATCCATCAGCCAATACAATCTTACCAAACCAAACTCTTGAGTTCAACAAATGACGCTATTCAGAGTGTAAGTGGTTTTAAAACAGTTCCTCACCTGGTGGGAATCTTGACTCTGAGATATCGGTCAATAGCAATAGCCAGCAGAGAGAGGATGGAGCTCTGAGTGATGATCAGTAGCAGACAGGAGAGGAAGAGGCAGGTGTAGAACTGAATTTTAAATCCCAGACTGATGATAATAGCCAGAGGGATGACCAAAACTCCCACAGCAATGTCAGCCACAGCCAGAGACACAATGAAGCAGAAGGTGGTGTTGCGGAGAGACCGGTTCACACACACCACCAGCACCACCAGCACATTCCCCAGCACAGAGACCAGGGCAATAGCTGTCTCAACAGAGATGTACATAATGTCCACATGCTCCCGACAATTGATTCCAGGACAGGAAGACATTTTCAGTACTTTCAGATCTTGTTCACCTTTGCTGTAATTGCAAAAAAATTAAAATTGGAGGCTGAAACTTTTGCTTCAGCATAGAATTGTGTATTTTCTAGCTGAAAAAAGTGAACTTTGAGCCACATTTACACAATGAGTGGCTCATGAAAGGATGCTGAACAATTAATCCTCTGTATATAGTTCAAGCTCTACACAAGACTGGATATCAGTGCATCATCCCTCTTCTACATTCTCACATTCTCAAGCTCTCTTTTTCACTCTCTCACTCTTCTGCAAAAAGGAGTCATAAAATCGAGGGGAGGGACTTTGCCTTCTGCAGCACCCTGCAGCAACAGTTTTGCACACATTAGGTCTGTTTCTGTGTGTGTGTGTGGTTTTCGAGAGGAACTGTGAGCTTCGTGTAATAACACCCAGGATGCAGTTTGATAAGGTTGTGCAACATAACATGCGCTCCACTGATGGTGGATGTGCATTAGAGCTGATTTTATCTTATTACAAATATATCAATATGAGAATAAGAAATAGTGCAAGTATTACATAATGTGTCTATCTAGTTTAATTCTCAACTAGAAAATGTCCTGCTAAGTACACGTCTCAGTACACGAAAACATTTGTTTGCAACACATAGTTGTTTTAAAATATTACTAGAGTGGCCAATACATTATTATCTGACATCCTTAACTTCAAGTGTGCATGTTAAAGTAAGCTTACCAGCTGCTGGCTGTAGCCTTGACTGACAGATTTGAGAGTAGCATCAATCGTGTAACCTAACTCTCCTCATGAAAACAAATACGAATATTTCTCAAACTTAATCTAAACTGCTTCTTTAAAAGAAAGAAATATGTATAGTACACAGCATTAATTTAGGTTATTAATACAAACCAATTATATATAGATTTTATTGTTGTAATGAATGTATCTCAACTCTTTGCCTTTAGTCTGTCATGTGGATCGATAATTATTAGGATTCCTCATCTTTTACATGACTGAAGTGTCTTTGCTTATTATTGATTGCCTAAACTGCTCATACTCATGTTGTACTAAAATAATGCAACATCAATACCTGAAAGACATAAGGCTAATTAGAGTTATGTAATGACAGACTTATGGTCGCTTATTCCAACCATAAACATCAGTGAAAACATTTTTCAGTACAGCAGTTCAAGTCTGAGCTTTCAATTAGAATTTTATTCTATCCACCTGGTGCAAAAACTTTGCTTTGTTGTTTCCTAAAAACCACAAATAAGTGTTTAGTGTCTCTCTCACAGGCTTGCATTTAATTTCAAAGACATATTTTCCCATAATATCTCTTATTCTTTATGCTGCTCTTCACACAATTTAAACCCAACCTTTCTAAATCTGGACTCTGCAGGGTAAACTGCAGGCAGGAATAAGATCCAGAAAAAAATTCAATTACTTAAAAAAAAAAAAAAAACTTAATTTAATTATCCATCTGAGGATGAAAAGGCTTTGGCAGAAAGTATCACTGAGCAAGCAATCACTGTGATGGTCTGCAGTTGCTTAAGGAAGCATATTCAGTATCTGCCTGTAAATATATTCAGTCTGATCACTTAACTTTTTTTATGTTTTTTAAAGGAAAGCAATGACTCAGGATGTTGTTCTTGGACTCTGTCTATGAGCTGTGGCTCTGGTGTATATGCATTAGCAGTCCCAAGCAATCACTGTATCAGTGTTATTAGGTCTCTGTCATCCCACATGCTCAAGTGGGAGAATACATGCATTAACAAGTCTGGAGATCCAATTACTGTTAAAGTTTGTATGTATCAGACGTGTTGATTCACCACTCCAGAACACCATTATACCGTGTGTATATTGTACTTTTATTGTTCATCCCTTTCTTTGTTGCAGTTTGCTTGTTTCTCTTTTCTCCTCTTGGATCAATACAGTGAAATAAAAACTCTTTGTTGTTGCTGGATGGAGAGCAACAAAAAACAGGGAGTGGCTTTGAATATTACAGTAAATGTATAGACCACTTCACTATATGGCAGTGAGTGGTGCTCATGAGATAATGCTCATGAGATAATGTTCACGCCCACGATCCTTTCACGTTGTTTGTTTCAGGCCTGTCCATTTATTCTTTTATTGGTTTATTTGAATATTTAACTACTACAAACAATGTATAATTTTTATTTTGTTGCATACAGACAAAATATATTGTGAAAGTTGTGAAAGTTGTCAGGCCGTGAACAAATGAACGAACTTGCTGCAAACTGCTGAGCTGCTGCATCGTTCTTTTAATGTTCCTCCTCAGCCCTCCCATTACTGTGCCTCTGTGCCTCCCGTACATCCATGGCGCCTCCCCTTACACATGCACCTGACGCCAGGGCAGTAGCTCACCTGGTGTGTTGTGGACGCTTTACTCAGGGACATGGTAAAATGTAAACTACATTCGAGAAACCGCGTTAACAGCCGCCAGATTTTCGGGTTTTGGAGAATCCTGGAGGATGTAGCCCAGTGGTGCAGATTTGGGGTTAACCACTCTTAATTGCGGTTTTATCACGCTGAAGTTTCTTGCTTTTTTTGTCGCCTGCGCACATCAATGCAAAATGGTGAGTCTGGTTTGATTTTATTAAACAGTTTTAACGATTGTGTTTGTGTACATGTTGTCTTGGCTATTTACTGAAAGCTTTTTTTTTTTTTTTTTTTTTTTTTTTTTTTTTCCTTTTTTGGGGTTTGGTTCACCCCCCCCCGAAAAAACGCTTTTCCCACTTGGAAACCAAGAAACCAACCGCTCATGTTTTGCCAAAAAAAAAAAAAAGAGGGTCAGTCGA
>JBBMJY010000018.1:21030681-21069579 GCA_037833715.1 Toxotes lorentzi
GAAGAAGCAAAAATTGGAAACCCCTGGGGTTGCTTTTTTTGTGGGGGTCGGTTTTGTTTTCCCCCAAAAAGAGGGCCAGGGTGGAAAAAAAAAAAAAAAAAAAAAAAAAAAAAAAAAAAAGGCGGGTTAGAAAGGAGACAAGAATGCATTTCCACATCCCTCTCTTTCGCCTGCAAGACGAGGGAAAGGCTGAGTAGTATACCAGCAAGCAACCCCACTCGAACAGGGGCTGGGGCTTGAGAGCAGGTTCTGGGCCATGCCCTCCTCTCTCCCTGCCCACTTTTGCCCCGCTGCCAAGAAGGAGAGACAGCAAGGAGAAAGGGAGACAGGAAAAGAAAGCATGAAGTCACAAAATTTTGCTTACACGCTCCTGTTAAAGATATAAAATCCATATGGAATATTCATAAAAGTAGACTGAGTTTTGATTTGAGGTGAAATCACTGCGTTGACAGAGCACACTCGCCGAATAATGGGGAGCAGTCACATGAACTGTAGATTGTGTGCCATCAAATAGACACTCACTGGACTGTAGGATTAGTGGCTGGGAGGGGAGAAAGAAACAGAGAGAGGCAGACAGAGAAATAAGCTCGGGTAAAGGAATCAGAAGTGAGTACTTACATGCTGTCTTGTAACAAAGCCAAACGGATAGATTTATCTACAGTTGGCCAAACAATTCAGTGATATTCCTGAAGCATTTCAGAGCAAATGAGTTAAAGGCTTCTCTCAGAGCCGTGCAGTAAAGCCTTTTGTCAGCAGTTGGCATCATTCCCAGGTAGTACATGCCTCACAGTTCCCATTTTCGGTAGTCATTCCGGACATCTTTAGTTGTTCTGCACCTGCCTGTGTTTTTATTCAAATTTGTTGCACAGGAGATAGAAGAAATTGGTAACCACCGGGGTTCTGATTTAATTTGGCTGTCATAGTGAATGGAAACCAGTGTTTGCTGTCAACATAACAGACCAAACGAGTGGTTTGGTTGTTTACCACAATACAAGTCAAGTCCTCAAGTCACAAAGTGTGTCATGGAGATCTGAAGTGAAAATAAGGGCAAGGGCAGAGTCGATCTCCGGGAACGATATAATCCAAAGATAATGCTTTATGTGGATCATCACCAAGAAATGAAAATAACAGAAATTATCCAATGTACAAGTCCTGAAAAGGACACAACTTAAGTATCTCCACGCCACTGAGTGCCATGGACACCCATCAGTATCTTTCCTCAGGCAATATCCAAGACAGCTTCCTGTGTGACGTCACTGACTCTTCTTTTTTTTTTTTTTAGCAATTATATCCTTGCATATACTTTAAATCGTTTCCCTCCTCTTGCAGTCTTCTTTCCAAAACATGTTGTGCATTTTCTTGAAGAACTTGTACTTTAAATGAACAAAGAAATCAAACGTGAATCATTGTGCTGACATCTCAGCCAGGTCGAAGAAGAGGAGAGAAGGGGAGAGCAGAGGAGCTGCAAACTCCCTTTACAAATCTCACTTTGTTTCGTTCTCTTCCTGCTCGCAAACACTGAGCTTGTAAAAGTTTCAGTTGCAAGGGCTTGGGCCAGCCTCCACTGGCACCGTTTCAAAAGAGCACTGCCTGTTTCAGAAAAACGGTGGGGACAAGTCTGCTAGGGGAGTGCTGGCTCTTTGCTCTCTCCCCCACCACCCTCTCTCTCTCTCTCTCTCTCTCTCTCTCTCTCTCTCTCTCTCTCTGTCTCTCTCTCTCTCTCTGGGACTCAGGGCAGTGACCGCTCTCAGGACTTTTACTCTCTGCTCTCAGGGTAATGCCAGCTTGTGCCAGCTCGGTCGTTAAGGCATCTGTTCATCTGTTAGGGATTCACGGTCATCACACCGGGGAGGCTGGTCTCTATCACAGACACCCAGAGAATAGGAAATGCAAGCTGCAGTACTATTTCCTGGATACTTTGTCCTCCATTTCAGATGTGTGTCAAGCTCTCACGAGGCTCAGCGCTGCTTGTGTTACAGTTCACACAAGGTTCTGGCTGCTTTGGCTTTATTTCTGCGCCGTGGGGCTCGGGGACTCTCATCTAACCTTCCACGTTGCTTCCTTCTTGACACTTTATAGTGGTCCAAATGTATTATTTTTCTTTTTCAATGCAACTTTTACACACAATAGTTTTAAATTGTAATTCACTTAATGATGGAAAGTGCGCAAAAGCAAGTTTATGATCAGATTTAAGAAAATCCAAGAATGGTTTCACCAACACAGCAATTTAACCCTCCCCAGTGTTATTCTCATTTTCCAAGAGTAAGCTCCCCCTCTTATGGTGCACTTGCTTTATTGCAAAGCCTTTTCATGTCAAGAATTATCTTAAACATTCTCAGCCCTTCCCTACCCACTGTACATGCAGACCGCTGCCAAAAAACAAACACAAGAGTATTATTCAAAAGCACGTTCCTCCAGTTGTTTGATACAACAAACTGTGTGCATAGTATATAAAAAAAAACATACAATGCTCTTGTGCAGCTCTCCCAGTCTTCCACAGATACACGTATGCTCAATATCATATGCATCTCTGTGAGAGTGTACGACCGCCTCTGTGCTTTTTAATTTATGAGAATTGAGCCGGCCTTAGTAGTCTCTATGGCAGGAGTCTGCCGTAGAGGAGGGGTCGAAGTCTGCTTACAATACAGCAGTGGTGTCATCACCTACCATTGTGTATTTCAACGGTCTCACCTCCAATTTTTTGTTCTTTTTATGGGTCAGTAATACCAGGTAATGCACTATGTGTTGTATAGCCATAATATGATCCCCTATTATCTAGCTGGGAAGATTTTATTAACAAGGAGGAGATAGGAGAGAGAGAGGCCTGTGAGTGAAGGAGTGTTCTCAATTTGCTCTTTATTAGATTTGGCACATTGCTGCTTCGTGGGGAACTTTTGTTTCAGCATTGTCTCTTATCTTCTCACTCAACCAGCCCTGGTGGTCCAATGAAGACCACATGTGTACAAATACAGATAATTTTGTGTTGAGAGGAACAGAAACTTGAAACCTTAGCTCCTGGGACAGCAGCAGAAAATTAATCTCAGTTGACAGTTCATTAGATACAGTCAGCTAAAATGAATTCAGTGTAATATCAGGGCATCTGAGACGCTTGAGAAGTCTTAAAAGTACTGAATTCAGTTGCCTCAGAAAAAGGTCTTTGAAGTTGTTAAAAAGTCTTACATTTCTTCTGTATGTAGTTGTGGGCTGTGGGCAGCTGTTTTGTGGAGTTTCAATCTGCACCATGAGATTAGTAGCAAACCGTGCTGCTACTGCCAGCCACTGTAGCTAGCTAGTGTCAATTTATCAAAAACTTTAAAAACAAACCTAACGTCTGGGTCACATTAATTCATCAGTTATATTACTAGTAATTATTATTATATTCAACGGGGAAGTACTGAAAAAAGTGATATTAATACCAAATAATTCATGTACTTAATAAATACATCTCATGCCTTGTGGACCCTACTGGTTTTCCGTCATTCTTTGACCAGTATGACCATATTCAAAAGGTGTTGAATTGCATTCTCTGTGCTGCCTTTTGTCAATTTGATTTTGATTTGACTTCATGACTCTGAAGAGCTCTTCATTTTTCACACATACATAAATTTTAATTTCTGTTGTATCATGAGCACTTTAGCCTCAAAGGGCCACTTGTGTGTCTGTATACTTTCTGTCTTAATTAACAATGTTTGTGTGACCTTTTATAACCTATCCCAGACAGAGTTCCAAATTTGGCATATGAAACAGGATATGACCTTGTTGAATCAGTGTTGAGACTGTGGGTTTCATTCTATCTACAACCCAAGAGACTGTTTTTGCTCCTGAATAGCATCTTTCCGTTTATAATGAATGGAGGGGACCTCCTGCCATTGTCTTCTTTTCTACACGTCCACATTCCTTGAACAATCCCTCCCTTGGGAATAGGTTAATTTAACCCAGATTTTCCTGCTTCGTCTTCATTGTTTGTCCTTCCTGAGATATGGGCCCTCTCTGAGTTGATGATTCACCCGACTGTACAGTGCCACTGAGTTCACGTCCTCACCAATGTGCTGTTTCAGCACTAAACCCATGGGTGAACTAAAATATCATGATCATGCCCCCTCCTCAAACACAGGTCACTGCCACTGGAAGCTCTACCTTTATGTATTTAACATAATTCTTCCTGGCTTAGTGTTTGCACAACTGCTTTGAATAGTCCCTGTTTCACCATAACTTTGATTAATGTGTTTTCATTTCATTCAGGCTTGTTGTTACAGTTGTTGGTATAGTAAGAGGTGGTTTTACAGCCTCTCTGGCATACTCTCTTGGGCTGCTTCTCATTGCTTCAACAATGTTTACCATGTTGCTCGCAATAATAAAACACAACTGACATGAAAATGATTTGGAAACAGAGTGTATGGTGAGAAACACACTATAGTTTCTGTCTCTTTAAGATCTTGATGGCTTCTCTGCTGCTCCCTTGAGGTCGCTGGCCTTCCTTAGGCTGCCTGCCAACTGCCATGTTACTGTCAAGCGTTTGCAGAAATGCCAGCAAAGCCATTAGTGTAGACCCTTTTCAGCAGTCAGCAGACTGGACAGCGTGAGCAGCACGGCGATGCAGAGAGACAAAGGGTCTGGCCTAATAGAACTACAAAACCCGTAACTTTTCCTTCTTCGTTCCCTATCACACGTGTTATTGTTCACTTCAGCTGTGATTACTCTCCCCATCTCCTCGTGTGAGCTCTTTGACTACACAGACAGACAGACCGGACTGAGATAGCTTTGAGGTTGTGGAAAACCACCTTTCAGATGGATAATTATACATTTTAAACATTGCTACTGAGGTCTAGTCGGTCATTTTTAAAATATGTGAGCTCAAATTAAATTATAGTGCTTCCATGTGCCCCCTGGTGCTTCACAGCTTGCATTGTGTTTTTGTCTCTTGGGGAACAGCAGCATCTGGTGGTTGACTGAGGAAATCACATTGTGTTTTCACACACTGTAGTGACACTATGTTTTTGATCTCTATTGATTTAGGCAGGTTCACATGTTTTCAGCACTCTCACTGTTGCACACTAGGTGAAACACAGGCCAACGAGCTGTTCCTTTGGAGCAAATGGAGATAATATTAAAGGCATCTTGCTAGCTGCCGTTAGAGAAGACAACCTTTCTTTTTCACCTTTTCAACCTTTAGACCTGGGTTTTCTCAGCTTATCTATAGGTCAAATAAGAGCTCTTCAGGTTTTAAACCTCTCTTTCTAATTTTAGGCTCTTGTTAATTTTAAGCTTGTATCCTGGTTAAATTATACATACCTGAAATTAAACTACACATTTTTGTTTGACCTCAGTCTGTTTTACTTTCCCAGATTTCTTTTTCATGGAAAAGCTTTCCTATGAAAACTCTAGAAATGTGCACAGATGGTGAGTGGTTAATTAGAGTAATCCCACTTGAAGGGTCAGGGCATTCTGGTTGTGCGGTAGTCGATGGGGGTACCCTTGCTTTGTTAAAAATCCTCTTAGAAGTCAGGTCATGTGACCCCTCTGTGGGTTGCAGGATGTGTATGGAGACTTACGAGCATTCACAAGCTGGATGGAGTCAATCACAGGGCTGCCTGGCAAAACCACTGTTTGGTGAGGGATTGTATTAATGCATGTTTTAGATGTTCAAACTGATGTACCTTCACGTACAGGTTCAAATGCAGTAGATATCTTTGAGTCAGAACACTCTCTGTGTCATGTTTGTTCATTGAGACCAGGGATCTGGATGTAACCAACATGTCTCTTCACAATCACATCGTGAAAGAGGCCTGGACACAGGACCGGTATGTCAACATTACCACACAACCTCTTGGTTTTCTGAATGGTTATTCCTGCTTTACCGCACCAACTTTCCACTGGTCCTAGCCAAGTGGTGCTAAACCAATAAGCAGCAAGGGAAAGCCTTACTTGTTGCTGTTTGGCAGACCTGCTTAGGTCCAGTTCCCATACCCTGAGTGACCTGTTAAAGTAGATATGACACTTGTACTACAGAATTCTCTGGCAATGGTAGGGGTAAGATGAGAAGCTTTTGACACAGTCATGGCTGCTGTTGCCAGAAAATGGGCACTATGTTTAACTATATTATATATCGTTACTGTAGCTACATATAGTTACACAACATATTTGTCATTATTTCGGCCCCAGGATTCAAGAAGATGAGGATTCTGCTTTGGGCCTGCAGCAGGAGGTTCAGGTAAATCTGAGTTTTTGGAAATATGAAATGCCATTTCCTCAGGTGATGCCGGAAATGGGGAACAAAGAAGTTAAATATGTGCTGTATACAGACGCTTCTCCCAGTCTGACTTATAAAGTGCAATAGGTGTGAAGGAAATTAGGACACACATCTTGTGACAGCTGTGCTACAGCTGGCACGAGTATCCTGGAGGTAAAAAAAAACCAAAATGTTGAGTTTAAGGTGTCTGAATAGCGAACACGTGATAAACAAGTCTTCTCCCTCCTCCTGGGCCTTTGTTGGTTTCTCCCGTTGACGTGTTTCTACAGAGCAGATGGCTTTACACATAAATCCTATTAACAACTTTCTGCTGATGGAGACGCAGTGAGTACAGGGCTTTCTCACTCTTTCATTATCTCTGCTGAGAAGCCTGCTTTTTTATTTTCTAACCTCTAAAAAGAAGCAGTGGTAGAGCTGAAGTTCAAGGCCACGCCATGTCTGCAGAGAAGGTAAAAGGGTGGGGTTGTGGTTTTGTGGATGTTTTTATTGACTTTCACATGAGATTACTTCTCACTGTTCATTCAGCTGCCTAGTAATGACATATAATGATATCTGGAGGGTGAGACTTGAGGGATAACAAAAAATACTTCAATTGACACAAGAGTCAGTTGACACTTTTGCTGTTGTCATATAATAATATTTATATTTTGACTGCTGATGCAGAGTTTAGAATTTGTGTATACTGCTTTCATGATACACACATTAATTCTTTTTTTTTTTTTTTACTTCAAATTTATGTTTGTAATTTAGAATACTTTGGTTATTTAAATTTACATCAAAGACATTTGGGCAATTGATTATGTAGAAGATAATCTCTGACCCACATGTGAAATAACTGGCACAAATGCCAGCATGAGAAGTGTTCCCATTAGAGTAAGACAGGTTATCCAACTGAAAGAATATTCAGAGATGACTTCAAAACTGGAAATAATCTCTGTAGGCAGCTACAGTATTTGCTGACTTCACATCCAGCATCGGCTTCCATATCTGTTGATGATATTCCCAAATTTATGAAGCTCATCTGCTGAACAACGCTGCCGAAAAAGCATGCATGAGGGATTGAAGGCAGTTGGTAATCCAGCCACCCAAACCACTTGGAGTGGTTTGGAGAGGTCACATCTGCAACAGCATTTCCGTCTTTATGCTGTTTCCTCCTTTAAGGCCTTTAATGTCCTTTTTTTTCTTTTCTTTTTTTTGTGTGTTACCACACGTATGAACAATTAATCTACTTTTTTTGGCTTAAGAGTCAACAATAGCAAATCTTACATCACCAATGCAGGAGCTGGGTCAAAAATCTTTGTTCTTTTTACACAACATTGATTATTGGATCCAATAAGTGTAATTGTAAAAAAAAATACTGGCCAGTGTCACAAGATGAGAAGAAGTATTATTACAACTGACCAGTTATATATAATGGCCTCCTAAACTTTCATACAACAACTGATTACAGTATGACAAAGGTCAAATCTTCTGCCATTACTTCGAGTTGTGGATTGTCTGTGGACGCAAATAGACCTCCATCGATGCAGGGATCTACATCTAATAGGATTACCTTTACTGTCTCCGCTGGCCGCAATCACACTGACCTCCTTCTCTGTGACTTGGGACAGCGACACATTGTTCCTGTCACTTTTCTTTCAGTGCTTTAGTTTTCATACTCCTCACACTACTTACTTGGTAAAAGTACTTGGTAAGAACACAACAGAGTTCTGTTTTGTTCATAATAACATGGATATATTTGACTATTTTGTGTAGAAATTACAGTATCACACAGATGAATGCATTAGTGGATGGATATTATGTGGGAGAGCAAGAGGGTCAGGGGTCTGAACCCCCTTTGGACTTTACCTTAAGCTTGTGTCTAGACAGTCCTGATGAAAGCCAATATTACAGGGGATGTAGAAAGAACTGCAAACTGGCGAGAGTTATGAAGAATTACATTTTGGCATAAATATGCACAAAGTACAGTTTATTTTAAATAAAGAACCACAGGCAAGAAAGAGTTTATACATGGAAACTGGCTTTCAAATGCTGTCATGCTGTCAGTATATTTCCATCAGCAGTCTCAGCGGGCTTGCTTGTTGATTAGTCATTTATTCATTCTTCATGAAGTGATTGATTTGCAGTCTCATGTGTCAAACACATGTGATACAAAGTGTGTTTGTGACTTGCTGCGACCATGCCGCCATGTATTTATTTTAAATTTCTCAGCACTCAGGAGGAGGCCTGAGCAAGTTACATAAAGTTGTTACAAAACTTGTTTTTTTCCTATTATTTTTTTGTGTTACAAAACTGTCTAATCAAAAATAGTAATAGATTATTCAGTTCTATAAAATACAGGTTTTACGTGCATAATATAACTGTAATCACCTTATGACCTGTTACTTCATTGACCTGCTGTAACCAAACATGAGATCTTAAGTCAGTTTACTTGTAGTAAATACAACCTGATATCAGCAGCTTAAAAAACAGCTTTGCCAGAAGATGTATTGATTTACTGCATTTGCTATTACAGTGTGACTGTTTTATTACTGTGCTGATGTGAGGATTATCTTCAAAATTAATGTGAAGCATTGAACATAAAATTAATAGATTCTATTTTATAATGAAACCATAATATTAATAGCTCTAAAAGCAGTAACAATATAATTCAATTGTTCATCTTTTTTCCACTCTTCTGCTTGCCTCTCTTCACCTCTGACTCTGTAATGGTGAGTTATTATTATTATTATTATTATTATTATTATTATTATTATTAAGATCTTTAAATGCAGCTGGTTTTAATTAGTCCTCCAAGATATTTTCTTTCGCCAAATTTTCATTTATCATCTTTTCTTTCCCCTCTTTCTTACACAAGTCTAATCTCTAATTGTGTTTTGTATCTGTAAAGGAAATTCATAGAAGCCAAAAAAGAAGAAGGAAGAGGCCAATGGGACAGCAGAGGACAAGATGAATGGAACTGAAGCCAAGCCCAAAAAAACAAAGACCAAGAAAAATGAAGATGCTTCAGAAGAGGACAGCTTAGCCGTCCAGAGTGAGAAGACTCTTTTGTGATATCGCAGACTCTTCTGTGAAGACTCTTCTGTCTGACATACTCTGATATGTTGAGGGTTTTGCTGTTAGTATAATTTAACAACATTGGTTACATTGCTGTTTCCTTATAAACACTATAGATGGAAAGAAGGTGAAGAAAAAGAAAGCAGAAAAAGATAAGGACGAACCAGAAAAGGAGAGAGGAAAAGATAAAGAACCAAAAAAGAAAGCCAAAAGTGCTCCAAGAAAGAAGAAAGGTAAGTCATTAGTGTCTTTTCTTTCAAAGGAAACACAGTGCTGTGTTAAAACTGTGTGAAAACGGTGAAAATGTTTGACATCTCTTCAGATTCGGGCACAGATGACGATGATGATGACGATGATGAGGACACCCCTAAGAAAAAAACTAAGAAAAAGACAACAAAGGACAGCTCTCCATCAAGTTCTGCCAAAGAGAAGAAATCTAAGTCTAAAGGTATGGGAAGAAACAGGAAACTTTTTTTTTAAACGGCATTAGCAGTGTGCTCAAAAAACAGTTATAAGACCAGACTAATGTTGTTAAGAGGATTAGATGATTTTATTGTGTAATGGTGAGGGAGTGGAAACACTGACTTGGTTGCAGAGGCAACAAAACACACCAGTTAGTGAGTAACTTGCCCTTAAGTGGTTACTGTGGAAAATGTAATTAAAACACTTACAATTAAAAATGACAGTGTGTCTGAAAGCCAAGCAGTCCCAGGACGGTTTGGCCTTATTCCTCTGTAGCTTTGTGTAGCACTTGTACTTTGTAGGAGGTCTGGAAAAAATGTTTATTTTTCCAAGCAGTAGAACAAATTCTCAATTGGCATAACACTGGTGAGCCAACAGGCTGTTAATTCATCAGCGTGGTTTCAGGCTATGGTTTTCAGGCTATCCTCCTCTTTAGTGTCACATTAGTGTCATTTGATTTTAAAAGACACGGTAGCAGCATGTCTGTAAGAAAGGCAGTGTTGGTCTGTTGGTCCACCGCTTGGGTTCAGACTGAAATGTCTCAACAACTGTGTTCTCTGGTGATCCCCTGACTTTCCTCTGACACTGTCATGAGGTTGGCATTTGTGGTGTTGAGCAAAATGTTTCAACAACTACTGAATGGATCCCCATGAAATTTGACGGGGGGACATTTTATGTGAACTTTTTATCCTTTAACTTTTCACCCCGCACCATTCTCAGGCCAGTATTTAGATTCTGCAATACTTTGATTTATAACCAAAAAAAATATTCCAAATACTGGCATGCTAACATGCTAAACTAAGACGGTGAACATTATACCTGATAAACATCAGCAGCGGTTTGCAGCAGCTATCATAGTGAAGATGTTTATTATGCTAATGTTAACATTTAACATGGCAAAGTCTTGCTCTTTAGCAAACACACTCTTCTTAGTTTCTCTTCACCACTGGATTACTTTATGATATAGCCCAGAGTGCTGGTTGGATCATCTCCAGCACTCTTGCCTCTGAGCTTAACCTAACCTTCCTCCACCTCTGATAAGCCGTCAGTCATTTCAGAAATACCTGCGCTAACTTGTGTTTGTGGCTTCCTGCTCCTCCTTCAAAGTAAGGAGGAGCAGGCATGTGGTAACCATGGAAATATATTAAGTTACATCAGTAGCCTACTTTATGCTCTGACCAATGGCAATAAATTACTATGACTAATGTGGGAAGCTTTCCACACTGTACTATATCAGGAAAATATCAGTGTTTATATATTGTAAATTCATAATTTTATTTTAGTTCAGTGCAATTCAGGTGTAGAATCATAAGTTATACAGTAAGATTTTGTTCAAGGGAGATTCCAGTCCTCTCCACGTATGTAAAAGCTTGGTTGTAAAAGTTCAGTTAACATTTCACTGGTTGTCCAGCTGTTGTGAACTCTTTACTATTCCTCAACCTAAAACAATTAAGCAGCGAGGTAAATAGGTTTGTGTATGACCAGGGATTTCAAATGTGTTTCCATCAGCTCTACCAAATGTTATATTGGAAGAAAAAAAACTGTCATGGCACACACCATAACAGTTATCATTTTGCTTAACCAGTATTTAACCAATATTTACCAATTACGAAACCTCTTGTGAGGAATTAGTACATGCTAAAGTGCTGGCCTTAGCAGATACTGCACTATGTGCTTTCAATCCCCAAAGTAAAACTGTACAGGCAACACAAAGAGCTCTGAACAGTAATCACTCAGCAAGTCAAGATGCGAGAACATGCCGGGACAGATTCAGTGTCATGGAACAAGCGAGCGTTGACAGCATCATGAGTGTAATTGAGGTTTGGATGAGGACACAAGACTTGTACCACTAGATCTGAGTGAGGAATTCAGCATCCTTCTCCTTGTGTGAAGTGTGGCATTCTCAGTTTTATCTTGGATCCTTTGCATATAAAGTTCCAGCTGAGAGCAGATAAAATATGTGCAAGTAACGTCAGTCTACTTCCCAGCATGTTTCATTAGCTTTTTTTCCTTGGTCTAAAACAAATTAACTGTAAAAGTTATGGCCCTAACCTGAGTCATGGTGAAGCCTAAATCCCTCTCACAGTCTCAAGTGTTCAGAGTCTGACAAAACAGCTGGAAGAGACAGTGAGAGCACACACAGAATTGGGACTGCATGCTAAAAATTTGTTCCGCTCTTTAGAATCTGTTACGGTCTCAAATCTGTGCTTGTTGATTAATTGCAGTTTAGATTTGTTTGGCTCTTGCCCCACACTCCTCTCCAAGTCCAGTCTAATGTAGTACACCAAGGAGGGCGATTTACATTATTCAACTTCAACAAAAAAAAAAAAAAAAAAAAAAACATTAACTTGATTCTCACATGATCCTCCACTTTGGTATCACGTCCAAGAACCTTTTTCCAAATTGTACTTGTTTCTCATTTCTCAGAAGACAAAGATTCTGATGGAAAAGAAAAAAAGTCCAAGTCAAAGGAGAAGGATAAGAAGAAGGAGCCAGCTTCAATGTTCCAGATAAATGGAGAAAAAGACTCAAAAAGCAAGAAGAAAGGTGATTATATTGTCATATACTGTCACAACTGAAAACTATATGGTTTGCCCTCATGTTAGCCCCCTTTACTGCATGTGAGACCATGCATCTTAGCTGACTTACCTGAGTATCTTAGTTAGAGTTCATACAAATTTGTAAACTTTATTTTGAGCAGCTGCCAAATCAGACAGTGACGACAGCGAGGAAGAGACAAAGTCGACCAAATCGAAGAAGAAATCCACCGCTGGCTCTGCGTCCATGTTCCAAGCATCAGGAGACAAGGACAAAGACAAGAAGACAAAGAAGAAAGGCAAGTTTGCAAGTAACTTATTCCACAGTTTGAGTCGCAGACAAGCGTATAACAAGTATGTTGTGTGTTTCAGGAAAGGCAGAAGAGAGTAATGATTCTGACTCTGAAAAAGAAGAAAAATCAAAGAAGAAAAAGGGCAAAGGGAAGAAGAAAAAGGTGTGTCACAATCCCACAATTCACCCATGAAACAATTCAATCACTGGTACAGTCATGTTACACAGCCAAGCAAACATTTCATTTTAATTGCAAATGAACCATGCAGCAAACAGTGGTTTTAATCAGAATGTACCTACTGACGCTTTTTGATCAGGAGAGATCTCCATCGCCTGAGATCGAGTTTGACTGCTTGGAGAAGTTTGTGATGGAGCCGGCTCCGCAGGGCGTGACCATCAAATGTAGAGTGACTCGAGACCAGAGAGGGATGGATAAGAGCCTCTACCCTCTGTATTACCTTCATCTAGACAATGAAAAAAAGGTCAGGGATTTATCTTTGTTGGAGTTTGACAGTTTATAATTTTAATGGTTATATAAATGAGCAGTTCTCATGGATCAACAGGTAGCGAGATTTAAAATATAAATCAAACCATTAAACAAGATGCAACAACACTCCTGTCGGTAGTTCCATTCATTTAATTATTTGATTTAGGGCTAGTGATTTAGGTTAGGAATTTGCTCTCTTTATTTACTTCTGAATGGACTGCTTGTCCTTGTCTTTTTTTCCTTTGTAGACATTTCTGTTGGCCGGGAGGAAACGAAAGAAAAGTGCAACTTCGAATTACCTCATCTCCACTGATGCCACAGATTTATCAAGAGGTGGAGAGAATTTTGTTGGAAAGCTGAGGTACGCTGCACTTCAAAAATCGATTAATTTTCTCAACAGCAGTGTGGAAAATGTGGAATATCAGCTCTATTTTCCTCATTCATTTGCTGTGAGATTTTAATTCTAAATGTTCTTTTATACGTTGCCTAGGTCAAACTTAATGGGGACCAAGTTTACAGTGTTTGACAATGCTCTGAATCCAGAAAGAGCTCTTCCAGACATGTCTAACGCACGGCAGGAGTTAGCAGGCATCATCTATGTAAGTCGTCTTACAGCTCACTGTTGATTAAATACAATGCGTTTCATGAATACTATTTTAAGCTACATTTGGTTTAAAAGACAAAAGTAAAATTCAGATTTTACTTATTTCTGGCATCAGGAAACAAATGTCTTAGGAATGAAAGGGCCCAGAAGGATGACAGTCATCATTCCAGGGATGAACAAGGACAACGAGCGAGTGCCACTCCGACCAAGAAATGTAAGATATTATTTTTTCTTTTGTTTTGTTATAGTTGTTTTAAAACACACCAGGACACCAGGGATATATTCTTACATAATAGGTTTACTGTACGTTAAAGGTTTCCATGTCATGCCATGTCCTTAATAAAACACACACACAAACATACAGAACATACCACCAGTCTTCCTCTTCTTCCCAGATATACCTGTTAACCAAAATTTAGATTACAAGGCCCACTTTGGTTGCACTATATGGTTAAACAAGCCAAGAATAAAATGGAGAAAAGTGAAATAGAAAGAAAAGAACAAGCCCTTTTTAGGTAAGAAGGCAAATGTTATTGGGATTATCACACAGGCACCTCCAACTGAGGATATTTTGACTTGTTGATTCATGTGTGTGAGACCATCAGATGACTCATTAGCAAAATCCGGCATCCCAGAATCCCCTGCTATTCCTAGTGTCAACAAGTGATATCCATACTGCCCACAGCTTGATTCATGGCACGCTGCCTGTTTATTATGAGACCAGCTCAAGGCCAATGTGTAAAATCATATTAGCTTTTGTCTGTGTTCACTAACTTGTGTTTTGCCAAATCATCACAGGAATGTGACGGCTTGTTGATAAGATACCAGAATAGAAGGATGGAAAATCTCATCGAGCTTCACAACAAGACGCCAGTGTGGAACGAAGATACAGCGTCTCATGTGCTCAACTTCAACGGCAGGGTCACCCAGGCCTCCATCAAGAACTTCCAGATAGTCCATAACAAAGACTGTGAGTACTGTTGATCTCTCTGTTTGTCCATCTGTCTATAGCACTTTGTTTGGAGACACTGGGACAATTTCTCTTCTCTAGTGAGGATGAGTGTCCCTCACACCCACGATGGTCATTTATTTAGGCTCCTATAGCAAAAAAAAAAAATTTAAAATCCATCGTCTTCTTTCATATTATTAAACTTTTCAAATCACCACCATTTACCCGCAGTGGTATCAATGCCTCTATCAAACCAGGTGCCAAATGTCGCAGGAGCACTTGGCTCTTTCTGTAAATGTCTTGTCATATCTGATTTTTGTAAAAGTCCTCACTTTAACACTTTCTTCACCACTTTCTTTCCTTTTCTAGTGGACTACATTGTGATGCAGTTTGGACGGATAGCGGATGACATTTTCACACTGGACTTCAACTACCCGCTGTGTGCCGTGCAGGCCTTTGCCGTCGCGCTCTCCAGCTTTGATGGCAAAATTGCCTGTGAGTAACAGAAAGATCCCCAGTCGCCTACGCACACTGAAACCAGCGTGCAACATGCTCACATCAGACTAACCCTTGTCTTTGGACCCACCTCCAACACTTCCTGCAAAAGGCGCCGATAACAAATGATGGTTCCTTGAATGTGGCAATGCCTTCTGCCTATATGAGCATGTGATTCCCTCCAGGAGTAAGAAGCAAAATTGATCCTGTATTAACATCTGATGTTGCACAGAATGGCACTGTACTTCAGTGGAAATGTCTTCATTTCTACGAGTCACACCGCTTCAAAGGACTCGAGTGACTGGAGAGCTGTGGCTTTTTTGAGGAGGTGATGGCACAGGTTGATGATGAAGGTGTTTAAAGATCACTAACATCATTAAAAGATGTTAAACTGTGTTAATTTTTTGGCTTTGTTGTGCTGTATTGTGTTGAATTGCTGTACTGGGCTGTATTTAAAATACCAATAGGTCACTAATGTCTTGTGTCAGATGGGACTTTGAAAAGCAAACACACCCAAAAAAATTGACCATAATGAGAAGATCTAGTTTCTTTAAGGCAAAAATCTAATTTTAATTTGAAGAGTTACACTTTGTGTACACTATCTGCACAAGTGACACTCTGTTACACTTATAGCATTACAAGAATAAAATTACTTTTATTTGAAGCTTCCACAACAGGCTTTCCAAATTGTGGTGACTTTGAATCATCAGTTCTAGATATCAGGTACTGTTAAAGTAAAATATGTATAACACAATGGAATAGGAGCATCGTAGTGTAGTTTTTGGTATCTAATGTTAACGTGTGATGCTTTACAAAATATTCAGTCAGATTTAGCTCTCTTACTCTGGAGATTTCTCTGTCTACTTTCTGATGATTCAGTCTGATTTGAACTTCTGTAGTTTTTTGGTTCCAGTATTTTGTAAAATTCATTTATTTTTCTGAACACTGCCTTTGTTGCATTTCTAGGCCTATTGTGTAATATCATATAAGATGATATTTAATAAAGCATGTGAATTACATTTCTTTTAAATCAACATTTATGATATACATGCATTTATCTGTCAGCCTGTCTTTGTTTCTCACTTAGAAATTCTTTAAATGTCTGTGGCCCAAAATTCTTAAATTTTACAATATGACATACCATATAACCATAACGTTTGGTAATTTGTTCCACAAAATGTTTTTGACAGTATCGTCCGCTCTGAACAGGCAGCTGGCAGATAATCAGAAAGATTCCTGCCAGTTGCAGGTTTTGAGAGACACCCACGCTTTTCTCCAGTAGTCGCCTTACATGTCGAGAGAAGCTTCACTCAGGGTGAAAAACCTGTTTGGGCCGAGGGCCTCGAGAGCAAGCGAGAGGTGTGTTTTCTGCCTGAACCTGCTCAGGCAGTTGTCCAAACTCGCAGATTAAATGAAGCCTGAAGCTGGCAGCTCTCCTGGACAGATGCTGTAGGGTGAGTTCTTCTTCCCCCCATTGTCTTTTTACTGTTACGTGATTTCCAGCTAAACAACTGTCAGGAGTACTGTTGTCATTCTTAAATGCTAATACAATCAGTGTTAGTCATTTTCACACATTTTCTGTATGTAAACTACTTCTGCTTTTGTGTCTCAGTGGTGAATAAATACTGTATGTACTGTTAAAATGTTGCAACCATGCAGCTGACCAACAGAAGGAGCTGTTGCTGGGTCTGGATAGAGACATGTTCAGGGTCTAAGTTTACTTTAGTGAGATGTACACATGTACAATAGTTGATTTATTTATTTATTTTGCAATAATTTACACCTAAGAATGAAAAAAAGCAGTATTAGGCTGTTTGGTATGTCTGTAAGCTTTAGCATATCCTTAAGAATTTACAATAAAATTCCATAGTTTTCCCTTACACTTTTAAGTAAGGAGGTACCTAATGTCAAGATGTGGCTTGTAGATACCAGCACAGAAAACAATACCTGCGGAATGACCAGATTGAAAGGTTTGTATATGATAATCACAGATTGAATATCAGGCTTTGATGTTTTCTTTTAGAGTTAGGGCTAGTCCCTAGGTGGAGTATTAGAGGAGGATTATAAAACAGGGAGCACAGGGAGCATAGATATGGATGTTAATATTAGATTTGCATCCTATTTGTTTCATTTGGATCATTTGGCTCACCCGCATCTTAGATCATTACGTTTTATTTGTGGTTGTAATTCGCACTAGATACTTCATAACAAGACACTGCATTTCTTAAACAAAACAATCAAAAATTCTGTAAAGTATCATTTCTTCTGTTCAATTTATCTGTGTGTTGTCTGTAAAAATGAATCCTACTAGTCGCTTGAAACACTTCACTTCCTTTACAACATGAAAACTTCACTAAAAACTCTAGAAGTAAAATAAAACACACTTATGCCTCTTGCTGTGTGTGTGTTTGGTCAGACTGATTTTTTTAGGGCAGGAAGCTGCAGTCGCTGCTCAGGCTTTGGAGACGGGGTGGAGTGGGGGGGTCAGGGGGCGGAGCCTGCAGTGAAGTCACTGCCCCCCAAGCTTGTTGATTGACGCGCAACCACTGGCTCCTCCTTGAAAGTCTTTTTTTCCCCCTCCCCCTTCGTTTTCCAGTGTAGTGCGTTGATTTCATACCAAAGTCATACTTAACATTCCACTTATACTGTCAAACCTCTGAGAAATATTACGGAAAACAACAAGGCGCCAAATTACAACAAAGTTACTAAATTGACCAGCTGCTTTCATTGAACGCGAGAAGGTGACTGCCAAAATAAAAAGGTAAGTTCTCCACAAATGTTCCCTCTTTCTGTTTAGAGCCCTTTTCTGGGGAGTTTTTTCATGCCGCTTCTCTCGGTGAAGTTTTCAGATCATTGTCATTTTTTACATTTTTCCGTGGAGCTCCCTGCGTTGGGAGGGAAGAAAACATTTGCAGATTGATAGTCTATTGTGTTTGACTTTCCCAGTGTGCAGGGATATCTTTGACAGGCTCCGTACAATCAGATTTCCACCGGTAGCCCGCTCATTGACACACAGTATTTCAAAAGAAAGAAAGAAAGAAAAAAAAAGCTTCTCCTATGACAGCAGAGAACTGCGCCAATATGTTTGTTTTCTGTCTCGCACAGTTCATACCTGGATCCAAAACTTCCAGTCTTGTTCCTCAAGAGGAATCCAACAGTTATATACCTAGAGGCAGAGAGGGAGACAAACAAAACGATTTGGAGGAATACACAACTTCAGTCTGGTTTGGATCCCAAAGGTAAGACGAGTTCTTGATTTGTCAGCATCGTTAAACGACGGATAGATCTGCTGTTCGTCCGCCAGCAGACGTGAATTTATTAGGCACCGAAATACAAAGCAGTTTACGTGTTTAAAACAAGACAGTAAAATTCCCAAGGTTAAAATAAATAAATAAATAAATAAATAAATAAATCTCTGTTCAAACGGAGGCTGATAGTTGTGAGCACTTTGTTTTGTCTGACAATGATGAGATTTAAATTAATTAGAAGTAAACACCACTGTCACCACATTTAGTTTTCTTTAAAGGCAGATATGGGTCAAACATTTAAAGAGTGTTTATCAAGATGCATAAAAAAACCCTCTAATTTTAACATTGTTTGCTTTGCACTTTTAGATTAGAACTTTTTCTCACATCTGGAACTACACTACTTTATTTATGAATAAGTACACAGACGTCTACAGCAATGTACTGACCAATGAAAAAAGTTTGGACCACAGAATACCAGCACATTGGCAATTATACAAACAAATGGCAAATATAAAATAAAGCCAAGGTGTAGGCTTCACAGGATTTTTACCAACCTGGAACTACACCTATATTTCTGTTACATATGCTAGTAGGTTTTATTCAGAAATACCAACTCTTCTGTGTTGGTTTGTTAGCTGATAACAAAACATGAAAAAAAAAAAAAATAAATAAAAATCAAAACCTGCCTACTTTGGTCAATTTAGATGAAATTCCGATCCCATGTGAAATATGTGACAGACTCCAGGATGTAAGAAAAACCACATTTCTGTAAAAAGAAGTGTACGTCTGTGAGAGCTCCCCTCGAAACTACGGCACAAGGGAAACGTGACATCATGTCCTATGTGTTGATAAGTAATACCCTAAGTTTTCTTCATTTCTAACTTTAACTTGGCATTTGATTACTTGATAATACCTGGTCATTATAAAATTAAAAGGAAATGTTCATTAATTAAATGACTATATACAGAATCTTTCTATCTTTAAGATAGAAATAGGTTTTCTTTCTTTCTTTCTTTTTCTTTCTTTCTTTCTTTCTTTCTTTCTTTCTTTCTTTCTTTCTTTCTTTCGTGCCAAGAAACAGGGAATGTGATGATACTCTGCAAAGTCCCACTAAGTACATAATTCATAGGTGAGGATTTGAGATGCATGGATATGTGTGAGAGCTAATTGTATAATTATGTTCGTGCCACCTCAGGCTACACCTGCTCTCAGTCTGTGTTGTTAGTTCAGAGTCTCAGAGTCGGGGTAAACCTTTCTCTTATTCTTTCTGTTTTTTTTTTGTTTTTTTTTGACCGAGCCAAATCTTTTAGCTGATTAGAGATTTTATAAACAACCTGTTAACACCTACTTCATCCTAAATTTGAACAGTCACATGAGCTGCGGAGCTAAATAACTGCCAGTCAACAGGTTTGACCAAACAACAGAATGCAGTCTGTCAGGTTAGACAGTAAGCAGAATAACCTGTTAACTTTGCTGTCTGTTTGTTACTGTATAATGTTTGATTTGTTACTGTACATAATGTTTCCTCAATATGTATTTTACATATTTTAAAAATATTTTCACCACGTTTGGTGGGAAACAAAGCTTCACAGCAGGGGAACAGTTTTTACTGCTCCTTCTTTATTCCATGTGGCTGTAAATTTAAATACCACAGGCTGGTGGTGAGGTCTTTGAATCCTGTTTGAGCTCCAACCTTTTGATGCAGCTTCGATAAAGACAATGATCAGATGTCTTATGGCATGTAGTTTGTCCTAGTTGGTCTTATTAAGTCATGGTTGAGAGGTAAACTCTATAGTTTGAGTCTGTCTTAAGAACCATTTTATATTAACATGTGGAAATGATGTTCTGAAATGAAACGTCCAACCAGTACAACCAAACAATGTGTCCCTGGTAAATGAGACACGCCAAGATGCCTAATAATAGATTTCGATGCTGATGGGTAAATCTGGAAAGGATTAAGTATTCTGCTGCTCCGACAGATTCCCCTCCATTGTTTCTGTGCAGCCTGAATGCATCAGCCCTCCCAATGTATAATGTGGTCTTTTTTTTTCCTTGAACATACTTTATGTTTCTGAGCCGTTGTGGATTTAGCGTGTACGCTCTGTGCTTGTGTGAGAGTTAAATGTGAGGGGAAAGTTTTACAGCTTCACCCGTGTCATGGAGGTCAATTAGATTACTCGGGGTAATATCCCCTTAAAGTGGCCGGTTTCTCTCTTTTTACTCCCCAGCTGTGTTCCTTCGGGCCGTTTATCAGAAGGAAGAGTTAATGAGCATGTGTTCTTTTCATGAGAATAAAAAAAAATCTGAAATCCTCTGATGTTTTTGATATTTTAAAGCATATGCTTTAACAGAAATCGTAAAGAGACTGTAGGTATTTCAGATAATTGGTGGTGTTTTGCTGATTCCAGAGGCGAAGTGCATCCTTTCTTTGCACCGCAGTGTTTACTTTGGATGCAGGTCTGTTGACCGTTTGTCACCAGCAGTTTCACCCGTTTGTGTTAAACCCACAGGAGGATGGCTAATGAGCTTTTGCCCATTTGTGCAGACCTTGGCTGCTTTTTTAGCACCATCCCCAGAAGTGCTCATCCAAATGGTGGACACTTACCCCTCTGTCAACCCAGATCTGAACAAATACCACTTATGTCTGAATGGTGAGCACACAGAAGGCCTCAGAGAAAAGCCTACAGCACTCTGCAGCAGTAGGGCATTAATGACAATCTGGAAAACAATATGCAGTTGAACCCTAACTAGCAGTGGCTGGGTAAGAGTAGTGTTGATGAAGGGCATACTGTGCTTTGCGTCATTTATTACAGTGATTCAACCTATGAAGAAAAAGCAAAATTCCAAGAGTTGCATGCTCTAACACCAACTGGAATTAATCAAATGTATCCTCAAACATCCACCAGTTACTTCTTCCTCAAAGCCCATAATAACATAATTTATCTACATTGTATTCACGTTAATGCAGCACATATGTTTACATATCCACCAAACCATGAGGTTTTAACAGATAAGCTTTCTGGCCTCCTGTTCAGACCACTAAGGGGAGGAGCCAGGGAGTGGCCTAGAACAGTGTAGTCTTTGTGTCAGTTGTCCCCAAGTTGCTAAACGTTTTAGTTGTTCTTTCTCTGGCGACCAACTGTTACGAGTGATGTTCCACATAAATGTAGTCTATAGAAATGTCTGTGAGGGTGCAGTATGTGTACCAGTATCTGTGGCAACTTCAGCCTCCATTGTAGATAACAGTGGGCTTACTCCTGCACTGGACCTGTCTGGTGTTTCAGAGACGTGTGTGTGTGTGGCCTGTGTGTCGCACTGGAGCTCCAGTGACCCAAGGGCACTCATGTGAAACCCCTTTAATCCCTGTGCTCAGAGTGTTTTGGGTTGGGGGATGATCTCCTTCTTCAGCACAGAGTTATTTGTTTTGGTTGTTTGTAACATAAAACAGCACAGATGTCTGAGTGATTTTGAGCATGAACAGACCTTTAGGAGTAAATGTACATACTTTAAATGTGCAACAGTGCAACAAGTTTTGTCACTGGCTCAGTTTTTTATGTCTAATCGTAGTTTGCCCTTGTGAAAATCCCCTCTATATGGCCCTGATCAAAGCCATGGCTGCTTTTAATGCCTTGTTCCACAATTTATACGGTTAGATGAATTATTGGCTGGTGCATTCTGCTGCAAAGTTATGCATGTCTTAAAGGTTTCACAGATTATGGCTTCAAACCGCTCCCCTCACCACAAAATGACCAATTCAGGCTAGAATGGCTTCTCCACTACGTTCCCTGGAAATTTTCCGATTAAAATGCTGATTCAGGCTGTTAAAAAAAAAAAAAAAAAAGAAGAAGAAGAAAAAAAAAAGCACCCTGGCGCACTCGCCCCGCTTTGTGTCAGTCTTTCCCTCTTCAGCTAGATTAAGGCTTAATTCTCTCCAAGTGTGACAATTGAAGGTAGGCCACATAGCCAGCAACATCCAGAGTTAAAATAGAACAATGAATGAATGAATCAGGCCTCATGTTCATGCTCTGGCTCAACGTGTGACACTCATTTATCCGCTTGTGTCTCACAGTGACTCATTTAGGAAACTAGTAACCTCTTCTTACCTCAGAGTGAGTTAGCCTGTTTCCACACTGTGTGATTTGTTTACAAGAAAACAACAAACAAGAGTCACTTTCGGTGATTTCTCTGGTGTAAATGTCTGAAAAATGTATGTCAGACTCTTTCAGCTCAGATCGTGTACACACAGAAAATGCAGCTGGTCATTCTTGCGTGCAAGACATTATTCGGAGCGTTTTTATTTTTCTTGGGCAGCTGGTATCAAACTGCAAATGTTTGACTGGACAAGGCATGCATGTGGCATGTGTTCATGTGTGTGTGTTTGTCTCAACTTTTCCCTCTGCCTCTCTTTCTGCCTCTTGCCGTGTGAGCTGTTGGCTGTCCAGCCCTCCTCTCACTCTCAGCTCTGATTGTTTCCTGAGCGCCATGCCAGATAGGAAGTAGGAGGAAGTTATTGGAGGAGCTGGAGAGAATTTATTAGGGCCAAACACAGACACAGGAGGGAGAAGGGAGGGTGGCGACTCAGATTTTTTTGGAGATGGGGCTTGTACTTTCATGAGTCTGAGTAAGGCAGCAGTGTCGGTGGCAAACGTGGAGCAGACAGGCCGACAATCAAGCCAGCTCATCACCTTTAATTTATCCCCTAAGTTAAGGAGCAGTAATACTGTTAAACATGTGCCTTTGCTGTAAATGCATCTGTGTGTATTTCTGTTTGTCAGGAGGAATAAGGCAGCGTTTCCAGTTCTTGTCAGAGAGCAGCTTTCCTGGCCTGGAACCTAAAATGTTTTCTTTATCTGTAATCTGACCTTAGAGAGCAGCTGCTCCTTCTGCCGCCAAGTCCTGTTGTTTCCCCTGTCAAGTGTGTGTTTGTGTGGCTGTTGGTGTGTGTGTGGAGGGGGGTCTCGCTGTGACAGGGAACGCTCACTCTACATCTGTGAGCGCCCTTCAACCTTAACAAGACGTGAGGTTTTTATGTGGAGGAGTTTTTAGGCTGCGGATTTGTTACTGTGTATAAACATTAAGTTTGGTGGAGGTGTGTTTAAGTCTCTGCTGAGCAGGGGGCCGTTTGGCTGCCAGCACGGGTGTGTTCTTTGCCAACAAGTGTCCCAACTCTAGCAGCAACTTAACAAAGGCTGCATTTTTAGAGACAGGAATAAATTTTGTAGTGTACTGGTTAGCAAACAGATGGAGACATATACAGTCTGCCAGTGGGCATTGATAAGACATGTAAACACAACAGGCTCGATGGATCAGCAGTGGAAGAGGCAGATTTGACGGAAATCTGTTAACAATCTGCTTTGGGACATGAGTCAGTAGACTTGAGTCATGGCGATGGGGGTGTACAGAGTCATGGATAGAAGAGGGCAGTTGATTTGCACGTAAGTGTGTCTGGTATGACCGAAAATTAACATTTACCGTGATAACAAGAAATAATACTGAAAACGTCTAAATCAAAACCAAATGTAGCAGAAATGTCTTGTTTTTAAGATACATGTTAATCTTTATCTTAAAGCTTCTGTAATCAGTACTTTTATACAAACAACTTATGAGATGATTTTTTATAACGTAAAGGGCTTGGTGTTTGTAGTGATGAACTCTCAGAGAATAACCACCTGACTCTGCAGTTCCCCTCATCTGTTTCAGCTTCTCTCAGATCATCGTTTTGGTTTTACAGCCCGTAGGTTTCCTGTTCTGGTTCAGTCTGAACGCTCTCATCATCATCAGCTTTTCATCAAAAAGCTCTTATACACCTACTGTACACTACCTGCTCAGCACCAAACGGAAGACGGACTAAGTTAGCAACTAGCTGGTGAACATAGTGGAGCAGATATTTCCTTCAGGAGTTGGTAGGGACCAAAACAGAGCTGAAAGAAGAGCAAACATTGGTCTTCCATTCAGTGGTTGCCAAAAACAGGACTCCAAATGAAAGCTTTGAAACTGGTGGATGTGTAAAATGCCAGTGCTGTGTTTACAGCTTGTTGCGCCGTCCGCAATTAATACTTATTTATATTCTGTTTTTCTCTTTTATTGTGCTGGCACTGGCACCAAAACAAATTATTTGTACATAAATATTGAATGAATAAAGTTTGTTAGAAACTTCTGATTCTGGTGTATGAAATAAGGATACTAAAAGTTTGAAAAGTACCACCAGGGCTCCAAACTGTGACCGGGTTAGTGGTCATTGGGTTGCATGCTGCTTTTTTTTTTTTTTTGAAGCGATGTAGACCAAGAGCAAGATGCTGAATGACAACTGGGTGCACTGTTTTTGAAAGCACCTGGAGAAAATATGTCCTAAATATACCTAATGATTGAAGCAGTTTTCGGTTTGTGGCTGAGCTCAAAGTGTATCTCTGCTGCTCCTCAATCCAGCGAGTTTGATTCATAAAGATGGCGGACTCTTTAGTTGATAATTCTGTTCCGATGGTGCAAAAAGAACTTGACAATATCTGCACCAACCTCTCTGTCAGAACTGGCCTGAGAAAAAGCACATATCTGTTTGTTGTGTTGTGTGGTATTTACAGCATTTTTAACGAGTAACATCAAAAGGTTGTGTTTTTATGTTTCCAGCTCAGGCCGTCTTGACATCATTAAAATAAAAGTTTCTCCGACTCTCGTGTTGCTTGCGAGGAGGAGCCAGTTTCTGTTGAAATTCAGTTGCTTTGAGAAACCACTGCTAAAGTTGGGAAACACTTAACTTAAAGGTCTTAAGAATCAAGTAAATGATGTGTGTGTATGTGTGTGTGTGTGTGTGAAATTAACAGCAGAAGCAAACTAAAAAATAGCCTTTGAACTTACAAGTAACCTACTGTACATGCAGTGTGCCTGACTGTTGTTTTTGGTACTGATACTGCTGTCCTAGCTCAGTGGGCTCGCATGGCTCTCATGGTGGGCTGTTTAGTCTCCGTTTCATTATATTCCTGTGATCCGTCCTGTTTGGTCTTAAACGTCGGTTGTTTTTTTTTTCCCACCAGCGGACTGAAGAAGAGATGTTGCCATCAGGTCATAAAAATCAGAGACATGACAGAGTAATTTTGACTCAAGGTCTTGCCTCACTTGTAGTCTTTGAATTCCACTGCGTAAGGAGAAATCCATCTGGTTGGTCCATCTGAGAGCACCAAGATGAGATCATGTTCAGTGGAAGATAAAAAGGAGGAATAAAAGCTTGCAGTGTAAAAAAAAAAAAAAAAAAAAAAAGAATTGCCACCTCTTTCCTTTCTGATTGAGTAAGTGTTACTGTGCCAACTGCTGAATGTCAGGCCATCCATTTATTACTGAAACACTCAGGCTCTGTTTGTTTTCGTGCCTGTAGGTGTTTGTACCTACAATGATTTCATACACTCTGAGGCACACTTAAACAAATGTCTGTGATACAAATGAATCCCTTTCCTGATTTTGGCTATACCAACAGCTTTCCCCTGTGTGACCCAGCAGCCTGAGAGTGACTCAGTAGAATTACTGGAATTCATTGGGACATTTCACTGCACACAATCCTGTCTAGGGAGAAAAAAGGAAACGCAGTATGGGTGCCAATAAACTCTGGTCGGATCATAGATGGAGCCGGAGCAGAGATAAGCCGATTGCTGAAAACAGACTGCAATGTGATCTCTCCGTTCAGGGCTGGGAAAATGGGAAGAGGGATTCTGGTGCATGAATGGTGTCGTTTGAATGAACGTGCGAGGTGCATAGCTTTGCAGCGTTATTTACATTCCTGCTGCACATTGGAATTCTGTAGCATGTTGGTCTCAGAGTCCCATGGCCCGAATCCCAGAAAGTGGGAGGGGAGGTGTGTCCTTGATTTTCGTGTTAAATGTGAGAGTAGCGTGTCATTCAATCAACATTCGTAATGCACAGGCACACGCCTGAAGGAGACCCACGTTGAGGTTTGTGCATGGGACCACGGCAGCAGCTAATGATTATCATCACTATCCATGGCTTGTTTGGTTTAGAAAATATCTGAAAATACTGAAAAGTGATTACTGCAATTTCCAAAATGCCAAGTTGTGTCATGAGATGCCCCTTTTATGATCAATCTGTAATCAAAATAGTTCTTCGAGTCACTTAATCAGCTGAATGTCACAGCTTACGTGAGACTCTTTGTATTGTTATGTTTCTATGTATTGTATGTGTTCATGTGTGCAGCTTCATGTATCTACAGTTTATTTTGTTTATGTGAGTCATTACTATGTCATGGAGTTTCTCACCCAAACTTGGCTCAGAGGGACAATACAGGGTGCTGGTAACAGCTGTTTTAATATAATCAATATGTTAATTACCACAGCTTTTCTTTTCAAATGACTGTGCTGGCAGTAAATCGCGTTGGAAAGCGAATCCCAGAGGTCTTCGTCTTGAATCCGTTTATTGGAGCTCTCTAGAACTGTCAAACTGGCTGTTGCATTTGAGTCCATAAAACTGTCCCAGTGACTTTATGTACCGCTCACTTTTATTATGAAGTCATGACTATTGTCCTGATTTAAATCCTGTGACTCCACCAGAGGATGTATTGAAAAATGGCTCCACTGACAATGCCCTCCCTCTAGTCTGAGCGGAGCGGGAGCGTGTTCACTGCTGATGTTGCATTCCAGCTGGAACAATCCCACTGTTTTCCAGACCCCAAAGTGGACACCTAAATTGGACAACCCCACCCCCACCCCCATACACACCCCCTTTCCCCCTTCAGCTCTCCAACCAACCAACCAACCCACCCACCACCCACTCCTCCCATACACGCATCCTCTGGTCTCCTGTCCTTATTTGGGTAGAGACGTTCTGAGCGCTGGGTGGAGGGGGGTGGGGGGGCAGAGGAGGGAGGGAGGGCGTTGGGTTGACACAAGGGAGGCAGGAGGAGAAACAGTGAGTACTCGCAGCCCTTTCTTAATAAGGACATGTCTGGAATTCAGGCCCCTCTCTCGGTGAAGAGCCTCTCTTTCGTAGCACCTCACTTGAACACACTCTTGTGAGCACTCGGAGCTCCATCGAGACCATCAGGTCTGCGTGTTACACTGAGCACCATTTGTTGCTCTTCACGGCTCGTGGTGCGAGGGAGATTTGCGGTGTTTTCTCTGCTATAATTGGAGATAAACAATAGAGTGGTTGCCCCTCCCTCCTTGCCTCACTGTAACACCAGTCTTTGATTACTGCCCTGGCTTTTCTGAAGCTGTTGCCCCACAGCACCTGTGCATTCGTTAATGAAATACTTTGGGCTGCCTGAGAGACATTTTCTCACCAGACCACACAAACAGCATCTGCTGTATTTGAGGCTGAGACAGAAATGTGTATTTAAAGGTTACACCAGTGTTGATGTCAATGGCTCTTAGTGCCAACAGATGTGTCAGGTTTTAATTTGTACCAACACACAGGCAGCTGACAGCAAGACAGTGCAATAAGCATTACAGCTAATGTCATGACCGGCTGCCATAAATATTGAGACAGCTATTTAGTAATGTTTAACATGTGGCTTCTGTTTTAATTTCTTCTGCAATTTTTGAATTTGATTAATTTGATTACTGATTGCTTTTATTACTGCTGAATTATTTTCTTGATTAAATATTATGTCTGTAAAATGTCTGCGAACACTCAAAAATGCCCATTGCAGTTTTCCCTAATCAACATACTGGCTACATATTTCAACTTGAATTCCTTCTGATTAGTCGATTAATTAATTAGTTCATTGACAGAAAGTAAATTTCCAACTCTTTTGATTATAAAAATATTTGTTTAAGTCATTTTTCAAGCAAAAGTCTCTAATGACAGTGACATGTTGGTTGAATAAAACAGCAGATCTGAAGACATCATCTTGGGCTGTTGTTAATTATAACAGGGACTTTTCACAATGTTCTGACATTTTAAAGACAAAACAATTTTTGGCAGATGTATTAGTGCTTAAAATAATTGTTAGTTGCAGCCCTTCTGTGTGGTTTTTGTCATTGTCTTTTGGATGCTGATTTTTATAAAGTATCTGTGACAGTTTATTCACAGTTTGGCAGGACAGGATATGATTAAACTAACCCAAACTCCGGTCGTATGTAGTTAGCAGTCGTTGGTGGAGATCCAGTCGTGTGATCTGTGAGGACAGAGATGGATCACTTGAGCCACTGATGCGTGTTCAGTTTCAGTGTTGAGTTTTAACACTGTGACGCTCTTCCAAAGGGTTCACCATAACCAGTACCCTCTCAGCTAAAATTAGCAGCTTGACTTGGGGATATTTGTCAAACTCTCGTTTGGGTTCTGTGACATCCATAAATTTTGTGTTGTGTTATGTGTGGTAAACACTGGTTTGCTCATCTCTCATGAGAAGAGAAAGGAAACACCACTAATCCTCCACCTCTATTGCAGCAATTATAAAATGTGTACATTTCTACATACTGACACATGAACAGAGAAGAAGAGACATTGTCTATTTTGTACTTTTTAGACTTTCTTACCCAGCATGAATATATCCAGACAAAATAAAATAACTTCACGGACACACAGTTTTGGTTTAATTACACTATGGACCATCACACAAGTGAGGACTAAAACTAAAAACTGTGCAAAAGCCTTCTGAAAGAGGTCAAATATGCTTTCCAATGAAAACTTACACTTAAACTTAAACTTAAAACAGATCATCTATAATACTTTCTAGCATTTTATCATAGAAACTCAAAATGTTCAAATAACTTGGTCATTGTAGTTTTTCCCATGGGAACACTCATTTTGGGACTCTGTATTAATCCATTAAACTTTATTTTTGTCTGCATCTGCAGAAATGCTGAAGTAGAAACACAAGCATCCTTGGAGGATCATGGTTACCTCATAGACTTCCATTTCAGAAACAATACAATGCTGAAAGGCAGCTTGAAAAATACTTAAGATCTTTGCCTGCAGTCAGCCATAAGCCAGCCACATTGGGACACAGTTCCCAGACCACAAGAATTCTTTGAGGCCAGTGCTGATTAGTGAGGTCTTTAAACTTCGTTTTATGGAATATCTTGAATTCATTTGGCCATTTCAGAGAAATAAAATTGAGGAAATTATACTAATAATTACGGTTAACATTGTTTATACATACAAATTTAATGACTGCAATAAGGAAACTGTCAAAGGAAGCCAAAACTGTGACCTATAGATGAATGACATTCCTTATTCAAGCTGAATATTCATTATGCTTTACATTAACTCACACAGTTCTGGTCCCTCTTTGCAGCTACTGAAATTATTAAATTTATCTTGATTTCTAAAGAAAAAGCAGCAGACAAACTTGGCAGGGATAAAGTTCACACTGTATGGAAGCTGTTAAATGTTGTAGACATAATTGAATTGAATTTTATCAACTCCCTGCTCCATGTTCTCTTGTATTTTATTAATTGTGCTGGCAACCAGCAATACATAGTAAACCTATTCACCGTGCTGACCTCTGGTTAGCACAAATCAGTGTGTCAAGATGGTGCAATGCCGTCAAGGATGTATTCTGAGAACAGTGGTCCAGGATTCGTAAAACTTGCTCAACCAGCATGAACACCAAAAGGGTTTTTACGCTTCCTCATTCTTTCTCAACTGGCCAATTGCCTCCTAACATGAAGTTCACAAAAATAGTATGTTGATAAGACAAAGGTTGGCTAGTCAGTTTCCACTGTGTGTGACACATAGTTTTTCATAGTTTCACAGCTTTAATCAGCTTTAATTGATTTATGGGCCAGATGGAATCACATGACCTGCAGTTCCAGTCGTGGCCACATGATCATGCTAGTATTTTGAAACAAAATGTGCGTAGAATTCAGTACATAATGTTTGCTTCCTACTAAAAATAACCCTTCATTATGACTGACTTTGCTTGTATTGCAGCACCTATAATATACCGCAGCTGTCCACATTGTGGCTTAAGGGGTAAAGTTAAATGTCGACAAATGTTGAATTAGGGCAGATGGTTATTGGAGGTTGTGGTCGGAGGAATAAGTTATATCAGGTTTGATCTGATCATTATTGAAGAAAATAATTATTCAGGCTAGTTAACTTCTATATTGTTTTTCACAGATCTCCTTCAGATCCTTTGATATTGGGGCTCAGGGTCGGGCCCAGGGGGAGCCGCCATCATTGCGTCCAACGAGTGGAGTGCCAACGGTAGCCCAGAAGATGGGCTGGACGGGGACAGCGAGGACAAGACCATGGACGGGGACGCCGAGGGCGTGTGGAGCCCAGATATCGAGCAGAGCTTCCAGGAGGCCCTCGCCATCTACCCTCCATGTGGCAGGAGGAAAATCATCCTGTCAGATGAGGGAAAGATGTATGGTGAGTACGCTGGATAACAGCCAGGGAAACAAAAGAACAACAATTACATGGAAATCAGTTCCATAATGAATGCACAAAAATGAGAAAACCACCCATTCCTCAGAGATTTGTGGCTGAAAGAGAACAAACATTCACCATTGTGCCTTAAAAAGAAATGAGAAAAATACTTTTCTTCCTCTCGTGCTCATGTCACATCTTCAGCACAGAGGTGTACGTTTTCTTTCCACACAGAACTCTCTTAAACAAGTCTGTACCTGTTGTGCTGTGACCCAGGGGCAGGTTCTTCCAGTTGCACCAGCACTCTCAGAGCTGGTTACTGCTGTCCTCAGAGCATCTCAGGTCCTCTCCCCTTGATTTACACCTGTCTTTTTCTTCAGAGTGTTTTTCTTTACAGCCTGTTTTTTATGCCTACTGTTTTATGGCTTCTTCTCTTCCTCGCAACGTTTTCACTCAAAGGTCTGCACTCCGCAAAACCTCCTCTTTGGTTTTTATCGCTGAACGTCATGCGCTTGTTTCTCCCCACACCGGTATCGCTGGGAGAGGTTTGCCTGTAGGTCACGGGTTGGAGCTGGTTTCTGGAGACGTGTTGTGTTTGATGCTGGATGGCTCAGTAAAATTAGCAATAATTATCACAGCATGAATCTGAGATTCAGGAACAAAAACATCACATTGGCATGCTGCTCTGTAGAAGATTTTAAACATCCATATGGTTTCAGAATAGTTACGCTGTTTCCTGCAGCGTGTTCATTAAATTGCAGGTGTTGAGCCCTTAATGTCCTGAAAATCTCCAGATGGATACGTTGGCAAGTTCTTTGGCGGAATCACCGACATCCAGGTGTAGGAAATTGATCGCATTTGTCTTTCATTATTTTGATCCCACTTTCCCATTCCTATTGTTGAGACAGAGCGCACTTTCCTAATTAGATTTAGGATGTGAAGTTGGAAATTTTGCTGAACAGCAATAAATGTTGATTGACAGGAATTGTGCTGCTTTCTTTACTGTTTTACTTGGCCTTGTCCTCAGCAAACCTCTTTTTGGTTTTGTGAAATTATGTTCTTTTCACCATCGTAATTCAACTCCCTCAAGCCATGCTTTGTAAGACTTTCCTGCCCTTTAATTATTGTCCATCATGTCTCAAAAACTTGAAATTGATTCCGGCTTCAATGCAACCATAAAAACCATCAATCATTGCCACCAAAGTCTCAGACAGCCTGTGTATTTTAGAAACATTAGTGTTTGTTTTTAAAGTGTTGTTTTCTGGGTGGTTTTTCTCCGCTTGACGTCAGATGGAATTCTTTTGGAGTGATTCACCCAAGTCGGAATCTCTTTCTCTTCTCATTCTTCAAGCAGATTTTGATATTGAAAGGACAAGCACATACCTGAGATAACTCAGCCAGGGTTAAAGCTTCTGTTGATACTCTGAACCTGTCTCAAGGAATATAATAGTAAGGAAACAAACAGATTAATCATAGATTAATCAATGAATTAACGGAATATTAATCAGCATAATTTTTTTTCCCGATTGATTAAAATGCCGAAGTAATTTGTTAAGCAGAAATGCCAAACATTTTCTGTTTGAAGCCTCTCAAATGTCAGAATTTATCTCTTTTTATCATTGTAAATTGAATGTTTAAACTGTTGGTTTTTGGGTTGTAGGATCTCATAATGGAGATTTTTCACCATTTTCTGGCATTTAATGGATTAAACTATTAAATGATTGTCAGTGAAAATGGTGCAACCCAGATAAAATAAAATATAATAAAAGATGTTAAAAAAAAGTCTGAACTGTTGGAGAAATGATGTTCAGTCTTTTTACAGATATTCAATAATGAAGCAAATTTTAATTTTACGCAGACTTGAGGGACACGTGCTTAACCGTAACAGTAGATATTTAGTACTTTTGTTGTGTAATTTTCCAGTTGTTTACACCATAGTTTTAATTTGAGTTTTATGTAAGGACCTTAAGCATAAATCACTGCAGCCAACTTTTAATTTAAACCTAAATCACTCTTCCGTCCTGTGTAGCAGAGCGGTGTTGTGTCCCATGCTCCTTACATCTGTCATGAAAATGTCAACAAAGAGGCAGGCCAGGCACAAACCTACCCCCTTAGCAACATACTCTCAGGACCCCTTTTGGAGGCCTGTTTTTTTCTAGAGCACTAAACACCCTCTCCATTTACAATAAGTCATCTGAGGCTCTGCTGGCAGAGCCAAGGCATGCCCCAGAAGAAGCCTTCTCACAAGGTGATTACCTCAGACACCTAAAAGCTGCCCTGACGTGAGGATAGGGGAATGTTAACGATTGCACTGTATGCAGTACTGTCTACCTTGCAGTCTCAGACTCACAGTGGCTTCTAAAAGCAGGCAAGTCATCCCTCCCATTGGGAATTCCACTTTTTCTGCCAGGAGTTTTTTTTTTTTTTTCAGTTGGTGGGAAACCTTTGCAAATTTCCATTAGCAAGTGGACTGCTTTCTACATGTGTATTCTTTGCTCTACAAACCTGACTAGACTTCCCAGCATCATTGCTAGTCATTTACGTAGCTCAGGGGTGGCAAAGAGTCCAAAGAAGAATAAGTCTATTTTTATAAATCACACATCACTCCAGTTTTTTTTTTTTTTTTTTTTTAACATGAACAGCACTTAAATCTAAACTTTTTTTTATACAACTCTCATGTCTGTAGGGGCTACAGCCAGAGGCCGGTTAGCTTAGCTTAGCATTAAGACCTGAAACAGAGGGAAACAGCTGGCCTGGCTCTGTCCAAAGGTAACAAAATCCACTTACCAGCACCTCTTCTGTTTATGTTCTGATTAAACGAACAAGATAAAACACCATAGTTATTGAGTTTTAGAGCTGCTGGTTGGGCAGATTTTGCTACCTTTGAACATAAGCAAGCAGTTTTTCCCTTTTTCCAGTCTCGATGCTAAGCTAAGCTAAGCTAACTGGATGCTGGCTGTAGCCTTGTATTGTAACAGACAGGTATGAAAATGGTGTCAATCTTCTCGTTGTATCATTGTAATATCATCTTTCGCTTGGCAAGAAAATAAATTAACATACTTCCCAAAAGAGTAACTAACACTCACTGTCCCAGTTAAAGTTCTCTGGTCAGTCTCTTTTGAAGTTTAACAAACTAAAAGCAAAACTTTCAAAGAATAGCTGTGGCTCAGAGATGTTTGTTCTTAGTAGAAGTAAATAGTTGGCACATTTTACACACCAAGTTCAGAGGAAGTATCTTCAGAAGGTGCGTGTGTGTCAAAAAAATGTGGCCTGTCTTGTTTTGCTTTGGGGCTGTGCTGACATGTTGTTCACCTGCGTTTTCTGGCCTCGACAGGTGTGTCAAACACCAAGCACACACACCCCTCTCTCTCAGCCCTGCAGCTGTCACTGATGCAAAGCATTGTGGGTACAAAAAAAGAGAAAGATTTAAGCGCTAGAGGGAGGACTGTGTTCGTACTGACCTTTGAAAGCCACATTAAGGATTAACAGCAGGTTCAGTGCATGTGCAAAGTTGTGAGAAAACGTGTGTAAACGTACAGGAGAGGGGGGCTGAGAGGTCTGTAATGATGACTGAGCAGACCTGGTGCTTCCCTGTCAGCTCCCTCACTGAGATGTTAGGAATGTTTTCAGTCATGGCTGAGCAGTATGTTAGCAATTTAGGATTACCTCAATGTTATGAGAAGGGAGGGTAGAGAATAAGGGTGGAGAAAGGGTTCAGGAGAGAGACAGAGCGGGAGAGATGGGGGGGAGGTGAAGGGGGGGGCGTACCGAGAGATTACCTTTTTGCTCACTATCTTTGCATGGAAGTGGAAAATTCCAGCGGTCGTGTAGGTCGTGTGTGTAAGAAAAAGATGGGCGTGTCCTGTCAGGGAAGAGGTTAAGAATGGCAGCCTGCAGCGATCTGAGTGGGTGTTGAGCAATCAATGAGGGAACTATAAGCAGCTCAAAAAGGGGGAAGAGAGATGGAAAGACAGCTCTTGTGGGGAAATTAGAGGCAGAGGACAAGTGAGGCTGTGCACTCGACTGTACGCGCGTGTCTGTTTGTATGCACCTGTCATGATCCACTGCAGTGTGTGGGCCAGCCTTTTCACCGTTTCTCTCACCTCTCACCATGTCAAGTCTGAGCAGATCTTGGCTGCCATGGCTGCAGACTGACGACACAGAGATCTTATCCTTGATATTTTATCTGTTGGGCTTTGAGAGAGCAGTGTGTCTAAAATGTGGTTAACTAAAATAACCAGTCATACTGGGTCAGTGTTATCAGAGAACAAGACAGAGGTACTAATTACCCATCAAATGCATAGTTGCATATTAGAGAATGATCACCAGCCTGGCCGATTATGGGATCCCAGATTCACCATTTCTACGATTATCAGAATTGGTATTTTTTTTAATCTAATTGCAGATATAATCATTTCATTTCAAATTTTGCTACTTTGGCTAAGATTTTGCTGCCTCTCTCTGTCTGTAGTCACCACTCAGAGCAATGTCCCGATTGGTTACACATCACCATTAACATCCTCTCAACTACTACAGACGGCTACTGTGCCACAAACAGGCCCAGAGGAACACATCTGAAGATTGGAGCAGCTCCAGTGAGTGAGCGGAGCTGTGTTCTGAAACTAAGGCAGCAGATATTGCAGTATTGGGACAAACATCACAGTCTTATGGTCTATTTCTTTGATGACAACATTGTCCATTTTCCCAGTTACACTGAAGAAGCTCAAATATTGCACTTTGTTGTAGTAATACACAGTTAAATGTAATGGAATGCATATCAGGCAGCTGCTGCTTTGAAGTCCTTGGACTTTTTTTTTAATATTCTGTGTCAGGTTGGGATTTTGTTTTTTACCCTAAGTGAATGATGTCCAGCCGCAGGTTGTGTTTTTGTAGGCATGAACTCACCCTCCTGGTTCTAGTGAGCATTTTGTGCCTAGGGTTAAATACAGGTCTCCTGAGTGATTTTCTGTTTTCCTACCATGAAGCTCTGCTAGATGTGTTGCAGTGCTACAGTATCATGATCCCGTTTGACTTTTTCCACCACGCAGAAAAAGTAGTGCCTGAGAATGTGACTTATAGTTCAATTTCCATGTCATTATAACATTGAACAGTTTATTTGAAACTTTCAAATGAAACACCAGAGTTATTTGCTTGTCTCAGCAGTAAACTATATATCACATAAAACAGTAAAGCAGCAATTTAAAATATCACAAAACCAACCAGATGTTGTGGTAAGACTGGAGATATCATCTCAGCTCACAGCCACAGAACTTCACTATTCAGCGGATGAACAAAAACATTTTTGATTTACCACACAGTACCAAGTCATTACTGTGCTCCACATTATCATACATGTTACAGAAAAAGTATATAGTCTGCTTTTTTGCTTTTTTGAAATCATTTACATAATCACTTTAACTGTTAAAAAAAAAACTGATTTAGCTTTGTTTTACTCAGCCTCAGCCTGAAAGTCTGCTCTGAATTGTGTTTTGTTTGACCAGCTTTGTACAACACTGAGTCCACCTCACCATTCTCAGAGAAATTCTTATCTTTCTTAGTCAAACCTGTAGCACCTAGTTCACATTGTTTCTCTGTGTACAGTAGTTTGCAGTGAGATATCTGTGAAATTCATAGCAGAGCTCTGTGGTTAGGACAATGTAATGTTTTTCCCTCTTTTCCCCTGAGCTGAAAAGATTGAGAGTGACAGTTGGGTGGGGGTCGAACTGGCATTGTTCTTTCTCTGCCATCCTCTGCTGTGATGGTCGGCAGCAGGTGCTGCTGTCCGTTGAATGCAGGGTCACACAGTGGTGTTGTTTTGGGAAAAGGGGCTGCTTTGCTGCCAGGTGGCAGTTGTTGGCAGAGACAGTTATGGCTTTGTGTTTCTTCCAAGAGTTACTGCATCAGCTGCCACTTTTGCCTCACGACCCCCTAACCCAACTTAATGGCCCTCAGCCCGGCTCTAACCCCTGCTTTGCCCAGAGCTGGAAGTGCATATGAGCATGTGTGTGTTGGCCCGAGCTCTGGCTGTGTTCGCAGGCCCAGGCCAATCAGACTGGGTAGCACAGATGTGACAGGCTTTGAGGAATGCTAGGAATGCGGAGGCGCTGCAGCGGGCGTGTCCATCCTTGGCCCGGAGCAGAAGGGGAGGCGCTACCTCAGTATCGGCAGACAGTTCAGCTCTGCTCTGCTGGCCGACCGCTAGGCTGACTGGTTGGAGAGTATGGCGAGTGCTGCAAGCCTGCTTGAGATGGCCTGCAGTACTTTTATGGTAATTGCACTAACCAGGGCCTTCTGGAGGCCAAATGCTAAAGAGTGAAAAAACGGGACTTTCTCCTGTCATTATGTGTCTGGATGCTCTGAAAGCTGTTAAACTGGAGACTTCCTAGACACACGGTCTATTGTGTCTTTGTGTGTGTTTAAGAAAGCACATCTTGACTAGTTTTTGTTTGTGAAAATTTCTGTCAGCAAGTTTAGAAGAGTTTAGGTCATTATTCATAATGATACCGCGGTTCACCCTCTCCCTTCGGCCCAATTTTCAGCCACAGAAACTTGGTAAGCGTGACTTGGCAGCAAAAAGATGCGAAAAAGACTGATGGACTGATTTTCCCTTGAGACAACATAATAATGCTTTTGCACTTCTCATACACTAAAGATGATTTCTGCTGGATCCCAGCTGCACTCCCCACGATCCCCGCTAAAATGGCAGCGCTTGTTAACGCACATTCTCAGCACTGAATGCAAAGAGGACCATGAAAGCCCAGAATAGAAAACTGTTCTCTGCACAACCTGTTTGTGCAGAATGTCGAGAGTAGATGTTATGTCATGAAAAACATGGTTCTGTTTTCTAAGCACTCTCTGTAATTAGGCTACAGGGCCATGTGAGCAGACATTGAGGAGGTGTGGTGAAAACTTAGGGGTAAGACAAACAACCTTTTAATACCTGCCTTATTTTAAATAACAAATTCAACTTTAATATACACATCTCCATAGGAGACATAGGTGTATTGTTGTCTGTGACCCATGACAAAAGTGTGTTTGCCCTGGGTCAGAGGAGCTCTGGGAAAGGTCACACTGCTGTTCTTTTGACAAGAGACAGGTATTGAAGGTATAACTAGGGCACCACCTTCTGTCCACTTGAGGGTATTGTCAGATGCCACATTTTCTGTCATGTATTTGTGTGTTCTTGTTTTGTCTGTGACCATATTTTCTGGTTTTGGTTGCAGGTCGCAATGAATTGATAGCAAGGTACATCAAGCTGAGGACAGGCAAAACCCGTACAAGAAAACAGGTAAACAAGTTTTTCTGACTTTGTTGATTGAATTAGAATAATCACACGTGGGTTTAGCTTAAGTTACGGATTGTCCAAATCATAGCAAAGACGTCACAAGATGGGTGAAAATCATTCATGATTCATAACAACAACCTATAAATGGATTCATATTACTTGTCTGCTTTTATTATATATATTTCTTATTTTCAACAAATCCCTGTAAAGGCCAAAACCAACTGGAGCCCATCTCTCAATATTTTTTTACTCACCTGCCATGTCTGTGACACTCAACCCCAAGCCCACTGGTTCCTACAGAACACGTAAATCTCTAAAATCACAAATATATATTCTTTATATTTATATTATATATATATATTTTTTTGTATTTTTATTTTATTTTATTTTATTTATTTATTTATTTATTTTTTAAAAAGCTCAGTAATTTCCTAAAACAGCTGGCATTGTAGTTATTAACAAATGTTACTTGAGTAAATAGTACATTGGTTGGGAACTATTTACACATCTGGATTAATACACATTTTATTCTCTAGTAAGAATGGGGCAGAGGACTGACTGAAAATAAACAACAGTGCCCAGGGGCACTTTAATGAAAAACCATGCCATCTGAGTTTTTAATGGCTTTTGGACAACAGTGAAGGTCAATGAGACAGAAGAATAAGATATATCAGATATATCAGGATGGACAATACTTCTTAGTAGTTTCAAGTCATTCCTGGTTTTTATCTTTTCACAGGATCCGATACTAAGATGCAGAGTATCACTAATTTCAACCTTAAAATCTTTTTTAGTTTTCATGTAATATCTGTAACTCCTACTTTGTGTGTGTTATTGCTGTAAGTGTGTGTGTGTGTGTGTGTGTGTGTGTGTGTGTGTGTGTGTGTGTGTGTGTGTGTGTGTGTGTGTGTGTG
>JBBMJY010000018.1:21074036-21093927 GCA_037833715.1 Toxotes lorentzi
TAAACATATTAAGCCCCAGGTTCTATATATATATATATATAGATATATATATAGAGATATATATATATATTTATTTATTATTTTTTTTTTTGTTAAATCTCTGTATGGTTAATATGTCTTTGTCTCATCGCACCATTCATTGTCTTTCAGTATCAAACCTTTTGCACAGCCACCATACCCAAGCCTATCAGGTCCTGTACCACAATCCTTACCAAGTAAGTATGAAGTAAAAATCTGTGAGAATGAAACCAAACTGCTGAATGACCCGGAAATGACAGCTCACTGTCATTGTGACTGTTTTTCTAAATGTGTGTGTGCACTGTCCAGGTTATGAGCCTTTGGCGCCTCCTCCTGCACCAACTGCTACTGCAGTGCCAGTGTGGCAGGACCGGACCATCGCCTCCTCGAAGCTGCGGATGCTGGAGTACTCAGCCTTCATGGAGGTCCAGAGAGATCCAGACAATGTGAGTTAAAGTTTCCCATATATGGGACCCATATAAAGATCATTAGTCACAGGAAATTGTTTAAAAGGTGGTTTTGGTAATGAACAGCATCTCTAATCCAACCTGGATCGTCCTGATGTGGTAAAACTATCTGATCTCAGAAAGCTGTTAACAGGAGACTACTCAATACTCTCCTTACTCTCAAAAGTCAACAGAATGTCAGTCACATGATGTTTTCCAGCTGATGGTGCTGTGGTTAACCATGTCCCCCATTGTCTCTGTCCACTGCAGTACAGCAAACATCTGTTTGTCCACATTGGACAGACCAACCCCTCCTACAGCGACCCGCTCCTCGAGGCCGTGGACATCCGGCAGATCTACGACAAGTTCCCTGAGAAGAAGGGCGGGCTCAAAGAGCTTTATGAGAAAGGCCCCCAGAACGCGTTCTTTCTTGTTAAATTCTGGGTGGGTCGTCCTCATCATGCCAGTTACAGACAAGGAATTTCACAATGCATTGCTTCATCATGAACACAGCATTTCTCTTTTTGCTTGTAAACTGTCTCTGCACACACTGTGTTGACTCCAAACATCTCAAGTCTCAGGAGTTTTGTTGTTTCACAGAATACCTTAAAATGTTCTGGTGACTTGATGGTTCATGTGCTATGAGATGACTTTTTATGACTCTGTGCCCTCTGCAGGCGGACCTGAACAGCAGCGGCATGCAGGATGGCCCTGGTTCTTTCTACGGTGTCAGCAGCCAGTACAGCAGCATTGACAACATGACGATCACGGTTTCAACCAAAGTCTGCTCGTTTGGCAAGCAGGTTGTCGAGAAAGTAGAGGTAAACCATGCACTGATTCATATTCATGCATATTCTCCTCTCAGGACAGGATCAGATTTTAGGTGATGTCCGTTCTTGCTCAAACTCGATTTTAACTTGCTAACGGATGTTTGTGGCTGTTTGTTTGTTGTAGACAGAGTACGCGCGCCTAGAGGGAGGAAAGTGTGTTTACAGGATCCACCGCTCTCCTATGTGCGAATACATGATCAACTTTATCCACAAACTCAAACACTTGCCTGAAAAATACATGATGAACAGTGTTCTTGAAAACTTCACTATCCTCCAGGTAACATGCAGTCAATTATATGGGATTGACATTTTGGGAAAATCGCATGTTCACTTTCTTGCCACAGGTTAGATGAGAGGATCAATAAAAAAATATCCAATTTGTTTAGAGTAAATAAATAGCTATAGCTGACTGCCTGTTAGCTTAGCTTAGCATAAAGACTGCACAGATCTAGCCCCTTAACCCCTGTAAAACCACTGTGTGTTGTTTTTACACTTTGGTTTACGTACAGATTGCACTAACAATGTGTAACGCTTTAATTAGTTAGCATCTGAGGTGTTGGTAGGCGGATTTTGCTAAGCCATGACATGAGAGTGGTATCAGTCCTCTAATCTAACTCTCGCCCTGAATGCCAATAAGCATATTTCCCAAAATGTCAAACTGCTCCTTTTACAAATGAAAAAATGATCAGCTAATGGTCACTGCAGCATTTCTAAACAGACCCAACTGCTTCCTGTTTCCCCCTTAACATTCTCTTTTTGCCCATCAGGTGGTGACGAACCGCGACACCCAGGAGACTTTGCTCTGTATAGCATTTGTTTTTGAGGTTTCCACAAGTGAACACGGAGCTCAGTATCACGTCTACAGACTTGTTAAAGACTAACAGCTCTTCAGGGAGGTTTCGGAAAAACCAGACAAAAGCGTGACACAATCTCTCTTCGACCAGCTCAACCATCCAGGAAAAATCTAGAAAAAAACATCCAACCAATGCTAGATCGAACTAACAAGGACAGATCTTGTGCTTTAAAACAAAGTCTCATATACAAGGAAAAAAAAGAGTGAATCTCAACGTGCCAACACGCAAAGAAATTTTGAAGAATTACAGATTTTTCGAACAACTAGCTACTTTCCATGTGTTTAAACATGCTTTAGATGAAGTGGGTCGTTTTTGCCAAGGTAATTGATGGAGCTTGAAATGTTTTATTGAGGGAATGAGAATGTGTTTAGGGTTGCAAAGACTCTTATGATATCCAAGGGAACACACTCTGAGCAATAACAGACGTGTAGCTATATAAGATTGAAAAAGTAGAGAGAACAGGACCATGGAGGGGAAAACCAGAGCCAGGTGGTGTTGTTGCAGTATGTTTGTTAGGAAAGCAAGTGCCTTTTCTCCAAAGATTATATCATTGCCTGCCACTTTGGATTGCCTTTTTTTTTTACTACCTCTTTAAATGAACAGAATGAACAGAAAATAGTCAGACAGGTGTATTTTGTCAAAAAAAAAAAGAATTGGAACTAAACCTCTCAGATTCACATTGTTTGAGGCAGTTGTTGTATTCAGGCATAAAAAGGAATGGGATGGAATTACACATTTTCATGTAGCCTATTGTTTTTCAAAGAAATTGTCCCAAGTTTTACAGTCCAAGTGTACAGGGAGAAGGTTTATTGTGTTACTGTATTATTAAGGTTCTGCTTTTTATGTTTTATTACAGAAGTTTTTAAAAACAAATCAGGTCTCACAAGCATCTATCTATAACTGACTTTTGACACTAAGGATGCCTTGTACCAGTTATAGCCTGACATAAAGCCAAGGCTTTACCATCCTTACGAGATCCCCTGATTTTTCTCTCTGTTTGAAGACGTGTGCTTGGTTGCACTTAAAAGATCGAGAAGGGGGGTGAAGCAACAGCAGTGCTTATTTTCTGCCTTGAGTTATGTAGCCTAATTATTTCTGTACTGTGAGTCAGTGAATGCTAAAGGAATATGTTACATAGGAGTATTTTTTTTTTTTTTTTTTTGAGGGGGGGGCTTTATGTTCATATTTGTGATTAGTTAACTCAGCACTCAACTCAGACCATGGCTAAAGTGAAGAGAAGTTAATCACTGTTTCTTTTGTTTAAAAAAGAGATTGTATGCTGTGAAGTTGGCTCATTTGCTTCACCCTTCTCTCTGTTATGTGTGGAGAAGCTGCATTCATTGATAAAAGTTCAGTTTTGATATTTAAGACAATTTTTGGTACTGACATTACACAAGAAATAATTTAGAAATCAAAACTAATTGTCTTGAATGAAAGCTATTGTCTCTGTGCTGTGGAGTATGACCATTGATTGTTATTTATAGGGTTGGTAAACAAGTAGCGGGAGGGCAGGGTGGGGTAGAGGAGATTGTATTGATCATTTTCCATTGTGACAGAGTTAAAAGTATTGCAGGACTCAAACTGTGGACAGGATTAACTGTTATCCCATGGGTCCTGTTAGACAAGTGTCTACTCTGTGTGGTTCACTGGACAATTTTGCTATAGAGGGTCAAATTTAAGATATTGTACGGTGGAATAATTGCACCTGGCTTTGAATGTCATATTTCACAAGCTAGACACAATAACACTCCTCTAGCAGGTCTCTTAGTTTATCTTTTATACAGACAGTTTTTGCCATTATCAAGATTAATGTTTTGTTTCGACCCGGTTGTCTTTTGACTTTCAGTGTCTGCCATATGCTTCACTGAAAATAATGTGTGACTGTGCTGATATTGATAATTAACAATGAGATATCTAATGTATCATATTCTGAATGGTGTGGGCAGGTTTTTTGTTTTGTTTTTTGTTCTTTTTTGGTTTAAGGTGGTTTACTATTGTCTTTGTTACCATTGTGCATTGCAATTTTATACTTCAAAGTAGAGGTTGGACTATATAATCAAGCAAATGTATCTAACAATAAAAGACGCATGGTGCCTTTGGGGCCATTTTTCCCCAGAAAACTTATTAAACATGTTTGTAAATTTGTTTTGTCCAAGATGGTTATTTTCATACCAGTATTACAGAGACACACCAAATATTGTGTTAACTAAAGGATCTTGCTTGACTTTGAAGTGCAATTCAGCATTTATTTACGGCATTACCAAAGTTATGCCTGCAACGTATTTCTAAACGGTCACATTGGGTTTGAAAACTGTGATAGAACAGTGATATAAAGTAACTAATATAAAGTAAATATAAAAATTTATATAAAAATTGATGAGAGAGGAAAGAAAATAAAAGTTGTGATATACAAATCTGTTTTTGTCTATTTAATTTTTGACTATTATCTATCTAATCTTATTGTTTGTGTAATATTGGATTATTTGACCTCTTTGAGTCTCGGATCTGGGTTTAGAGAGTAAATCACTCACAACTCAGACATTTGAATAAGGGCCCCAACAATAAGGCCTCTTTGTAAGGAGTCTAAGTGTAAAAGGGTTGGGAACCACTGGTTTGATCTCACAGAGCACTGTAATTTATAAGCCTAACATATATTTATTTTTTAAGTAAAATCTGGAAAGTAACTAGTAATTAAAGCTGTTGGCAAATAGAGTGCAGTAAAACCAGTATTTAGTCCTAAAAATGTCTGAAATGTAGGCCTATTGAAGTAGAAGTCCGTACAATGACCTAAAGTCCCTAAAATTGCACATTGCACGAACAGTACTTGAGTACATTCACTCAGTCAGATTCCACCGTGGACTTTACCTAAGTGAAGGATCTGAGTTTTTTTCGCCAGCAGCAAGCATGTGTCTGGAAAAAAACTTCATCTCCCAGAATTCATCGCGACATGAGGCGGAAATGACGTTTTCAAACTAAAAACCAAAAATTTCCATAAAAAGAAGCGACTATTTGACATCAACTTTTTAATATGAAGTATTCATAATTACTAAAACTCCGCTAAACATGATCTACACGCGTACCTAAAGTCTTCAGGGGGTGATATACGGACACACAAGTTTCTGTTTTATTTTGAGGGAAAAACACAACCGGAGGTCATAACAATTATTTTTATCCCAGCTGACTGTACGCCGGCAGGAGAAGGACGTAGCAATGGAAGTGGCTAAACACAGCTAAGTGTTCGTTAACTGAGATGCTGATCAACCCACTATGTATGTTCTTGATAATAATTAACTAGGGCTGCAGTTAACAGTTGACCGGCAAGCTAAAAGGAAGTGATTGGGTCCAGAGCCAAAACTACTAAAGTTACGAGACTGTACGTAGATCTAACGGTCCAGTTCACTTCAGCCGACGCCAACAGGTTCATGAGGTGAGTGAAATTAGCTAATAAATAAACAGTCTGAGTGACATGCCAACAGACACCAGAGCTAGCCTCACACTTACTGAAGCTAGCCAGATGGAGTTGTTTAGCAGCAGGTAACATTACATCCAACGACATGCCAGTGATTAACGGGTTAATATTATAGCTAACGACATAATATCGGGGCTGACTGTCTGTCTGTGTTTTCAGCGAAACGTCCTCCAAGTTAAGAAAGTGCTCCGAAGGCTACTATAGCTGCTGTTCATACATTTACGTTAGCTAAAACTTACTGTGCCTCTGCTTTTGCTGTCCAAAACCCATGAGATGGCCGATATCTTGGTTCACGTGTCTGCTAGGGCTGCATATTTTTCATTATCGATTAATCGGTTTATTGTTTAGTCTGAATTAAAAAAATAAAAAAAAAATCAGCAACTAGCGATTCTTTTCATTGCCATTGGGGGGAAAATGCCTGTTAGAAATTCCTGTAACCTGAGCTGATGTCTTGAGATGTCTTAAGATGCAACGATACCAACGACAAACATTGAGAAGAAGCAACACAGTCAAAACCCTATTAGCTCTATATAATTAGATCACCTCTCAGAGAATAATTTGACTGTGCAGGATCCAGACATATGCAGCCTATTGATGTGACTAAATTTCACCACCTTTTTGAAGCTAAGTCAACGAGTTCATCTTGGTTTTGGGTTTACGTCCAGTGTGTGGGCCACCCACTGTTACCTGGCTGTGGCATTTATTGCCTGTACACTCCTCTATGCTTGACTGAGCATACCTCAGATACACTGTACAGCTTTAGGTTAATGTTTGCCATGTGAAGGAATTATGAATTAAATTTATGCTATTTGCTTTCTCTGTACTGACTCACAATGAGTAGCTAGTGTTGCCTGTTCAAAACAGCCGTTACCTCTGACACCAAAGCCCTTTCTCTGATTCTTTTCACTACATTGCTGCTTCCCCCATTTCTGTCCAGACAGAGCAAAGCCATGTCAGCACTATGCTTGGGGCCGGTGTATTGTTGTTTTCCCAGGAGAAAGGAAGGAATACAGCTGCCTCTGACTCTGACTCTCCTTTTTAGAAATCAACACCATTTTCCCACAGTGTGGCACAGTGAGTCCTCGCTGGCTGGGCTCCGTTATAACACCATGTTAAAAAAAACCACATTGGCCTGTCTTTCACTTCTTTTTACAGATGCCACTTCTTTATTTTCCTATACAGAAAACACTAACTGTCATTATGACATTTACAGAATCTTTTAATATCTAATAGAACATCCCAGATTAATAGTAAACACTTCTTCTTCTTTCTTTCTTTCTTTTCTTTTTTAATGGTTTATCAGTTAAAACAGAAAATTTGCTGAATCCTTAAAACAGTATAAGTCTAAGAACTGGAAATATGGTCAGGCTGCCATCTGCTTTGTTTGCACTTTTGGCGCTTACTGTGCAGTTTTTAATGTGTATTTTTGTGTCTTTCCCCCTTTAGACTCGTGACTGAAATTTTTCTTATTATAACGTTTTTATTTTATTGATTCTTTTGTGTGCATTTTTCCTTTACCCACTAGTTCCACTTGACCAACTCTCAAATTGATTTCCTTGCTGAATTACTTACCGTATACTACAGTACGTATGTGTATATGCTGGATGCTAAAATCAACTTCTAACAGTCACATTTGTGCTTCTCATCAGGTGCTGTCCCAGTCATCTCAAACTCATCTGAAACTCCATCATCACGACCACTCATCCACTGACCTGTAAGCATGGCAAACACAGACTCCATCGGGATCCGGGTCTTCTCTCTGAACTGCTGGTGAGTGGCTGTGACTCTTAATGCACTGTTTTCTGTTTTCATATGTGTATGCAAAAACACATTTTCTTTACCCTCTGTTTCTTTTTCAGGGGGATCCGATACCTTAGCAAACACTGTTGCCAGCGCTATGCCACGATTGGAGATATGCTGTGCAAGGAAGAGCATGATATTGTCTTACTGCAAGAGGTTGGTGGAAGCTGTCTTCCAGAGTGCTCGTGCACTTAGTTGTATATGATGCATTCTGTAGTAAAGACCAGCTTTAAGTGAGAAATCCACTAGATGTGTATGAACCATATTAATATGCTAATATCCCTGATATTTCTTTAAGGTGTGGAGTGAGAACGACTTCCTGGCCTTGAAAAAGAAACTTGCCAGTTGTCATCCTCACTCTCATTACTTCAAAAGGTAATGTTTTTATTCTTATTCTAAGTTGCTGTGCAATAATTTCCCACCTTGACCTCAACCTTTGAACAGCTTTCTGCCTGTGATGTAAGTTCATGATTAGGTTGCCATATCTTCAAAAGGGTCCTGAAACACTGTCAGAAAATTTTGCTTGCATGGCATTGATCCAGCTGCAAAATTCAACCGAAGCTCAGGCGTTACCTGAAGGATTAACTTTTTCTGCTTAATTCTTTCTTGACCTCCATACCAAGGCACAAGACTGAGATTAATCAAAGGCCCTGCCGTCCTAATCCCTTATGCAGCTCACACAAAATGTCAGCTCTAGTAGATAAGTTCTCACATCTCTTACTGATAAAACCTACTTATGATAGCAGAATGTAGATCTACATAGAGAACGGATGTGACTTGTTTTTTTTAGAACAATAACCACATGCTGCTGACTCTGGTGTTAAGTGTGGAACATACAACTTCTGCTCACGTGTTGTCTTTACTCTCATTCTGCAGTGGGGTCATAGGAAGTGGACTGGCCATTTTCTCCAAACACAGAATCCATGACACGTTTCTTTATCGCTACTCACTGAACGGTTATCCTTACATGGTAAGTCTGGAGAGGCTAAGAGTACAGTTTTGCACATGGGTGGAAGGAGTATTCTGATCCTTTACTTCTGTAAAAGTAGTAATACCACAGTGTAAAAGCACTGCTTTACAAGTAAAAGTCCTGCATTCAGAATCTTCCTTAAGTAAAAGTACATAAGTATTAGTAACATAAACATAAACAAAGGTAAAAGTACTTGTTATGCCAGTGGCCCCTTTATGGTACTATAAATGTGGTAAAGTAGATTTTTATGACTTCATAAAGCGTTGAGCTGTTTAATCAGCAAAACCTCAATCTGAAAAAGACATTTCTTTGAGTAACTGAGCCCCATATTTCAGCCAGGGTGTTCATATCCTGAAGCAAGAGAGGAGGCAGCGTTGCTGCACTAGAATTATGAAAGTAGATATTAGAAGATTTTTGAAATATTCCTTCTACACCGGCAGTTTTTTCAGTTTCCATGAGAAAATAAAACTTTGAGGACTCAATTCCAGACTAAAATGACTTAATAAGGGAGAGATTCTTTTTCACTGAAAAATGCATTATGTTTTAGAAGCAAATATGCGCAAAATAACTAGTAAATACAGGTGTCAGGTAAATGTACTGGAGTGAAATGTACTAGGCAAAACGAATGCTCACATAGTGATATGTGCTGCTAGTATTCATCTGCAAATGTACATACTATACTGTCTCTCAGGACCCTCCTGACGACTCAGTTTGCACTGCTTGTTTTTCTTTTTTCCTACAATGCCTTAACATTAAACATCTCTTTGCAGCGTCACAAATCACCTTTTCCCTTCCCTTAATTCACTTTTTGCATTTTTCCTAATATTCAGGCCCACCATGGAGACTGGTTTGGAGGTAAAGCTGTTGGGTTGGCCGTCTTAAGCATTGGCAGCCTGACTGCAAATGTCTATGTTACTCATGTAAGTTTTCATAGCATCGTTTCTCAGTCCTACCTATATATTATATACTGTTATGGATCACTGATGACTTGATTCTGTCTTTGTGTACTGATTTTAGCTGCATGCAGAGTACTGCAGGGAGAAGGACTCGTATCTACCTCACAGAGTGGTTCAGGCCTGGGAGCTTCAGCAGTTTGTTCGGTAGTGTGCCTTTGCTTTTTTAACATACATTTAATATACAAGTTGAGCCACTGTTTGTTTACTCAGATGAATATTTGCATAGGCCTCTCAGGTGAATCCTACCTGTCACACATTGTTCATAATCAGTAATCAGTTTTTAATTAGGTTTCATCTGGTTTTCTTTCATTGGTAATAATGTGCTTTTCTGTGTCTATCAGTCACACCTCTGCTGGGGCAGATGTGGTGATTTTAGGAGGTGACCTCAACATGCACCCTGAGGACCTTGGCAACAGACTGCTGAGGGCTTACACTGGACTCCGAGACTCTTATTTAGAGACTGATAAATTTGATGTAGGTAGTGACAAGAATGCAACACAATATAAGGATTAATATGTCTGCTACCATATAGTAATTAAAGAAAAAAATAATTTATTTAACATGGAACTTTGCTTGTAGTAGTGGCCATAATTCAATTTGACCATTTTACTAGTTTAATGATGAATGAATATGGGACACAGTGACAGGGGTAGACAGCTCTACAATAGCACAGACTAGGCAAACATACAAGCAGTCACTCAGGTTTTAAACAGGAGCCCTAATTTAATCCCAGTTCTTTTGATTCCAAAGCTTGTGTTGACCATGCCCTAAAAGTCAGCTATCATCCAAAGCACTGTCAAACCCTTGATCAGAGATTATATCTGCAGAGGTGTTAAACTGTATCCAGCAGAGTCACAGTTGCACCACATCAGAAGTTATGGTCAATACTCCAAAAATAGAAGCCAGTTTCTAAAGATAAAAACTAATTTTCCATGTGCTTGTAAATGTTAAAGGTCATTTTCTGTTGCAGGGATGTGAGAATGGGATGACTTTAATAGCTGACAACCCTTTTATCAGGAAAGAGGAGCTTGTTCCCTTTGAGAAGGGAATCAGAATTGACTACATCCTGTTTAAGGTGGGCGGAAGCTTTGTTTCGTCACACCTGCTGTGTTTTTATTGCTTTGTGTTCATAGCGAGATGTTGTCATGAGTCATCGATGAGTTTGTAAAGTCCTTTTACTCACACTGCACATTTCACTTCTGTTCTTCGCAGGGTTCTTGCAAAACAAACATTTTTTGTGATTCTATGTGCACCACCAAGGGCTGCGTGCCTGACCATCCTTTCCCATACTCCGACCATGAGGCTCTGACTGCTGAACTGCGGCTGGAGTCGCACACTCCATCAGAGACTGGACGAGACAAGCAATCAAAGGATCAGGACTCTGCTGCAGGTATTTTTCTCCCCATCAGCCTCACCTGTACTCATGTTAGCATGCTAATACACTAAACTAAAATAACATGCTCACATTGTTATTGTGAGCATGCTTTGAGTATTGAAGTCAGCCATTGGGTCCAGCAAGATTTTTGACTTGCTCTTTCTCTCTGCTCTCTTTTGTGTCCTCAGGGAGGGTGGCTGAGTTGGTCGACATTGTGACGGAGGCCCGTACTGAAGTCAAAGTAGGTTTGCACTGTGCAGAGAGAATGCGCTACACAGCGGCACGCACTGGAGTGTTGGGTTTGGCTCTGCTGTTCCTGGAGCTGGCCATCGCTGCTGTGCCCTGGTTGGCTCTGGGAACTGAGCAACCTTTCCCTTCTATCTCCTTCTACCTGCTGGCTGCTCTGTCCTTCGCCATCCTGCTGACCACATCTCTGTTGTACATCTTCTATACCATGGAGCTGAAATCTCTTCAGGGGGCTGAAGACCAGATGAGACTGGCTGTAGGAAGTCTGCAAGAGAAGCTCAGGGGTCTTCCTCTGGCTCAGCCTAACAGTGCCCAGCTGAAGCCCTCAGGGGGTCAGGAGCCCAGTGCCTTTGACCCTGAGGAATAATGTCCGAGCCAGCTGGGTCAAAGCAGGCTCAGTGAAATGAAACCTTTGAAGTGAGCTTTAAGATGGATGTTTGAGGGAGTTGCTGCTCCTCTGAATGTGTTTTATGCTCTAGAGATTTAGATTTGTTCTGCAGAAGGAAGGAAGTGAATTATAATTGAAGAACGTTTCTAATAGTAGTGCCGGACACAATCATGCTTTGACATTTTTATACTTTTTATATAATCGTCTTTAGCTGTTTATTACCTCTAGATTTCCCTCTATGCACCTCCACAAATATGCTTCCTATTACACATGTAACATGCTGCTGTGCTTAAAGGTCATAAATGTGACGGTTTGTGTTTTTTTCTTTTTAAGCCACAAGCCGAGTTTCATTCCACCCACCAGTAATTTCACAGGGACCAGTTATTTCTGTTTTTAATATCATGCATCCCTTTTGTGATTTAGAAAGTCCACCACGCAACCATAGTGGGTCCAGACTGTGTTTGCAGATTCACTTAATGTGCTTAAATACTTACAGAAGTGGACCCCGCTGCACTCAAAGCACACACACTCCGAAGGTTGTAGGTTTACATTTAGGTCAGTAACATTTATTCTCTGCAGGACAGATCACTGAGAACTTCCAGTAGCACTTAAAGATAAAGATCCTCAGGCACTTGTTTAGACTTCTCGTCGTAGTGTACTGTAGTCAGAAGGGACAAATTTTATCTGCATGTCTCAGTTCTCATGTTCACTGTATTACACTTTATGCTAGAGACAATCCACACTCCTCTTTCCCAAACTATAGCAGTGGGTATGCACTGAAAGATATTCTGTCATATATATATATATATATATATATACTCTTAACTTTGACCTAATTTGAATTATTTTTACAAAGCATCTTGTACTGTAGAATATTAAAACTTCATAATATATCTTTAGTGTGCAGTGCACTTAGTTGATTAACCAGTTAGTTAATCAAGTTAGTTGTTAAACCACTTCTTTTTATGAATGCCGGGAAATAACTTAATGTTCCATATCGCTGTGAAACAGTGTTATGACTCAGCTAGAACCTAACAATGACTGATCATTTTTGAATGTAATTCTTAACTTCACCTCAGCATGAGGTCCGGTTCTTAATTTTATTAAGGTTAATAGAATTTCAGATGATACTGATGTTCATTCCAATTGAAAATTGTGATGGGCATGATTATGAAAGCAATAATAAAGATCTTCTATACATGCCTCTTGACTGCTGTGGCTCTGGATAAAGGTGGCAAGTCAGCAGATGGTGGTTTCTGAGCATTTTAACTGCAGGGATTTTTCACTGATACGCAACAGAGTCGCCCATTCACCACTAGAGAGCAGCCTAAGTACATCTGACAGGTGAACTTAGCAAGAAAACAGTTCTGTGAAAACATTTGGTGTTAAAATTGATCACCAAACTGACTCCGTAACACCAATTACAAGATAAAAGGGAGGGAGGAGATGACAGATTTGACAGATTTCATTTGCTGGGTGGCACATTTACACCCCCAGGGCAAGCACACCCACAGGTGGGGTACAATTAGATTTCCCTTTTTTTTCCCGGTGCAATTAAAATTATATTATGTATGTCACCCCGTGTAAAAAAGTTCAGAAACCATTGCATTAACTGCTTTTCTCATTTATGTAAAAAAAATGTTTTCTTTGTCAAAGAACTAGATTTAAATTTGCTCCAAAGCTCATAAAGCAATTTCTGAGAAATACACATTAACATTGGTTTTGATAAGGACAGTGGCAGCTGAAATATTATTTGAAATAATGTATGTCATGTGCAGCACATCTCTTGGGTAAGCCTAACTTTCATAGTGAGGATCATTAAGTAAGTTATGTTTTTTTCCCTCAAAGTAAGCTGTTTACCAGTCGTCTTTGTTTTGTTTGATATTTAAGTCAAGTTACCGTAAGTTAAAAGAAGCTCATCCACAGTGAGTCGATGAGTGTTACCAAAAAGCTCATTTCCAGTACTGTTTGCCACATCCTGTCTTATTTTATTCTACTGTCCTGTTTTACCATTGTTTGCAAAATGAATGAATAAATAAATAAAACGAATTCCCTACTCTTAAAACATATTTTGTTTGTTTGCAGTGTACTGTAGTGATGGCATAATTTTCAAACTCTTTCAGAGATTGAAGGTGAGGAAGAACAACAAGCACTGTGAACATGTCTGGACTCTGCTGGAGTGGAAGGTAAACTTTGTTAAATCTAGTCTGTTTTATGTCAGTCATGTGTTGTTTGTGCATAATTTAGTTTGAGTCATTATGGTTTAAGTCCTTAATTGTGACATGGATGGTTGTAGTCATCAGTATATTTAACTTGCCTTGACTTGAAAACATGATCAACTGTAGTCTGTGTTGGTTCCCAGACCCTGTGAACCACTGCTGTACCAGATGTTTCCCAAAGTACCGGTAAAAAATTTAAAATGACTCAATTAGAAGTAAAAACCAGCGATGAAAAATGTCTTTAAGTAAATGCATGCAAGTATTATTAACAAAATACTTATATAGAAAGTCCTCGTTACCCCTTTGGCCCTATTCAAAATGTTATTATATAATATGCAAGATTGAAAAGTATTTACTTAAAACTTTTAAGGACTTAAAATAGTATTTAAAATAGTGACAACAATAACAATAAACTTTATTCACATAGCATGTTTCCAAACACATTTACAAAGTGCCTCATAATTAAAACAGAACACACTAAAACACAAGGTTTAAAACAAACAAAACCCCAAATATAAACACATTAAACAAAATAGAGAAGATATAACCAGGAAATGTTTTCCAGTAGAAGTATGGTTTAAGAAGAGACTCAAAGGGCAAACTAAAAATCGAATCAAATCAAATCTACCTGTTAAAATATGTATAAATTATTGATTTCATTTTTTTTTTTTTTTTTTTGCTGTGTGTAAAGTGCATTGAGATTGTATGAAATGTGGTATACAGATACATTTTAATTTGATTTTTTTAAAATTTGATTTCTTGGCCCCTAATATTCATCTTGTGACCCTTGGGAGGGGACTAACTCCAGCGTTTGGAACCACTGGACCCAAAGTCTTGGTGTATTTTTTTCATTACTTTTAGTTGAGTAAAGGATTGAATTATTTTATCACTCATATTACATTAAATGATCATTGCTGACACAGGATAATGTTCAGGCAGCCATTTATGTTGTAGCTGGTGGTGATGGATCTACCTTGTTTACATACTCACAGACAGTTTAAATAATGCATTGTTTTTTATAAGCTCATTATATGTTTTGGATTAATCTGTTCTCATATGAAATGTATCTAGTAGCAGTGGAGTAAATACAATGTTTACCTCTGCAAATACATTGAAGCAGAAATATAGAGTAGCACAAAATAGAAATACTCAGGTAAACGCTAAATTGAGTAGTTGCTCTAAATTGTCCGTGGGGAAAACTTTAACCAGCACGACGTGCGCCATAAAACCAAGTGAACCAAGTAAGAGAAAGTGCAAAGAGTGAGAGCTGGTGGCTCTGCAGTGCAGTGTCGAAGGTCTATGGCTGAGTGGGCGCGGCCTCATAGTGCAGGGCAGGGCAGGGCAAGGTGCACTTTTATTACCTCACACAGCACCGACACTCCGGAGCTGACGGCCTCTCCCTGCGAGCCTGCCCTGGATGTGTCCGAAGCTCCCGGACTGTTACTCAAAAACAAACCAAAACCCAAAACATGACCACTTTGGATCCGCTGAAATCCGTCATTTCCATCGGAAATGTGGACGACACGTCGCTGGCTGTGCCGTCCCTGAACCAGTACCGATCAGGACAACAGCGCGTCCTGGACCAAGTGCAGAGTATGAAAAGGACCAAGTCGAGAAAGTCCACCAGCAGGAACAGCTCCACTTCTTTATCACCTACTAGTAAGAGCGGCCAGTACACTGGGGCACAGTGACACTGATTTGGGGGTTTTCAGTAACTTGAAGACAGTTTTTACAATGAAAAACTTTTTATGCTTACCTCAGCATGTTTGCTCCAGGATTCAGGACTCTTTTCTTCTGCCGCAGAATTCCTGGCAGGATTTCTGCGGATTTTTTTTAGGATTTATTACTTTTATTTTAATTTAATATTTATGTTTGGTGAATGTATGTTTATTCATAAATATATTCAATATCTCTATTATCATTAAACCTAAAGCTACACATGGTGGGTACTTTGTAAGCCGATTCCATTATTTCTTTAAGCACTTTGACGTAAGCCATTGAAATAATAAATAAATTGCTTAAAGGCTTCAGCACTTTTCTCAACAAAATGTGACAGTGCAGAGGAGGCTTTGAAACATCATCTAGACTTTTATGTTGGGAGTTTAGAGACCTGTTTGGTTTCCTGAGTGTGGTGACGGGGAGGGGGCATTTTAGGGCACACATGACCTCAGTATTTCTGAAAATCGTGGTCTAGATGTCTCTGAATCTCTGAATCTTAAACGCTCCACAGCATGCTGATTTAGAGTGGCTTACTTACCATAAAAATAAGATTTTATCAAAGAAAAAAAAAAGAAAAACCTGAGGCCTGTCTATATTTAAAATTTTAGATGACACATTTTAATATTAGAATAACAACATTATGTTGATTACTTTAATGTCCTGAAGTCACTTTTAAAAAAATCAAATATTAATGTATACAAGTATAAGATACAAGTGTTTATTGATTGAACACAATTAATAGAATATGATAATTATAAAAAAAGGCTTGCAGAAGAAGAATCTGTACAGACTCAACACATGTTGGCTAGCTTTCAGATTATACTGTTTTACATCTAGGCCAGACTTGCCAGGTACCAGGGAACAGATTACATAACAGTTTTTCTTTTTTTCTTTTTTTCCGTAGACATAGGCCATAAATTAGTGACAGAGATCTCAAGTGTGTACTGTGCAAGTGATAACAGCTGATAACCCGACACTTTTCTCCATAGGCCCTTTGTGCGACTCCGTGTTCGGGGATGCTTTGAAGTCACAGTCGAGCACATCTAGTGGAATTGTTTTCTTTGGGAATGGCTCCTCTAAAGCTGTAAGTTATGGAGTTTATCTGTTCCTCTTATTGTACTTTTCAACTGAATTATCATCACAGTGTTGTTATAGAGAAGTTATGTGACTGTAAGGCAGGTTATTGATTAATCTTCTGAATGTTTTCTCAACTGATTAATTGTTTTATGTAAATGTGTCAGCAAATTGCCGAAAATGCTCATTATAGTGTCCAGCAGCCCAAGGTGGTGTCCTTAGTTGCTTATTTTGTCTGATTAAACCTAAACAGATTTCAGTTACTATGTGACAATAAGAAGCTTATCCTCACATTTGAAGCTGGAACCAGCAAATCTGCTTGAAAAATGAAAACAGTTAAATCATCTAATTGTTGTAATTGTTGCAAATCTAAAAACAACAAGCATGTGGAGGGGGGGCAGACCTGACATGTAATTCCCAGTAAATCAAAGTGAAAGTGTTGAACTTCACCAGCATTTCATGCATCATTTTGCAGAAACAGCACAAGAAGCACCCATGATTTGAGGCACTCTGGCAGCTCACCTGGCAGCTCCCCCCCCCCGTCTTTTCCTGTTACTGTCAAAAATACAAGAAAAGAATGTCTTTAAAAAACCACTATGATTTCATGAATTTTCTTTTGCAGTTCTGAACAATACAGTATACTGCACCATATGGTGGGGGCCTCATATCAATAATAAGAAACGGGGACTCAAAAATTAGTTGTCCCCAGTTGACTTTTCTCCCATTTCTTTCTCAGAAACCTGTTTCCATATACTTCCAGAGTCTCGCTGTCTCCTCACACAAAAATCTGTTCGCCATGTTTTCCATTTAACCACCCGTAGAGTCGCACACTAAAAAGACCTTTCATAATTGGATTTGCCACTGGCAGCTCCGATGTCAGTCACTCAATATTATCTTTCATTAGAAACACATGTGTTCTTTGGCTCTGCAGCTTAACCAAGAGAAAAACATGAACCGGCAAGTAGTCAACAACTCCAAGGGACTCACTGTCAAGAGAAGCACAGCAGCTTCTACCTATCAGCATGAGAGGGTTTACGGCCCGGTCGGAGCCAAGGCTGTCGGTCTACCCAACACCAGCCGCAGTGAGCCTGACAGGCCCTGGCAGCACACCATGGCAAAATACTCTGGTCCTCCACAGAGATTCCTCTCCAACAGGAGCACCCAAAAGACAGAAAGGTCCACCAGTCAGTTTATAACTACCACCACAGGCCAGCCTGTGAACGCTATGAACGGCACAAGTAAGACCAAAACAAACAACCAGTTCATATGTAACCCAACTGATTCATCCAAAGGGCTTTGGAAGCCTCCGGTCACTGAGGGCACACTCAAGAACAAAGGAGATTCTGGGTGAGTGGGGAAAACCTTCATTTTAAATGACATGAATAGAGTGTTTTAAACGAACAAATTGAGCTTGCACAATCTCAGTGTGTATAAATAGCATTTAGAGAGTAATTATTTTCTTACAGGTCAAATGGGAATAGTGCAGTTTTGGATATCACTATGAAGGAGGCTGTGGAGTGTCTTTCCAGTGACGATGAGACACATCAGTACTGTGGCGCTTCCTACATTCAGCACAACACTTTCATTGACGACACGGCCAAAGAGAAGGTGGTTTATCTTGTTGTCCTAACATGCTGTCAGACTGCTAATAATTTCTGTCGGCTATAACCTGAGATCCTGTGTCGAAATATTGAGAAATGGTGGAGGTGGGAAAGGGGGAGGAAATATAAAAATGAAAATTCAGTTGTTAGCTACTCACCCCATGTCAGTCAGAACATAACTGGAAAAAATAAGCTAAATTTGTGAAAATAAATTTCCTCTAATGAGGTTCCCAAAACAATGGCCAGAATAACCTGTTGAGGGGGCCCCTGGGGCAAAATGAGTTGTGGGCCCCCTATGGCCCCCCTGTCACCTTTCACAGTTTATAGTTTGTGTAGCTACACTATCACCTCCAAGAAAAACAGTGTTCTTATGCTGGATTACTAGACAACCTCAGGTTTTCTGTGTTGCAGTTTGATTAAAAGTAGCTTCATTTCAGAATATGCATCATTATTTTAGCACAACACAAACTAAAGTTTTAATATAAGCTACTGCATACTATTATATAAGAAAAATGTAAACTACATCAAAACTAAATTTTCATACGGGGCCCCCTAATAAGACCATATAAGATCATATAACATTCATGCAAAAAGACATGTTTTAGTTAATAATGTACTATTTTGATACACATTCTTTGTTGATTTGGCAAAACCTTCAGTTACCACAGCAAACACAGAAATACTACAAGAGGGTAACTTGTGTATCTCTTTACAGAGAAGGCAAACTTATCTTTAATTTTTATAGAAGCCACCCTGTGTTTTGCAAGATAAATGCTTTTAGTATGAATCAGCTGAGCCACCAGGAAATGTCTGGTTTATATCAGCAGTAACTTGATCTGATCTGATATTTTTTTCAACGGTGAGGCTGACATCACTGAGGAAAAAATTTCTCAGTGATACTTACTCCCTGATGCTTAGGCAGATAAGTGGAATCACGGCGCCACTGACAGTGAAAACTACTATACAGACAAGTTATTACAAGAAGAGAACATATTAAATATGATGTGTTGTAATTTTATGAAAATTTTAAGGATTATGACTCAAATATACAGTAAATCTTTGTTTTGTTTTGTTTTGCCCACTTTTTGCAGTTTTTTATTGCAGTTGTGCCGCTGACATGTTTTTTTTTACCTCCCATTTCTCAAAGTATTATTTGACTCATTGTAATCCGAAAATGTAGGCTCTACATGGAACCAGTCATTTTAAATTATTATTTAAAGTACGTCTCTGTCATTTGGGTTGTGGTAAATTATTGTGTTCTCCTGTTGTGCTAACTCCTGAAGCTGTTTTGTCTCACAGGTGTTAAAGCTCAAGGGGATTCCTCCTCTGGTGGGTCTGCTGCGCAGCCCCAATTCACAAGTCAGCCAGACGGCCTCGGCTGCCCTTCGTAACCTGTCCTTTAAAAGCGAAAATAACAAGGAGGCGATACATAACAGCGGTGGCATCACAGAGGCTGTGGCTCTGCTCAGAGATACGAACTCTGTAGAGATACAGAAACAGCTGACAGGTACAATTTAGCTCTGAAATAAGAAAACGTATACATTCACGTATACTGTACACACACCTAATTACTACAGCCACTTGTGTGGAGTATAATATAATCCTGTTCAGATCCTGCTGTCAGTCACAAAGCTGTTCTTGAATGCTGTCGTGCTGCAAAGTGTTATTAGCTTTTGGAGCATGCTGCCAAAATGCACTTGAGACTGTTCTAGCGATAAAGCAAAATTTTGATGAAAATGTATGATGCTCGGATAGCATCTGAACATCACAAATATTGTGAAAGTCAAATTTTACTTATGTTATCAAGCATATTAACCTGTGATTAAAAAATTTGACGGAATGATAAAATATATATAAAACTTAAAATGTCAAGATGAAATTGAATTAATATTTGGTTGACATGCTTCTCAAATAGCTGATGTTTTT
>JBBMJY010000018.1:21093979-21110249 GCA_037833715.1 Toxotes lorentzi
TGTCCAGGTCTCTTGTGGAATTTGTCCTCTGCAGACAACCTGAAACCAGACCTGCTGAAGAGCGCTTTGTCTGTCTTAATGGAGTGTGTGATCCTTCCTTACACAACAGGTCCTAACCGCACCAACAGTAACAGCCAAGACCCTGAGGTCTTCTTCCACGCCACCGGGTGTCTAAGGTAAGCCAAAAAAAACAAAACCAAAACAAAAACAAAACAGCTGAGGACTTGATGTAATTTCACTGCCTTTGCTTTAGCTCTCATAAGGATTATGATCTATACAGCACTGTATTTACTGCTTTGTCTTACTCAGCTGTAGACAAAGCAGTAAATACATTGTTTGATATTTATACACCACACCTCGGCATTACTACAACTGTAAATATCAAAAGTGCATCAGGGAATTGAATATTACTGGGTTTTCTTTTAGGAACATTTTCCTCTGGAGGTTTAACTTGTTTGAATACGATCTATGATTTATGTGCATGAGAAAATACTCATGATAGGCTAATGTACCAGTGCAGAGCTGGTTAAGAGTCGGTTTGCTCCATTAATATGTTTGAACAGTCTACGTTAGTCATAAAGGAAGTGAATGAACGGTAGGGATGACGTATATGCGCCTCAAACGCTGTGAGGCTCTCCAATACTGTAAACTGCTCGTCATTAATAGTAGTATTAGGTTTGCTGCGTCTTATCCTGGTCACATCCAGTTAATCTCTTAGTGTCATTGGAAGTTACAGCACCAAACTCTGAACATTGCTAACAGTTAATTTCTGTTTTTACATGTCTGTGTGTTTTTTATTTTGTAACCTGTTAGACGTATACATGAAATTATAAATATGTCATCACCAGAGATGGGACAGTTTGCCAGTTTATTACCTAAATAAATTTCTTAGATAGCAGCCCTGCAATAAAGGCTAACTTTATAGATGTTATAATGGTTCAAAAGTTTTTGTTGAAAGGTGTTTTATGATTCAGCTTTATGGTCGCTCAGTTAAACTTCACTGATCAGTTCCTGGCTGTACATAGCGTGAACCTTCATTATCTTTCCAAATGTTTAAATTCTTGACAGCCTGCCAACACAATTATTCAAGCTTTTCTGTCAAGGTTGCTGCTTTTGAAAAAGTTCCCTCAGGAGCCTATGGGCCCACATCACATTGTGAATGTTCATGTTTAGTGTCACCATCAATCACGCCACAGTTACAGGTGGTAACAGATTTACTTATTCACTATATTAACCAACACACGGCTTCGATGTAAAACCTCTGACTGACTTTATGAATTATTCAGAGAAAGCTGTAATTGTTTGATTTGACTGTCGTGCTACTCACGTACCCAACTGTACACATTTACTGTTGTTTACTTTTAAGACAAGGTGGAATTAATCTCAAACAGGGTCAACATTTTCTGTTACATCACTTCTTGAATACTTTGCTGCAAGGCTTGGCCGTAGCTGTTACCTATCAAACAGCAAATAAACCCAGTACAGTGTCTGAAAGGACCCTTTATTGGCTACTGAGACAACTAATAATGATAATTATAGTAACAGAACTTTATATTATTTTACACAAATGGCAATGATTGAAATCCTAATAAAATGCAGCAGCATTGCTGTCTTTTTTGTAATGTGTCAAACAAGGATCTTGTACTTTTATTTTCAACAGAAACCTCAGCAGTGCAAAGCAAAACAACAGACAGACGATGAGAAAATGTCGAGGTTTGGTCGACTCTTTGGTCAGTTATGTTAAAGACTGTGTGGAAGCAGGGAAACCAGATGATAAGGTAAAACAGACAAAGAAACAAACAAAAAAGTGTTTATTTACATTGCCTAATATCCTTCACTGTCATTTTCTCTGTCACACATTGCACCTTCATGTGGAAGGGGGAAAAAAAACAAACACATTTGTCATTATAGAGAAGAGCTGCAGTTTGGAGTTAATCAGCCTTAGTGGTTATGTAAGAGACTTTTGTGTTTGCAGAGAGTCGTTCAACAGCAACAAAAGGCTCATCTGAGTCATAAGATAGTTATGTCATCTGTTGCACAGAAAACCGTGTGCAATATTTGCTTTACCTTTATACATGTAAACACTCCGAAGGTTTTAATGCTGCACTATAGGCAGGCTAGTAAATCTTAATATTATACAGTGTGGTGGATAAAAATTATCTAAATTCTGTGATTATTGATCACCACATCTCCAAGAGAATAACTGATTTCTTTGATAGGAAACACTGACTTGTTTCTATTTATTCAAACAACTTGCATTTTAAAAAATTGTTTTGTTTTTCATATATTTTAATTTCTTTAATTTCTTTAATTTATTTAAATTACTGCGCTTGTCAAATAAGCAACAAGCCTCATTTGTGTAATTATCAACCGCAATTTATTTTAGTTTGAGTGCTTTGCTGTATGTTATGTGCTTCAGTCAGACACAATTCACTTTTCTGAATTTAAATATGAAGTCATGATTTGCCTTATTTGTTTCTTTATTACAACCTAATTAGCGAAGTATCTAAATACATTATTTGGCAGTACAATATCATAGAACACATTACCATTATCATAAAGGTTTTTTTGTATTGGATCGCATGACATTGTGCAGATGTTACTCTTTCTGTGTCCACTCCTTCTGTGTGTTTGATCAAGTCATTATTTTAACATGTGTATTTGTCAGGATACATCAAGTCAATTTACAAAACACACATGAGTGTTCCATGTACCCATATGCTATGTGTTGTTCTTCCTGTTGAAACAGTCTATAGAGAACTGTGTGTGCATGCTGCACAACCTGACCTTCCAGCTGGAGGCCGAGGCGCCGGCTTTGTTCAGCAGGATCACAGCTTTGGCCAAGACTGTCAAGAGGAGCCACAGCCAGGGTGACACCGGCCCCATCGGCTGCTTCAGTCCCCAGAGCAAATCGCCAGACCAAGAGGTGAGACGAGGAAGGTGTTCACCAAAGACAAACAGCAGAATTTGTTGCAGCATTATGTACTAATGTAAACCAGGGCCAAGTGATGCTTTTATCAATGGCAGCTCATTATATCTGTCAGTTTGTCTAGACAATACCTGTCAGTTAGTGTCGTTAATTGCACCAGCACTGTGGCAGTTAGAATTATATTCCAGCGTTTGAGAGCCTTGAGGTGATAATGTGAGAATATGACAGTTACAGGCAGACAGTACAATGACACTTTCTATATGCTTGCTTGCAAATATACAAATGTGTGGGAAAGTGTGAAGGATTCACAGACAAGGCCAAGGACATACAGAAATCAGCTAGATGTCAATGATGATCTGTTCCCTTTCTCATCCAGCGTCACTTTGACTTCCCAGTCGTTGAAGAGCCACAGCCGAACGGAGCAGGCTGGCTGATCCACTCCCAAACTCTGCAGAGTTACCTGGCTTTGCTTGGCTCTAGCCAGCGAGAAGAAACACAGGAGGCCTGTTGTGGATCGCTGCAGAACCTCACTGCACATGAAGGCATTGTAAGAAAAGATACGCTGTTCGTTTACATGCTGACCATGACTAAACAAAAATTTCCATGCAGGTCCTGGAGACTAGTTTTGGTTGCAAATATTTTTCTACCAGTAAAGTTTTGACTCATAGGTGAATTTAAGGGGTAGTTTTGTTTTGGTTTTTTTGGTTTTTGTTTTTTTGGGTTTTTTTTCATACACTCAACATGTTTTTTTTATTGAGTTTAAGAGCTGATCTGTTTTTCTGTATTCACAGGTCTCCGGTGTAATGAGCCAGACCATTGTGCAGAAACTGAATGGTCTGAACGTTATCAGTCCCCTTATCAAGTCAAACAAAGTCAACTTACAGAGGAACATTGTGGCTTTGGTAGGAAACTTGACCAAGAACCCAAACCTGCATAACGCCATTGGTAAGAAGTAGGCACAAGACAAATCTTGTACTATGTTGCTTTGTCAAACGGTTGTGACCCATTCTTAAATGTTTTCCCTTCACTGAAAAAAAAAACCTCACCAGTATCTAAAATACTAGGACTGTAAATTAGGTGAGTAAATCCATCCAACAAAGTTTACTAAAATCTGCAATCCTTTTTGCAGTGTCATATGTGGGTCATTACCATCAAATCCATTATCTTAAACAACTGTTTGCAGTTTTAGACTTGTTTGCTTGTGTTAAACAGCCACTGGGTTTTGTTTGCCTTGTTACTGAAGTTCGTAAAGCCCTCCCAGAGCTGCTGGGCATCATCAGCATAGGAACCAACGAAGGGAACAAGTCTGATGACACTCTGGCCATGGCCTGTCAGACCGCCAACTGCCTGCTGATGAAGGAACCTGAGATGGGCAAACGCCTGTTAAACAACAGCCTGATAAACTCACTGAACAATCTCAGCCAAAACAAGTAAGGTTGCATGTGTGCACTGAGAGTAAAAGCCTACATATGTACTTATGAGAATAGATAAGATTAGTCGAGATATGGGGAATTCCTATGACTCATCTGTCTGTTCAGCATCCATAAGTTCAAACTGATCTATAACAATTGTTTTCCCTCCTTTTTAGCTATTTCCCCAAATCCAGCAAAGCTGCATCTCTGTTTCTCTACAACCTGTGGTCAGAAAAAGATTTGCAAAGCTTCCTGAAAAAGGTGAGTATCAAGTTCTGTCAGGGTTTGGGTGTGTCCTCTCTGTTTCTTAACTTCAATTCAAAGTCCACACCTTGCTCAGGTATTTGTGAGAAACACAGGGAGAAAGGTTTAGAAAGTGTTCTCAGAAAATGCCCAGTGAATATGAATCAGACGCTAAAATGATACAGCTGGGGAATCCCATAGCTCAGGTTTGAGGAAACACTTGCAGCACTTTGTTTGCACATGTACAGAAGTACATAGGCAAGATGCATTTTGACACTACTGCTGTGGGTACACACAGATTTCAGCTCCAGCTCAAGGTGTGTTGTTGAGAATTTGCCATGAGGGCAGCACATTTTAGTTCATGGGCTTGCCATGTTTGTCACATAATTTGAGTTGAGTGTAATTGTGGAACACCGATTTACATTTAAATGTATCTTTTTGTCCTGCAGCAAGGGATGAGTAAATCCTCATTCGTAAATGGCATCACCACGACGGCACTCAAGTCGGCTCATGTTGTCAATTAATACAACAGCTTTAACTGATCTCTGAACGTCTTTTACTGAAGCAACTCGCCTGCAAGTTCTCTGCACATTCACAGGATGTAAACGCACTGAGGCTGAGCAGCATCCTTCCGCATTTCACAGAGACTTGCAGACTTTTTTTTATCCATGTATAAGTATAATTTCATCCATCAACAAATGATTACACAGGCCTTAATATGCTGTAAGGTGACTTTCTTTGTAGGAAAAAAGGTGAAGGTTAAGATATGACATGTGAGCAGCCAGATTGTCTTTGCTGCAAGTTTTTATTTGCTTTTTTTTTTTTAGTTTTATCTGCTGTCAAATGTCTTTTAATGTAAATGTACATGTATGTGCCTGCATTAGCTTAGCTTTATTAGATAATAACAGAAGGGTTAAGACTTTATTTTGCACTGAAATTGCTCTTTTAATATCAACACATTAGATTGTAAAATGAGTTTGACCATGTAAAATGAACTTAGGTAACATTGTATTTTCTGTTGTTGAGGTTTAGGAGGTTTCCATAAGAGCTTTGATATTGTCTTAAGCAGTGATGAGTGTTTACATTTTGTAAAGACAACCCTTGTTGGTGGTGTATCTACCTTTTTTTCAAATGTTTGTGAGCTTGTATTGTCCCAAAAAGTGATAGTAAAGCAGCAAAGGTGACAGACACTTAATGAATAAACTCAGCCTCTGGCAATTTGAGTTCATTAGTCGTCATTTTTCATAATCATTGGCGTTGCATAAAGAGTTTTGTCAACTCACTTTCAAATTCGGTTTTCTCCACCCTTATGATTTATTTTCTGTGGCTTAAGAACAAGCTATTTGAGGCAGACACTCAATGCATTATTGCTGATTAACTTTGGTTTTCCGCAATTCAAACCACAGAATCCACCCAGTAGCCATGAGGGAATCTTGGAATTATGGGTCATATTTCATTTTATCATGCTTCAGGCGGGCGGCACGGTACTGCAGTGGTTACCACTGTCGCCTCACAACAGGGTTCCAGGTTCGCACCCCGGTCTGGGCTCTTCTGTGCGGAGTTTGTACTTGCAGGGGCTCTCTCCGGGTACTCCGGCTTCCTCCCACAATCTCAAAAAAAGTTAGGTTAATTGGCTACTCTAAATTACCTGGCGACCAGGTAGGGTGTACCCCGTCTCCCGCCCATAGTCAGCTGGGATAGGCTCCAGCTCCCCTGCGACCCTGACGGATTAAGCAGTAGAAAACGAATGGATCATGCTTCAGGCAGGGCTGATCTTTTTTCATAATAATTTCATTTCACTCTGATAGATTTATGGGCTCATATTATGTAACAGATAAAAGACTGGTAGTGCTGCGGGTATGTTTCCAGACTGTCTTAACGGCTGTGTAGAGTGAAAACTGCTAAAAAGATCTGACCCAAAACTGCCAATCATAATAACTGGCTCGCCAAAGTAAACCACACATGAACAGTTTTCGCAAATATGGTCTGACTTTATTGAAGAAGGTGCGGCTTTTATGGTTATCGTGAAGTTGTTGCTATTCTAAGTTTCCCACAAGTGAAGGAACCAAAGACGTGGGCGAAAAAACACACCACTTCTGGTTTGTTAAATAATTATTTATTTATTTTTTTTAAAACTGCAATCTCAAAATCTTACACACAAGATTCAATTAAAACACTAAATTCAAATTAAATTCAGTTTTCTAAATGACTCAATCACTGGTTGGACAAAGAGTTTCGAATTAAATTGAAAATCTTGTCATGGTGTTATCCTTTCACACAATAAAGCTGTTATAATAGGTTACACACTTAAAATCCCTGTTAAATAAACATGAGCTGCACCACATACTGCTGCATTTCTTCAGATGAACTCAGCATGCACTTCATTTCACAGATAACTTATTTAAGAACATTGTACCATATTTTTAGAATTGTGGTTTTGTTCTTGCATGTTCAAGTATTTAGAAAACGTTCAAATTCAGTTTCTGTCACTCAGCGATTTCACTGACGTCAGATGTAGCCAGTCTTCATCCAGATGGTGTCAGACCTTACTTCCTCAGACCACGCTTGCTCCTGCCTCCCTTTGTGCTGTGAATAAAGTGAAAGATAGCTCAGATATATGAGCCAGCACACAACCTGCCAAACCCTTAATGCACATGGAACCATGTATATTTCATTCTATTGAAAATGCACTTGTGTGTTGAACCCTGTGTTCTTGCTGCAGTCCTTGTGCTCTTAACTATCCTTTGCTTTCAGTGTTTGCACTTTAATTTATTCTGCCGATGCAAATAAGTCAACCTCCGCTGCAGCATTTGAAATTTAAATTATTTTAGGAGAATTCCTGTTCCACAAAGGATACTGTAGTCACATCAATTCACTATTGTATGAGAGCATAAATGCTTATGATTCTTTACATTTAGGTTTAACGTCATTGACCTTTTGTTTTAAACTATTTATGCCCATATTTCAGATTTTGACCAGTTTTCTTGCACCTGCATGGAACAGTTGCAGACCAGCATCTGATTGATTGGGAGTATTTTTTTACAAGCTCAGTAGGTCAATGTAAAGTCTGATCCCCATGCAGTTCATCTATCTACAGCAGTGGCCACAGATCTTTTTTGCTTGTGAGTTCACATAAGCAAAAGTTCAAAGAGTTAATATCTTTTCTCAGATAAGAATTTGAATAATTGAATTTTGTTATTATTATGAACTGAATAATTTTATAGGCACAGAATTTCACACATAGAAAAGAAAAGATTAAAGAAAAAGAACCATGATTCTATGTTTTATAACTTTGTTTTTTCTTATTATTCTAACCAATCAGGACTCCTTCCAGGGGGCCCAATACCAAGGCTGGGACCCGCTGATCCACAGCAAGCTGCTGGAGCTACTGAAAGCTTTTCATAGCCGTCCTCTGCTGGAAGGGGATTTACTACCAAATAGTTGACTGCTATCTTTATCTACTGTTGCTACAGGGGTACCGTAGTAATCAATGCATAAATTTATCAATTAATGGTGAAACTGTGACAAATTATGCTTTTATGTTTTATATTTTAATTCTCTCAGCTCTTACATTTTCTAAAAATAATTAATAGGCTTTTGACCTTGAAACAAAAACTCAAATATAAATCAAGGCTTTATTTCAAAGGGATACTTGTTTGAAATCATCAACTACAATATTTCTAGTTTGCAGGAAAACAATGTGTGAAGTTGTTAAAGTTTTGCTCAGAGCCTGAGCCCCTTGTTGTAACACAGCCTACAGGAGATCAGGAGAAAGGATTCACATGATCTGAATGGCAGTAGGGGCCAGTCACTGTTTTATTGTGAGCCACGTTAACACTGATGATATCATATGGCAGTTATCTCTCAGCTGTTGCACCTCCATTACAGCCCATCTCTCCTTTGAGACTGGGTGCATGCATGTAGTTTAGATGCCCCAGCTTGTCCTCTGTTAAAACACCTCTCATGTGCTCGCCTTTTTTGTTTTCCCAGTCCTGCTCGGCTGGGTGTACTCAGGAAACTTTAGTCCTGCTGTCAAGCAGCTGTTACTAATGCCGGTTTAAATAAAGGTAGACCAGAGACCTAAGAGAAGCTGATAGGAAGCTGAAATGGGAGGAGATGGAAACTAGATGAGGTCACTAGGTGAAAATTCATGTCAGGGTAGAATTAAAGTATGGGACTAAGCAGGGAGCTATTGATCATTGCTTACTTGGATGTTGCTTTCTGCCTTTTTGATGCATTGAATTATTACAGATGAAAGTACTTGCTTTCATGCAGTATCTGTATTAGAAAGCACTGAATAAAATCATAAATTGTGCATTGTGATGTGATAATCCATAACTTACATTTTCTGATGATCACTGACCCGGTTTCTCAGTACGGTGACCTGTGCCAAGGTGTTTAAAAAAACAGTAAACAGACACTTGTAATGCCCTACAAATTCAAAATGTTGCATGTATTTGGTCAAATGTGACTTTCTGACATTTTTACTGCATAAAAACAAAATCATTGCTACTACTTCATCTATTTCCACTGCGCAAATGACTTTTGGCTGAGTTCCAGTTGTGATGACTGAGAATTTGGTTGTGACATACTGTGTGAATGTATGTAAATAAACATTCTCTTTGTGTGCAGTTACTCATGAATCTCACAGTCAGTCACGTCTTTCTTATTGTTTGGCCTATGCCCTCGGGTCTACCCATTCAGGACATGTTGCTGACATACATGTGATTGTCACTTATTGTGAGTTCTTGCTTACCTCATACTTCTGCTTTGTGTGCTTATACTGAAGTTCGAATTTCTCTGCCTCCAGCTGGCGCATCCAGTCCCAGAGCTCCTTGGCTTTTTCCCTGTATCAGTACAGACAAGAATGTTTAAGTCTGTAATAGAGTTCAGATGGTGATTATTAACATAAAATTGATCATGGAGAGTATTTGGAGTGAGCTGAGACCAAAATCAGCAAACTTATAATGTTCTTCTTTTACCTGAGTGAGTCCTCCCTCATGTGATCAATGTTCAACTCCTTGCGCCGATCACTGAGGATCTTCTTCTTCTTTTCTCTCTCCGTTTGTCTTTTTGTCCCAGTCTGTGTCTGCTGAACAGGGAAAAAGGCATTTGTGGAATCATGCTATACAGTGTACTGCATTCCTCCATCAATTCATGAGTCTATCAGTCTATTTTTATGATAAAAAAAAGCATCACCTTGTATCCAGTGAAACTCAAGTTGGAAAGAATCATTTTCTTCCTTGCATCATCATCTGCTTTCTTCTTGGCCTCTTCCTCTTCTTTCCTCGCTTTCTCTTCCTGGTAGAAAAAAAGAAATACAGAGCCGCTGATCAGTCATTTACAGTTGAATTTGGTTAAACTGAATCTAAGTATAATTTGTACGTGTGCTGGCCAAAGACAGGAAGGCCAAATTCTGAGTATCACAATTTGAATATTTAAAAGTCAGTTTGTAAACTGTATCTGTGGCTGAGACTTGCATGAACTTGCAAGAGTTAGGAAACGTCTGTCTTAAAGTTATGAGCCATTAATGTAATTTGACCACAAGCTTTACTCACAGCTAGTTTGTTCTGCCGTTCTCTTTCTCTCTCTGCTCTGATCTTCATCTGCTCTGCTCTCTCTGACCTGCGTTTCTCCTGAAACAGGAAACAAAGGGAGATTCACAGACCAAAACAAATCCTGTAAACTCACAATGTGTTTTAAAGACATTGCTTTATTACAGGACTGGATAATACTGGAGATGAAACGTATGGTTCTGCAGCAGAAAAGTGAGATATGAACATACAATCCGATCTGTGAGATTAAGAAGCTCTTCCTCTTCCTTCTTACGCTTCTCAAAGTGAGCCTCGATCAGAGTCTGGAGCTCAGTCAGGTCCTTTTCCATTCGTTTTCGATGAATGTCCTGAAATTATCACAAGAGATCGAAATGTGAGCTGAAACATTATCCAGCATTCTGTCCAAAGAACAGCTTGCAGGTGTAACTTTGATCCATCTTGAGATGAACTCACATCAAAGTCCACTTTTTCTCCATCTGGGATCTTAGGAGGTGCCAGGCCGGGCACAAAACCAGGCCTGAGGAAATATTTAAATCTTTTTATTTGAGTATATCTCTCACAGTGAATTGTGTTTGACTTTGTATGGAAGTAATCATGTTCTTACTTTAACTTAGGCTTTGCCTCATCTGCGTATCCATAAAAAAAAAAGGAAAGCAAAATTCTTAGTTTATGAGGTGATGTATTAAAAAAAGGAACACACATGCATGAAAAAACTCACAAAGCAAGATTCCACTGTCACACACATAACCTCTGTACTTCTTAAACAACCTGTCCGTACCTCCATCATTTTCCTCTCCAGCATCTGACCCTGAAAGAGGAGAGGGTCAGTGCAAAGTCAGCATTTAGCGAAGTAGAAAAGGCACAGAGAGCTCACCCTGACATGTAGAGAATGAGACACTCTCGACAGTCCTGAGGGACAAGACTTTAAACAGGACTAACCAAAGACCATGACCCTCCTAATCCTCCTGCAGACAGTGCTGCAAACATAAGCTTCATCTGAAGAGTATGTGTCAAAACAGGTTTGTGGAGAGATTCTCAGTAAGATTAAGGTCTTAAAGAGCACATGTGGTTGTAAAAATGTGCTTTAAAATTTCATTTAACTGAATATCTGAATATCTTATTTTTGACAGATTTCAAGGGTGTGAAGTGCATGTATTTATCACTCCAATAGACTGAATCTCTCTAAATAGTGAAAAGTTCCACATTTTTTGGGTAAGAAATATATAGATGAGAATAATATATGACAAAGTGAAGTTAAAGATTTCCTTAAAAGAAAAAAAGAAAGAAAAAAAAAACACCTTTCTGCTTCAGTCAAATAAAAATACAAATAATGTGTGTCATTGTTGAGTGACACACATTACCCTCATGTTTGTTTCTAATTTAAAGGAAGCAATGGGTCAAATGAAGTAATGACCTCAGACTAATAGCAGTTGACTGACTCCTGTCAGTGCTGATGGGGAACAATATGTGGGTGTGAGTCATAGAAAGCTGCTTTAGATTGTCACCTCAGATAACTCATGTTTCCCTCACCTCACTCCCTGTCAGGTAACAATGAAACAAAGAGTGAGCTTGTCCATCAGTCTGTCACAGCAAATGTTTTGTCCATTGTAATTTCTTTTTTTTTTTTTTTTTGTCATCACAGTAATATACCACTCAACATAAGACACAGAGAAAGGCAACATTTTTGACAATGCTGCTACTTTACATAGACTTGGATAGAAAAAAACAAAAGGAAAAGGAAAAGAGAACTTATTCATTAACTTATTCATTAACATTTACAGATGTATCATTTTGGCTTTATATGCAGGTGTTAAATTTACCTTTATAAACTACGCTGTATAACATGAAATCGAAATTACAACACCTCCCTCAGGTTACAGGTACATTGATGGTTTTAGAGAGAGCATCACATTATCTTCCCAGGCTGATATGTTGCCACAGTGCCGTGTAATCCATATTTCATGAACCATTAAGTGAACCTTTATGGGGTGCTTCTTAAGCTAGGCAACCTTTTAAAACCCTTTGGATTATCTGAAAAATGCACTTTATGAAACTTATGTTCTACATAGTGACTGTCACCAGACTACAAGGTGCTGACAGCATGCTAAGAATAAATCATATCTACTCATAGCTGGCATACAAACATACATATATTAGCGTAAAGCTGTACTACCTTGTACCTCCTCCTCCTCCTCCTCTACTACCTCTTCCACCTCCTCCTCCTCCTCCTCCACCTCCTCCTCTGCTACCTCCTCCACCTCCTCCTCTTCTGCACAAAGCAAGCAGGTAGTTAGCAAGCAAACAATGGGGCAATCGTTATATCTGCCATGTACATGTATTTTTGACAATGCCTTCAAAATTAGACAATAGAAAAACAAGAAGATTTCATTTGCATGGCATTTTCTTATATTCTGACTTGACATGTTCAGATGTCCTTATGTTCTTGTCTGTGTTGCCCTGCTCAGTGGCCTGCCATTGCATTTTAACCTTTTATCTGTTTATTCCACTGTGTGAATAGTTATTAGCAATGGAAGATATGTAGATTCTTTTACATGGCGCAATTGTATTTAAGAATCACTTTTTAATGAATTTGTAAAAAATAGGCTTACAAAAAATAAAAATTACAATAATACTTAATATACATTATAATAGAAACAACTTTACTGAAGTAGGGAAGGGATTTTTGCCATTTTGCCACCAGCTTTTCCACAGTTGCATTTAGCTTTTGCACTCTTTGCAAAGTAGTTTCTAGTGCTGTGCTTTTTCTTCCCGACATCGCTTTCCTCGCTGGGCCTCTATGCTGAAAAAGTGACACCGAACCTTTTAGTCCCTTTGGCCACAGAGGGAAACTCAATCTCTTTCCACTGCAAAGAAAAGGTAAGCCAACCTTCATTAGAAGACCCCTAACAGCCATAAAAATGAAAGTGGGCATTGTGCTTCTGCCCCAAAGTGCTCTGTTGAGAACATAAGCTGACCTACATTGCTCTCTTTACAGTGACTCGACTCCACACAGAGGGAGACAGGTGCTGCTTAGTTTCAGGGACAGTATGGCAGTGTAGAAAGCCTACACGGACAGCCTCACAAAGGAGACAGAAATAGAGGTACGGCCTTTATCAACCCAATGCACCATTTAAACTGAAAGGACAGATCCACTGGGATGTTTATTCAAGGTGAACTATCTCCAGCCTCAGATCGGGAGGACTGACTGAGAGGACAAAGGTCAATCTGACGGATAAGCTGGAGGACGGCAGCTGCGCCTATAGTGGCACTAGCATGCCAAAAATACAGTATGCTGTGCAGTGAAGCCAGCAGCTTAGCAGATGCAGCGTGTTAAGTGACCAGCAGTGTTTAAATGTAAGGCTCAAGTGTGTAAAGCAGGTAACAAAGTGGCAGAAACAATACAACCAGCCTCTTAAGGCTGGTGCATTTAGATATTGTTTGTATTACAGCACATACCAACAATATCCTCCTCTCCTTCACAGCATAAACACATAGAGAGGTAACGAGCAGAGGCCAGCTATTCCAATGTATTGCACAAGTATATTACATGGACACAAATATATTTCTGATATACATTCATGCAGCATCATAACAATTCATTCTTCATGCATTTTTTATATGGTCTAGGTGAAGCAACTGCATAGCATCCAGCCAGTCACAGTTTCTCTCTGACAACATGCAGCAGTTTGAATCTGCAGCCTTGTATATTACACTGTAAGTACAAACTGTGCAGACTCATCTTGCCCGTGTGTGTGTGTGTGTGTTCTGCGAACAGATAAATTGACTTACGTTGTCCCCTGAAAGAAGAGAAACATACCAAAAATATTTTGTTACAACTGAATCCATCTGTGCTGGTATCATTCTCAATATTCTCAATCTCTGCTCTACAGAAATGTTGCATGTACTCACTCATATGAGGCATCTTCTGTGTCTGACATGTTTAAGATGCAGCACCTGTACAAATAAGTACAGTTCACTGCATCATGATGATATTAGAATAAAAGCTCCAATTGCTGTTTATCAACATACAAGAGAAACACACAGACTTACCCAGATAGTGCGATGTGCGCTTCAGATGGGCCTCAATGGGGAATTGTATACTGTGCCCTTCTCTGTTGGCCATAAGCTTTTAAACCCAGTGGTGGATCACATGGCGGCAACCTGCCCATGTCCACAATGGGTGGGCACATACCTGCAAACAGATGGCAGATGGCATTAACTAGAATGGGAAAACATGCACTCTCCATGGACTTGCATTGTCTATTTTTACACAGCAAAACCTGGACTGAACGCCACAGGATTATTGCTCTCAAAAGGTTTCAGTGTCTCAGGGCTGGCAGATGTAGGGAAGGTTAGAAGTAATCCTACAAAAATATGCAGATGGACAACTCGAGCTCCTCTGATTTCCAAGCTTTATGCTTTACAGCATTATGTAAAGGTAATAATTTATTCCTTTGACTGCAAGTGTCAGACAATCAAATAGCTGAGCACAATTCCCATGGCAGGTTGCTAAAGGAAAGGGTAAAATAAAACTCACTCCTTTTATACTCCATCCCCTGCAGCTCACCTTTAATCTCACATCCCTGCCCTCTGTGCTCACATGCAATAACGTGTTAGCAACAACACCCTTTTTGACCTGCCAAGCCTTTTGATACTCCCATTTGTTTGTTTTTAATGTCTGACACAGTCAGGATTGTGACTCAACAGATGTCCCTTTTGACCTGGAGCCAGAAGGTAACTCTGTTTGTGGGGCTGACGGAATGGAGTTCCCACTGCACTCACCCCCAACACTGGCTTTTTTTTTTTTTTTTACAGAGAGGCTGATGGTGGTGAATGGTTTGAGGTCTTCTGGGGCAGGTTAAAGCAGAGTCTGCAGTCAAGTCTCCAGTCTTGTCAGAGCAAGTTCCAAGCGAAGTAAGGTCACACAAGTCAATACTTTGGAAGTAAAACACAACTCAGTACCAAGTGTGCTGGGTCTCAGAAAGCTCCCACTTAAGTATGTGAACATTGTCCATTCACAGCTACGTTACTGGTGTTTCAAATAACTGAGACAATTTTCTGTCACAGCAATTAAACATTTTAGGTGTGTGTAGCAATGATAGGCCCAGAAATCTCAGAAATATGTTGTTGATATTTTATCCTTTGAGTGTCTTTGAGTTTGTTTATTAGATAGCTATATGAGGCAAGTTCAGACGCTAAGATAAGTATTGATCTAGCTCTACTGGCAGCTCATTCACTGGAGAACTACTACATTCCCAGCTCCTTTGCTTAATAAAGTATAACATTAAAAGGAAGGCTCATGGATTTTAGATGTATGTATGCATCTATGTAGAGTCTGTTAGATTTTGTGTCATCCACTTGATGGATTCACTTTGCTAGACATTGTACATTGTAAGACGGAAGTAAACGTGTTTTACACAGTAAAAGATTAACACTATGTCAACGCTTGTTTCACTTGTATGACTCAGAAAAAGACATCTGTCTGTGTACTTAATTCCTGGGTTCTGTCAAATATTTGGACTATCATTTGTCCTGTGGTTGTTTACATATATGATGAAAGTGAAATATTTGTTTGTTCCATGAAGACAGGAACAAACAATTTGAACTGCATTTGCATTTGAACGTTTAGAGTTTGTGTTACTTTACTAATAACCGTTGAGTAAGGTGCAGCAAAACTGTCAGGTGCAGCAAAACTGTAGTGAAACGTTAGAAAGTCAGACAATCACAGGATTTAATTCAAAATACTTTACTTTGATCGAGTAGAGTTTATTCTCCTCATTGTATGCAAACCCCACCCGTCTGGCACCTGAGTCAACTAAATCAAACAACAGAAGTACTTAGGCCTCCTAATACTGTTTAACCCCGACATGACACTAGTCCTGACAAGGATCCTCCGCTCAAACAAGTCTCACCACTTTTAAGACTCACTATATTATTAGTGAACCCTTCAGGTTTTCAATAAGCATAGCACTGTATCTAGATATACAAAAACGATACGATTTTTTTCTTTTTTTTTTCTCAAGTTGCCAGGCTAGAACCTGTCAGTGGGAAAATTTGTGTCATCATCTCACTCAACCGATTGTGAGCTGATACTGTCACCTGCTGGCTGAAATGAAATATGAATATATATA
>JBBMJY010000018.1:21118921-21132266 GCA_037833715.1 Toxotes lorentzi
TATCTATGTATCTGAGGCTGTCGACAAGGTCAGAGATGAAACACATTTTTGTTCCACTTATTTACAGTCTAGCTTATCAGTTTAACCACTTCAAAGCTCTTGCACAGATCAGAGGTCTAGAGTGTAATACTTTTCATCTTCGCATGGATTTCAGACCTAGTTTTGCTGTTGATGTGACTCACACATGTTCTAGTCAGCGCCAAAGCAAACAGCTGCCCCCCTCCACCACCACAGCTGCCTGACACTCTGGTCAGCGAGCCAACTCCTCGGCTCAGGCAGAGACGGGGCTGAGCACTGCGACTCCGTTGTTCAACACGGCAGCTGGCAGTTTGCTCTGTGTGATGATGATTAGAAGCAATAACAAACACACCCAGGACCACATAAACACACACAAACTGATTTCGTCAGATCAGAACAACAAAAAGGACAATGACAGCTGTGTAAAGCATGCCAAATTTTGCATCACATGGAACGAGGGGAAAAAAAACCCCAATTGTTTTTGTTGCCTGGTGTTTATTTTGTGTCACAGCAATAATGCATATTTTAAGACAGTATCTACACCATTTGACGTGTAATGCAGTAAGGATGGCTTCATCTTGACTGTGAGTGGTGTTATTCAAACTCAACATTTGTTTAGTTCTGCTATTACACTTTGAGTGTCTCTTTGTATCACAACCACAGAGTTTAAAATGGACCAGATACACAATGCACATCCAAACAAAGTTAGATCTTAGTGCTCTAATGTTTAGCATGAATTCTTTTTTTAAGCCTATAAAATTATACACTGGATTCTAATGCGGCGCACACATGTACAATAAGCTGTGTGTTTTGTGCCTCTGTTGTTCCTCATTGCCTGTAGCTGGAGTGAAAGGGCAGAGTAAAATAGGATAGTGACTGAAGGATCCTGGAAGCGATGATATCAGCACATGTCAGTCCCAGGTGAGCCGAGGCCTCAGGCTTTACTGGGAGTGAGCCAGAGCTCCTGCACCCTGACCGAAGCCAAACCCCTTGGGACCAAAGCTCTTTGCATAGCATCCTGTGAATGAAATTACAGTGAATGAGAAATACTCTGGATAATACAGTGCTAGCTTCAATTATACACACTTCTGAGTGCAAAAATAATGTTTCATTCAGAGGGAAACCTCAATCTTCTGATCCACACAATCATAAGAAGTTGGCTGACTGAAAGTAGGAAACTGACAAACAAGCACTTCTACTCCCTTTTGTTCAAATACCAATAAAATATATGCTAAATAGCAAAAGGTCAGGGGGGTTACTGACCTGCTGGGCCTCTGCCGTAAGTAATTTAGAACAACTGTGTTGTGTCTGCCCTGCAAACTGGGCTTAAACTGAACCGGTAAGGTCTGAAATGTAAGTAAATGATGCCGCATGTATGAATGAACTACGAAATGGCAGAAAATGCTCATTACAGTTTCTTAAAGACCAAGAAACGTCCTTTTGTCCAACCAACATTCAACAGATATTAAATATTCAAGTAACAGAAAATCAATCACTCATCCTCAAATTTTAGAAGTTGGATTTTGGTAAGGATTGGTATTTAATTGCAGGAAAAACGAACAACTGATTATCAGAATAGTTGCCAGTTAATTTTCTGTCCATCATCTAATCGTTTCAGCTCTGGCTGATCCACACAGACCTTTACAGTAGATCTCCCCGTCTCGATCCGCGAGGGTCGTGGACTCCAGTCCTTTGCCACACTTGGCACAACGAAAGCATCCCTTATGCCAGGACTGAGGAGAGGGCAAAGAATTAGATTAGGTTCAAATATAAACAGAGAGCTGACAAATCACCCACATTTTAAGGGAACGTTTATTAGATCTTTCTTACGTTGCCTCCTCCGATAACCTTCTCTGCTGCGTATACTGTTTTGCCACATCGAGGACACACATCTGAGCCGCTTGCTTTCTGGGCAAACTTGGAGGCGTTGGGGTTATTTGTAGGGCGATGAGCAGCTTGTCTGTCCACAAAAACCAGAGCTTTTAATTTGGTGGTAAAAGAAAGTCAATTGAGGGAGGAAACAGAACAACTGCATAAAATTTCACACATGCGGCTTCACTACATTTATTAAGAGCTACTAATACAGATATGTGGATCCTTTTTATGTTTCGTCCCTCATTTGAAGCTGTTTTGCTTGTGCACACTTTTTTTCTGTTCAAAAACATAAATTTATTATAAAAAATGTACTCTGATACGTATATACAGTATATAGCTTTATTAACAGGAGGAAGTGATATTTTGCTCACACTTCAGGCTTGATTCCAAGTCCCTCTCCTGTGTCCATACTCAGAGTGCCGGCTCCACCTCCGAAGCCGTAGCCTTTTGGCCCATATTTTTTGCCGTAGCATGATTTGCAGTAGATCTCATCCACATGAACTGCCACTGTTGTGCTGTCTAAATTCTTCTTACAGACCACTTACAGTAAAGAAAAAGGAGAAAAACAGATTGTGTACAAATCTCTGGTCATTCCTTTTCCTATTTAGTCCACAAGTATCTACAGCGCGGCAAAGAAAACAAACTCAACTCCCAAAAACAATCCTTGATGTAGCTGTGACTTTACCACAAACTATGCATGACATTTTACAGAGGAAAATGGGATACCCACTATGTGCTTAGCTGGCTCAGATGAGTCTATGCTGGAGGGGGGAGTATGTCTACCTTCCTCTGCCATTTAAGGAAGACCAAGTCTCTGTCACATGTTTCCACTGGATCCAAATAAGGACTGAGATGTCTGAGTGAAAACCTGGGGATGCTCACTTTCCTATACCCTGATGCCAAATACTCTGCATTCCTTCCTGGTACTTCTTGTTATTTCAGAGTTGTTAAAGGAGTCAGTGGGCGAATAAAGCAGATTACCTGAGAACTTCAATACTTACTGCACAGAAAACAGGATTTATGCCAGCTCTTCCCCTCACACTGCACTTCCTCAGCGAAGTAGACGGTTTTCTGGCAGCAGCCGCACTTGTTTCCTCCTCCGAAAGGCATTCTGTGGGACAGGAGAGCAGCTTGTGTACATTTCTCATTCACTGTATATATAATGTTCGGTGCTACTCTGTAGACAGAGGCCATCTGCAACACTTGAGGCTACTTACAACAATACCTATAAAAGGAGAAGCACCAGTTTGCTCTGCTCTTTCTTTCCCTCTTCTTGTCCCAGTGTGCTGGCAGTAGTGGATAACTGAGGGACCGTTCATACCTGATTGTAAAATGTAAAGTACCTGCTTGTGTGGCTTAGATATCACTACACTACCTCACACAGAGAAAATGACATCTGAATGCACTCTGTATAGACACCACACTAACTGTCTCTGGGTTTCAAAAGTTAGTTGTCTTTTTATGGCGACAACGTCAAGTAATGTTTGAGACACGTCAGCTGGTGGCTGTCATCCACACAGAATGTCAGTATTCTACAAGTTCACTCTGGATAAACAGGAAATTCTCAGCATTTTATTTTGTAATCACATTTTAACAAGCCTGGCCTCAGACACACCAGCAGGCTGTGAAGCAGATCGTTTTTAGGATTGAGTCTGGCGACAAAAAGTTTACTTGAAGGTGTATTATATACAAAACTCTTCTTGACGGAGCAGTGACACCTCTTCAGGGTTGTTTCCTATCTGATTTCTTTCCTGCCGATGCTCAGGAAAAAAGTTTGCAGCATAAACCCTTGTGATCCAAGACAATAACAGGATGTTTTTCAGCTTTAAAGTTAGGCCTCTTAACTGCATGTTAACCGCTCCACTGTACAGGTATTTAATTAAAAGTAACTTTGGTATTTAATTCTTGAAAGTACCCATTTGATTTCCTCTGAAATATAACAAAAAAAGAAATGTTTATAGTAGTCTTTCAAAAGATTTCTTTAAGTGCATATATAAATGAAAGAACAACACACCAACCTATAAACATCTTGTCACTCTACCATCAAATCCCATGGCTTCTATGTGGAGATATCTGTTGTTCTATGACATATTTTTCTGTATCCTTACAAATGACAGATTTCAACTTGACTCTTACCTGAACCGAGGTGAAAGGTTGCTCCTCTCTGTGGTTGTTCAGTGATAGCAAGAGATGAGTGAGTTGTGAAGAGACACTTGTCTGGCGAAGAGAAGTGAGGGAGGCTGAGTGGACACCACGCTGAACTGAGGGAGGAGCCAGGGCACAGAGATTGAAAGTGGGAGTGAAATATATGGAGGCAAAGGAGGAGAAAGATAGTGAGAGTAGTTATTGATGGACTAGGAGGAGGGTAGGAGACTGCAACAGACAGACACCATCTTCATGTTTCTGCAACTGTCCTACTTGGTGAAATCACAAAAGCACCCGCCAGAAAACGAAGAAAAGAATTAAATATAAGGAACATATTCATCATGTAGCCAGAAACACGACTCCAAATGAATGTCAACATTGCCTCATGTCTGCTTGATGTATAAATAAGCAACTGTTGCTATCAAGCTCTCCATATCAACTTAAAAGGTGAAAAAATGTGAATGTTATGTTTAAAGCTTGTCTGTGCCGCATGCTCTGTTAATGCAGGTTTGAATTTGCAAATCCTTTGCAGTCTATGACCCACAGCTATTAACAGGCACCCCGGTGATGCCCTGCGAGACCTATACTGCAGCCATCTCTACTTCTTGCTTGTTTCAGGGAATTTCTTTTTTTTTTTTTTCCCCATCTGTCTGGTCTTTAGCAAGTCAAACGTGATCTGTTGGATTGAGGTCAGATGACTGATTTGGCAAATCGAGAGCGTTCTACTGTTTGACACTGAAAACCTCCTTGGTTACTTGGCTAGTTTTGTGTCATTGTCCTGCTGCATTGTCTTAAAATTGGGGGACTATGAAGAAAAAATGACCTGCACAGCTCACCAAATATGCTTGTAAACAACCTCTAACACTCTAACATTGTTGTTTCTTGAACCTCATAGTTATTGTTTCATTTCAAATCGTGGGTGGTGGAATATTCCTAATATTTATGGCTGTAACTGAATGTGAGAGTATAATTAAAACTAAGCACCATGTTTTGTTAAGCTAGAGGCCAGAAGCTTGATAACAGTATTTATAAGTTATTTCTGCTCTCCACCACATGTGACATTTTCTTGTGATATTTCCTGCAGTGTATTTTCTATATGTCCGTGGGGTAATATGTATTTCCTCTTGAAATCACTCCGTGACTTTGTGTGTTAGATGCATTCGCTCCAACAACCATAAATAAAAGAGAAAGTATGAGCAGCAGTGATATCTAGAGTTCACTGCCTATTAATCTGTCCAGTCTAAGGAGAAATTCTGTGGTCGCTGCCTTACAAGGTGTTTCTACTGAGAGAATGATGTCCTGTCTCCAGAGACCTTCTTGGTGGGTTTAAGTGGGCTGTGTGACTCAGAGGGCAGCAGGTCAATCAGAAATTGTTTACTTGACACATATTTTACCTGAGTCTGCACTTTCGTGTTATTGCTAGTTGTAATCAGCTATCAGGCTGCAACAACACCAAAGAGTTAAATTTCAGTAGTTGGTAGATAATAGATTTTCATATACTGCACCATGCTATAGTATATTATTAATATTTTTTAACCTGGCATATACAGTATGTCCTAACAATCCATCTTTAACTGGGACAATGTGCATGAACACCTTGACCAGTGAGGTGATTTCTTTTATTTTTATTTTTTAAATTTTGTATTTAGATTTGTATTTGTATTATAGATTTCAGTGTAATAGCTGCAAAGCGCACATTTAAATGCATTTATAAGGAGACGCTATTACCAACAAATTACCAACATATTGTCTCATTGTGTCCTTTTTTGATAAAATATTCTTTTACCACTGCAACAGCAATATACAACAACTAATACCACGGCTACTTCTAAGGGCATTATTGGCATTTTTCTGGTGATCTTGTGCCCTGTGACATTCAGCAATTGTGCAGGAACAGTCTCCTTGTCTTTATTAGAGCAAATCACACATGTGACCTTTCCATTATTGTAGATGGATGGTCAGTGTTCACCCAAATAGGGCACAATCTCATGTATTCTAGAGCATTTATTCCTTATTATGTTTCATAATTCAGTAAAAACAAGGAAGTTAGCACTTCCAGCAGGGCTCGGTTATCTCCCTACAAAATAGGAGGATCAGGAAAGGTGAAACTGATATGGAGACTGTAGTCGATACAGGGCGGGAAGCAAACGCCAGCAGAGAATGATGCTGCTCGGTCTGCCTTCCTCCCTCTCTTTGAGCCCTCTAGGCTCTTCACCATCATAGGAAGAGACAATAATGAACTCTAGAAGCCTATTTATAGCCTGTGACTGGCCAACACTATCCCTCTGTTTCTCCTCTGTGGACATCCGCCTTGACTAGTTGTGTAGTATGTGTACATGTGATTATGCTCATGACGGAGAGGCAGAAGAGAGGAATAAAGGAAGAGAGGAGTGGAGTGACAGAGACTCAATGGATTCAATCCAGAGGAAGAGGAGAGGATAAGAGGAAAAGCAAGATAAGAGGCAGGGACGGGGCTGGGCTGTAGTCCATCCATCAGTCCACGGAGGAGTGGTGATTGCTCATTGGAGTCTCATGGAGGAATTCAGCACAGTCTCTTTTTGCCTTTGACCTGACTTGAAGCCAGGACTCCTCCCATGGTAATGGTCTCCTTTTGGCAGCGTTTTCCACAGAAGCTTTGCCAAGTTGTCAGGTTAGGAAGAAGAGCTGGAAGAGGTGAGACGACTTCACATTGACAATGTGTTTGCATAGCAACCAGCCCTCAGTGTGTGTGTGTGTGTGTGTGTTTGTTTAGTGTATTTGGCTTTGTGTGCTCTGGTGTTAGATCCAGTGTTAAATCCACAGTGGCTGATATCCATGCCTTGGTTCATGTTGTTGTTCTGTGCTATTTCAGTGAAAATAATCTCATGTAGCCTCATTTTGCAGTTTCTAAGTGCATTTTTTTAAAAAATGTGTTTTTAACTTTATTGTGGGGCTGATCAGTCCAATAACGCAGAAGCTGACCACCAGAAAATTACTTGGCAGCTATTTCGATAACTGCTTAATCTTCTAAGTCATTTTTTTAATCAAAAAGAAGCCAAAAAATTTAAAGGTTCCAGCTTCTCTAATGTGAATATTGGCTGGTTGGTTTGCTTGGTCTACTCTTATATGAAGTCTCATATTTTTGGGTTTTAGACTCATGGTCAGACAAAACAAGACATTTTAATATGTCAGTTTGGGTTTTGAGAAACTGCGTTGTGCACTTTTTACTTTATTCAGACATTTTTTGGACCGAATGGTTAACCGATTACTCGAGAAAATAATCTACAGATTCATCAGCAATGAAAACAATTGTTAGTTGCAGCCCTCCTGATTTATTTGAATATTATGTTATTTGGTCAACAGCGACCCAAATTAAACTTGAATTGAACTAAATTAAACTAAATGCCTTTTTCTCCACAGTGGTCAGGAATGTGAGTAATCAAGCGATTAATCCGTCTAAAATTAACTTTTTAGCAATAAAGCGATTGTTCTTTCTAGAGTCCTTTCCGAGCCCGAGTGGGGAATCAAATGCAAGCTGTTACAGCACAAGTAGCCAAACGTGTTTGTAATATTTCATATAATGTAATTAGTATGGTTTAGGATATAAAAATATAACCCTAATTCATTCACTAAAAATGATTAGGTACATTTGAGGGGGGAAATGAAATAATTGTGTTTATGGCAGAGGGAGTTTGGCTGGATGTCTAAGTTGGATGACCCTCTCAGACTGAGTTTAATGTGCTCTCTGCTGACTCCGGTTCTGCGGCACACACTGTGGCCATAATGAGAGAGAGATGCAGTTTCATAAATTAGTCAGTAGAGGTCACATATAGGCAGAGATTATATCTGAGTGGATTTGAGACACACCCTGATTTCTCTCTCTTGCTGTCTTTCGGTGTGTACTACTTGCTGTAAGCCGTGCTGATGCAAAAGGTGACAAGGTTTATTAACTGAAGCAGAACGTGCTTTGGTGAACATCGGAGTGTGAAGTGCACGATTAATAATCTGTGAGAGTAGGGTGAGGGATGAAGGACTCTGCTATCAGTTTATTTCACTCAGGCTGTTTGCACCTGCCTGGGAACCCACTGATTCTCTATCTTGGCTCCTTTAATTAAGGTGCAATTATGTTCAACCCCATGCAAGGTATCTCATATTGTCTATAGCAATTTGTATCTCTCAAGGTCAAACAGTTTATGTGGACAGTGTGTCTGTGTGTGTATGCAGATTAATTACACATTTCTGGGTATTTCTGTGTCCAGCCATTGCACATCTTTGACTGTAATCCTCACTTATCTCCTGTCTGTGACTCAGCACAGAGGATGTAGGGCTCTAATTTCCAAACTGCCTCAGTCTATAATCTCTCCTCATGAACTTTAGTCATCCTGCAGAGAGCTTTGACTTCAAGAAGAAGAAGTAATTTGCTCAAATGTGCAAGAGGGAGTATAACTTAACCCGTTGCCTCATTTTCTTCACACCAGTATGCATGTTGTTTCATTGCTCTCGGCACACTCTAAATTTGGTCATGATCCGCTACATATCCCTGACCTACACATATTCTGCCTTGCAAGTTGATTGTGTGAGTCATTTTGCAATATTTGGCCCCACATCTCAGAGGGGGGTTCTCTTAGTCACAGTTTATAATCCTTAACCTCAAAGATTATATGAGGAAAAAGAGTGTGTGAGAGCCCATGCTGTCACCATATCATCGCTCCTGTCATTCTTTTTTTTTTCCTGAGCTGACACCTCCGAGTAGGCTTCCTTTGGCCCAGATTTCTCTGTGAGGGTCGTGCTGAGGGAGCCTGTGCCCTGTAGGCAGCCAACTACAAACATGCAGTGACAATTCAAATCAATCCAGTTCACTGCCTCTGACTGTGACTCAGGACATGGAGCGCCAGGCGGAAAAGATGCATACCCAACCTGCCAAGCTGGGCTGTGACAGATAAAGAGAGATTGGGACAACAAAGCACAGAGTGTGGGGCAGTTTATGGGTACTTCACCAGGTATATGGCCCAGTTTTAGCTCAGCACTTTTGTTCAGAGAGACTTGAACTGGAACGGCGCCAGATCCATTTGCAAGTCAGAGGGAGCGCCTGCCGGCTAAGTAGTCTGATCCACAGGCACCAACTGCAGCAGAGGATCTGTCTAGAGTATTGTTATGCAAGCAGGAAGGGAGCAGTCCCACTTTGATCCACTCATTGGACGGAGGCAGGGATGCTTCGGTCCTCAGTGCTGTTGAAGCTGGGGGCTGCTGTTTGCTGTCCCATCTGGGTATGTGCATGTTGGACAGTAGAATAGCACTGGGCTTGGAGCAGCGACTCTGCAGGGTTAGATCACAAGAGGGGTGGACAGATGGTGGACCTGAAGATAATGCTCATCACTCAGCTTGCCTCTCATCACTAAATGGTCTCAGTGCACTTGTTACCGTCTCACTAAGTTTTTTTTCAGCCTTCTTGTTGGTAAGTTTGAGTTCCTTACTGACTTCTGTGGACAAATCACATTTATGGTCTATCATTTCTAAATCTGACTAGTGAGAGGCATGCCAGCTGCACGTTGTTTTTTAACTGAACTGCAGTTTAAATCATTTTATTGATCTTAACTTTCCATTCTCACTTGTGACCTTGTTTTTTTTTTAAACAGCTCAGATACACAACTGTACCACTACAAGTGCATTACACTGTGGTATTTGATGAGCATGTGAGCAGTGTCTTGTGGTTGACTGAGATATTTCTGTTGTGAATGGCTGCAGGCTGAGAGGAAAGGCCTGAAGGGAACAGGACACAGTCAGGCTGCTGAATGAATTCCTGCAAAGAGTTTGTGGTCCCGTGCTGGACTTTTATTGTCCTGCCTGGGACAGGGGAGTCATGTGCCCGCTAATTGTCTGGGATATGCTGCTGACTCATACCAGTGTGTGCTGCCACTGCATCGGGCTCACACTCACACTACTCATCTACGTTTAGCCTGAGATACAGTAGACTGTGATCATTCATGCGCTGGTGTTTGATGTCCTCATCAAAGACTGAATCAGCATGAGTTGTTCTTTTAGTGCTGGAAGCAATGAAATCCTTTTGAAATATGAAGCTTCAGTGATGCTTGTTTTAAAAATGTTTGGTTAAACACATTGTGTAATCACACAATGTCTGTGTTTATCAAACTTGTGTTCAATAGGGGTGATGATACTAATGTAACTATGATACCTGAGTTTCAGTACCAATACAAAAAAAAACTACTTATTGTGATAAGAAACTTGTGGGATTTAAACCCATTTTTCTTCCTTTTTTTCCCAATTTAAAGCTGCACTAATAATTGTTATTATTCTTTTTTTTTATCAACCGGCTCTACAGAGCATTTTAGTGTCTTTCAGCTCATTGTTTTAGTTTTATAGCCCACAACTTTAGTGTTCCGGTTGACTCTTACCAGCAGCATGCAGAGAGAGAGGCAAAGAACACTAGGAACATGACTCCAAATCAGTGTTGCTGGATGTATGAATAAACAAATGTTTGCTAACATGGTTCCCCTTACAACTTTGTAAAATAATCTGTCAGTGTCATGTTTAAAGCTTGTTATGCTGCCCCCAAGAGGCCAAGAAATCAATTACTGCGCCTTTAACAGAAGACGACAAATGTTTTCAAATGTTAAATGTTGTCTAAGCACATTCAGCCTTACAAAAACTTAAAACTGTACAGTCTAAAATCTGAAAAATGGCATGTTCACGCTACTGTTCGGTACCAAAAAAATGCTGAAGCTCCGCACCTAGTCCTAGTATGCACTAATGCACACAACGCAGACCATGAAGTTATTGAATTCTACATAGAAAGCCCATGCATAGCCATGGGAATACCACTAATGGTGGGTGATGTCACTGCCAATAATACAGATCAATCGTGTGTGTGCAACTTGCTGCACTTTTGAACTTGAACTAATTTCAATGTCACTCTGGATTATGGTATAACAACACCGAAATAGTGTCCTGTGGTAAGACAACATGTATTACGGTGGTGAAAAATGCTGCTGTGGGCATAATTTTGTCTCTTCCCTTCAGCCTGCATCGTGTCCAAGGCGCTTTCAGAGCTGCTGCATGTGCACAGCAGATTCTTTTTTGCTTCATTTTCATCAGGGCACTGCGAGCATTGTGGTCACATTGAGCACTGCACAGTAAACCCATAGATGATTTTAAATTACACATATCATCAAAATAATCACGGTGATTATAATATTATAGCACATGCATGCACAGTGATGTTATGGTAAGATGTTTCAAATACTGGAGAGCATCGTGTTCAGAGGGTGATTTTTCTTCCCTCATAAATGCCACGTCTCAGTGTGTCCTGAATCCAAATGTCCGCGTTTGTGTGTGTGTGTGTGTGTGTGTGTGTATGTGTGTGTGGTTTGTCTGGTATGGAAAGTCTAGTCCACAGACATGCTCCAGTAGCAGACATGTTCCACCTTGGCTTACCCAAAATGACATGTGTGCCGGCCTTGGAAAACCTGATACATATTTTATGTGTTCCATATAAAGCTGTTCTTCAGTATCGAGCGTTCAGAATAAAGTCTTGTCAGAGAAGAGGTACAAGATGCGACATGAGGTGAAGATGCGTCCTGGGTGCAGGTCTGACTTTATCTTTGAAGCAGAGTTTATGACGGCTGCCAGTGGCAAGGATGTCAAACATGAAGTTTGGGGTGAGAACGTCCGGGGTGATCTTTACACTGTGGTTTGTTTCTGGTCCAGTTGTTCAGTGTAGATACAAATAAAGTGTAGTTCAGTCTTCAGGTTACAATTTATGTCACTGTGAGCATCTTGTCAGTTGTTGAGTGATGTGTTGCAGCCCCTGTGTCGCCCTTGAGAACTGACATTTCAGTGCAGCTTACCCCCAGTGAACAGAAGCTGAGTTAAACCAGACATTGATGGAAGAACACAAGGCTTTTGGTGATAACACATTACAGATGAACTAGGAGACAGTGGCTTTATTTGAATCCTTTCAGTAAAATAAAGCTGCTATTGAAACTTCTGATTGACGTATCGTGTCAAATTTAGGACTTTCAAAGATCGCAGCTTGCAGATTAGATCAACCTCTGGCGGCTGTAGTGGAGGTCCTCTGCTGTTGGGAATGTGGCTGAAACAGCTGACTGTGTTTTAAGTTAAACAGTTGCACAAGTTTCCAGGAGATGAACACAAGCTCTGAAATCCAGATGTGGTCAGTAGGGTTTAGATGACAGACAACATGAAAGCTTCACCATGAGTAAGTATAAATCTGACAATAGCGCAACTATTTCATTTTGTTGTGTTTGATGTGAAATGTTTAGTTGCCGGTGGAAAAAAATCCAGTTTGTTTACAACCACAGTTTTGTTTTTGTAGGTTTGGCCACTTTAGTGGCTCTTTTACCATGTTCTACGTTCCTAAACCACTTGTTCCGAAATGTATCCCAGTTTTGACCTGTGCTGAATTGAATTAACTATTGAATTAAGTCCAACTTTTTTTTTTTTTTCTTTTTGTGAAAACCCAATGTGCTCACCTAAAGTCCATGAGGCAGGGACAATGCTGAATGAGGGTTTATGTGACGATTAAGATCACGACAGATGATTCTTATCCAAAGTTACATCTCGGCCCAGTCCATTACAGGCTCAATGTTTTATACCTATTTATACACTGTGACATGGTGTAATGTACTATCCCTCGGTCAAAAGCTTGTTTTGATCTGAAATATGTAGACTTCTCCACGTCCTGAGAAGACGGAAAAATGTGGTGTTACATTTTTCCGTCTTTGTTTTAAATTGTGTGCTTTCAGTACTGGCGGCGGTCAGACCTTCTTGTATGTACAGGTGTGTTTCCACAACCACAGGTCTCCACTCAAATTAATGACTGAACAGATAAGTGGCAGTATAAATGGACCAAAGTATAATTACAAGCAGCAGTAGGCTTTTTTTTTTTTAAATAAAGATTTATGGTCAGATTTGGACAGTGCTGAATATCATCAGGGAAGTTGTTCCAAGTGCTATCACCTTAAAGAAATGCAGATTTTTACCATGGCTCCACTGGGATTAATGTGCTTTCTAAAAGGACAGCTGAGCTGTGTCTGTATTTAGTCTGATGTGGATAATACAGACAGATGGGAAGGGTCAACATTTCAGTTGGTCATTTCTGGTTCTGCAGTGTTAAAGACCAAGCTCAGTGGTGCCACTGTGAGCCATATGTATGCAGGTTTTCACTCCAACCATTTAGACTGTTTTCACTAATTAGTTCTTCCCCTCCTGGCTAAAGGTGTGTGTGTGTGTGTGTGTGTGTGTGTGTGTGTGTGTGTGTGTGTGTGTGTGTGTGTGTGTGTGTGTGTGT
>JBBMJY010000018.1:21139257-21203899 GCA_037833715.1 Toxotes lorentzi
GAGCATTATCCTGCTGGAAGTAGCCATTAGAAGACGGTGAACTGTGGCCATGAAGGGATGAACATGGTCAGCAACAACAAGACAGACTGAGACATTCAGACTATGATTGATTGGTATTAAGGCCCAAAGTGAACAACTATTTGCTCACACATTGAACAGTAAACATTTGTCAGTGCTGATGAATGATGAAAAATAAGCTCCTATATGTGAAGAAAAACTGCAATACACTTTTAAAAAGACTGGAATAGACATTTTATGTGTTTTAGCATTTCGAAGTATTTACATAGTGTGGGAAATTCTACCAGCAAACAGTGAGGGCTTGACACACAGACACAGTTCTTGTGTTCAGGCAGCAGAGTCACTGCTGACAAACAGAAACGCAGAGTGTGCCATCACATCAGTTTTTACAGGTTACAGCAGACACAAAATCAATGGCATTAACCTGTTTGCAGTAAAAAAGAAAAAAAAAATCAACCCGTGAGAGTAATAATGGTCCATTTCTTGTTTGGAGGCGGGTTCAGAGAAGGACTCTGGCCCCGCTCAGAGGACTCTGCATGCCTACCAGCCCGGTGGCCTCAGCACAAACACCAAAGAGGGCCAATGCAAATGGCTACATTGACCCAAGGTCAGTCAATCAGACTTCAGCACTGGCAGCCCAGCCCTTAAGGGCCCACACCACACCATTATATCAATCTGTCTGCCTTCAAAAGCAATTCCAGCACATCAATAGCGTGCTATTGTGTAGACCAGACGTGGCCACGAGGGCCGATCGATGCTCATATATTCCTTCTGTAGATACTCTCTTTGTCTCTCACAAGGGTTGAGAGGAGTATTTACCAGGCAAAGGCTTTTCTGTGAGAATGAGTCTAATTTATTGTTCAGGCTGGTGATGGGGACTAACATAAAAATTACAGAAAGCGGAGAACACATTGACTTTGAGAGAGCTGATTGGGGACTATTGCAACACAGAGAATATCTCGCAGCTAAAATGATACTTAAGAACACACAGCGGGAGCATTAGAGATAAATAGTTTCTGTGCTGCTTTTTAGTAAAAGGACGGGTGGCAAGTAGGAAACAGTGCTTTGTTGAGAATGCTGATTGAAGTTCATAGGCTGCAGGTGATTTGTGCAGACTTTAACAAGCAGATTTGTGGGAGCAGAAATAATCATTGCTATTTGTCCCTTCAGCTCACATCTTCTCCTCGGCCCTGCAGTTGATGTGAGCGGTGTACTCGATCATTTCTGCCCACAAGGGGGATGGCCTTTATCCTACTTCATATTCTCTTTTGCTTGTACATGAGTCATTTCAGGAAAATGTCATTTAATTTTCATCTCCATAAGAAAAGAACACGTCAGAACAGCAAACAAGAAAAATAACAGCCAACAGACATCCAATAGTCTCATTGATGATGAACACTGTTGGCAGATTTACAGAAGGCAATTTGACAGTTTTTTTTTTTTTTTTTTTTTTTGGAATAACACGTATTTTCATTTTAGAGTACAAGGCACTTCACCCCTAATTTATTTCCTTTCTCAAGTAAGTAACAGAGCAACACAGACAATAATACTCATGATAATGATAATACTGACTCCTCACTTTAAAGCAGCAGCTGTCCAGTTACATCTTAACTTGGTCACCCTGGTCTGTTTAAACAATGAGAAAAAACAAAATTAGCTGACTCTTGACTGTGACCAATCCATTCATGTTGTAGGCTTATAAAGCTGATAATGCTAAACTGTTAGCAAACTATTGCGTCTTTACATAACCAGCAAATGTTAAGTCCAGTTCATGCTTGCCTCAATCAGGTCCGCAAGACATATATTTTGTCATCTTCCCTTTTCCATGAAGGTCCACACTGATCCCTGCATGGATGTCCTCTGTCCAATATTTGTAACAATGTGGACTGTAGACGCCGCAAGCTTGCCGACCATGGATGCAATAGAAAAGCAAAAAATGCGAACAGATGCCATGATGCTGTATGCACACAAAAAAACAAGGGTCTGCATGCAGTGTCTTGTGCCCTGGATGCTTTGTCAATTGCCATATAAGATGGATGGGAGGTGGAGATGAGCAGGAAAAAGATGATGACAGCGAATCAGAGGGGAGAAAGATCATTTGTACACCCGCAGACAATGTTGTGACAAAACATGAGATTAGTAGCATTAAAAATGTTTTTATATCATAGTTTTCACACAGAGTGGACATGTTTGTAACTCCATGAAAGACAGGTTCATAAACAAAATTTAAATTGCATTATTTTTTTTTTCCATGCCTAAAGAGGGATATAAACACACTGGAAAAAAATCATGAAAGGGATAGATGATTGAGAGGAAATCTATTAGTTTAGTTGGACAAAGTCAACAATGTTCACCTTAAGCAGCTGCACACACCATCTTCTTTTTCATATTGTTCAGTCGATGAGAGCCAGGGGAATCAACTAAATTAGTAAAGTTGCGAGCTCTAAAACCAAAACAGCGAGAAAGGCTAAAATGCTTTGTAGAACTGAGGGGAACTGCATAGTTGGTGATAATTATGTGCACATTCATCGCTACAAGCAACACCATTGACAGTGTAGCTTTAAAGAAACCTCCAGGTTAGTGAAGGACAGCAAAACGATTTTGCGTATCAATCTGCTTTTATGTTCAGTACTGATGTCCTCTCACTGGTTTCATCAGGTAAAATTTTATAAATTACTGATCTTTGTGTTTTTTCCCTGCTGAGTCATGTCCTCAGTCTGCTCTCTTTTCCTCATCAGGAGATATCGTCGAACAAACTAAAAAAATGTCAATGTTTTGTCTCCATTGCAAACAAGAACTAACAAGAATGTCCTTGTAATGGAGAGCCACACTGGTGTTATCTTCAGAATATTAAGAGTTGTTTTTGCTTTATGAAATTGGCAGATATTTTTTTCAGTTGTTTTATTAAAGAGCTGGTAAGACAGACATTTCTGCTCTGCGGTAAACATGGATTTAACTGACTCAGCCTTGTCTCTTCACATGGCTACTCTCAGAATTGGTTCTTTTATCTGCGCCCATTCCATCTGGGATGACCTCGGACAGACATCATTTCATTCTCCATTACCCCATTGATACGGCGGCGCTGAAGGCCGCTCTGCTCTCACTTCCTGCCTCAAGTCACTGGCCTTTTGATGCCCCTCCGTGTGATGTTTATCGCACAATAACACTGTCCGATAGAGGCTTGACCATCACTCAATGCTTTGTGCCACTTTTGAAACCTTAACTATGTAAAAACTCTGTGAAAACACTGTCAAGAAGTTAGTCTTGAAATAAATATCATTTTTATCACCCAGAGTGTTAAAAATTCAACACATTGCTGTCGCAAGCATTTTGGCTCACAGTGATATATGAAAAAGATATATAAATGATTTTGGTTTTTGTTCAGATGTAATAATTGAGGTAAGAGGTCTCTTACATGTGTGTCCAGGGGCCATTGTCTCATAACCTCACCACAGCTGAAGGCATTTGGAGTTACAAATAGTAGGTAGTTCCCAGTGCTCAAGATGACTCTGCTAACCTGACAGGAGACACTTAATCAGCAATGGGAAAAGCGTAAAGTCACTCTGCTCTTACTGGCCAACGCTCCACCAATGCCACTGCACTTTCTGATTATCAGAAACACTGAAAATCATCATGAAGGACAAACTGTGCACCATCATGTCTGTGGAGCCACTGACACCCCCACTTTCAACCAGTGCCATGTGAGCATGTGAGGCGTTGTTCACACTGAGAACGTTTATATGCATTGTGTGACTGCCCAGCTGTTTCCCTCATTTCCTCCCCTAACAGCAACCCCCACCACCTCCCCCAACCCCACCCCCCCGCTGTGCTGCAGAGACCCCATGCCAGCAGGCTCCATCGTATAGTCTAAAACAGTGAAAATAGCAGCAACCAAGTGCTTTTAAGAAAATGTAACATTGTGCACAGCAGCAGAGAAACTGAACTGGGTGAAGCCAAAGTGAAATATCTCACAGAACAAATACTTTGACTTTGACTTGACTTTATATGTGCTTCATACACAAACTGTAGTTGCAATGCCAAGGTGATGCAGAAAGTGAGAATTTGAAGAACATGTCACTGGATGTAAATAAATTAAATGCAGAATTAAACAGTACAGACCCTCTTGTCTGGCCAAAGGTTTGATCTACAGTGACTAATTAAGACATCCACTTTCACTATGAGTTTCCAGTGAGACAAAAGTTAGGCAACTTTGTTTCACTGATTAGAGTCAACAGATAAAAAACACAGCTAATTGCTTCCAGTCGACTTGTCATGTAGTCTGCACGAAATCCAGCTCCCCCACTGGACAGACTGATAGCTTTGAAAAATATTTTCCTGTGAACCTGGAAATAATTGGAAAGTTTGAGGGTCCAGAAACATTTCACAACACAAGAGGTTACATCAATGTGAAACAGTTTCTAGGTCAAGGTCCCTTATATTGAAGCATGTGGTCAGATGCTCATCAGACGCTCGTTCAAGTAACTCAACTTACAGCCAGTGTTCACCTGTTATAAATAAGGCTGTGCCTCATGTTTACAGCAGGTCAGTGTTTACTACGTATTGTGAAGGTGGAAAAATGGCATCTGAACTCAGTGACAGTGTCAGAAGTCCAGTTGTAATTCTAAGCCAAAAAAAAAAAAGACTTTCTCAGCATCAAATCACTGAAGGTTTATAACGGCTGACCACACCATCAAAAGAACAGTACATCAAGTTTAGAGCGTTTCCTGAGACATAGAAAAGCAAGACAGTGAATGCTCTCATTAAAGCAGAAAGGTGGACAAACGAAGCGAAGCGATTCTGAAATTCATCTACATTCTTCACTCTTAAGCTGATATTAGCATTTGTAATGAAATTGAATGAATTTTTTGAATGAATTGAATTACAATTTTGTAATGAAATTGTATTATGTTGGAGACAAATAAAAATATAAGTACCTTGACCATTGGTCTCACAGTTTTGGACCCCACTATATATTAAGAACATACAATATTCTCAGTATGTCAGGCACATTTAGCAAGCTGTTGCCCTGATTTCTCATCATTATTAAAACAGAGCAACAACACTGAGCTCTTCTGCTAATCATAATGACAGGCACAGCATTCGTGAAGGCAACACATCCTTAAAGAGTGATGCATGGATCTGCTGTAAGAGTCAGTTTTGGATGAGGGAAGTCGTCCCTTGTTGCTCATGAACGTACTTCTTTCTGCCCTGAAGCCTCTGGATGTGTGTACCTGCTTGAAATTGCTTAATGATTTGCTTTCATCTGCCAATCTTCCAATAGAGTTGTCAACCTTTGTGAGGAGGAAAATAAGTCAGCTAAAATTGCATGTAATCAGGCATGCTCAAGGCTAGGGAAACTAGAACAGGTACAGAGCAAGTGTGGTTTAACATAAAAAGGAAAATAATATATAGGGATGTTCGGCCACCGAAAATTTTCGGTCAAAAATGGCCCAAAAAAGACTTTTTTCCGAAAAGGCTTTTATCACCAAAACAACATGGCCGAAACAGGATGTTGTGATGACGCAAGTGAAAACCGCAGCCAGTACGAGCTTGTCTGGAAGGGCCAACATGTCTGAGGTGTGGCAGATTTCAGTACATCTGAGAAAGACACATGGATAGTGATTCGCAAAACATGTACATCTGCAAAGAGTTCCTCCACGTCGGGTTTAATTTATCAGCTGAAATCCAAACATCTCGATCGCTGTGCTGAATATGAGAGGAATGCAGCACAGAAAAGGAAAATCCCTCCGAGCACGCCCACTCCATCTGTGGCGAAGTTAAACATTTTATTTTGAATTTTATTTTATATTGTGCATTGTTGGAATGTGCTAAATAAATATTTTCATAATTTTGTAATTGATTTATTCTTTGAAACATTCATATTAATTTATCCAATCGCAATGCCTTGCAATTTTAGTGAGGTTAGTACACAGTCATAGTCATAAATGCAATAGTACTAATAACTGGCATAGTTTCTTTCGGTGTTTCTGTTTTCTGTTTTCGGCCTTGGTTTCCTCATTTTCGGTTTTCGGGTTTGCCCAGTCAGTCTAATAAAGTTCAGGAGTTATATCCAGTGTGCAAATACTCATTTTCTTCTGTTCTTAACACTGTGACCGTTTTCTCTCAGTAAAGCCAAAACCTTGAAACGGTAAATACGCCTCTGCCAATGACTCTGGAGGACACTCTGTCACATTTGCGAATAGAAAACTGCGAGGAATATTTACTAATATCCTGCTAATATGGTTATATATATGCATGAGAAACGTGTATTTTAAACTTTTGCATCATATATGATTTTACTGCTTTTTTTTTTTTTTTCTACCAGATCTCAGCCCAGTGACACTCACCAAGCATGAGCGGTGGAGTGAATGTCAAAGTCATATCACAGAGCCAGAGTGACGCAGGTGTCAGCTCTAGTCTTCCTTTACCTCGAAGCATGATGCCACTCTCCAAGATGGATCCCAAACAGCAATACAGCGGCCTCCCCAACCCCACAGTGCACTATGAGCATGCTGCCAAAAGACGGCCTTCCTATGCTTCATCTTCGGTGTCCTCAGGTCCTGCAGAGCTGCTGAGGGGTGCAGCTTTAAAGAACCACCTGCTCCAGCAAAAGAGCAGCATTTATTCTCACAGAAGCCCAGCAGCTACAGAGCGAACTGATGGAACGTGCTCGGCATATAGCAGCCCTCAGATACCAAAGAGGGAAGTCCCACGCTCTAAAGATACACTGGACCTTCGAACCAGCAGGCTGACTCAGAAGGCTTTGCGGGACCTCCAGTTAAGACGAAATGCCAACAAGAACTGGACCTTCGGGAAATATCGTCTGAGGAGTGTGGACAACGCAGACGATGACAATACCCTGCGCCGGCTCTCGTCAAATGTCCAGCAAGGCCAGGTTAGAGGACGTCACCTTTTTCCCAAAGGTACCAATGGGAACGAGATATCACAGGCGTCCTCAGGTGGCATGGGGAACTTCCAGAAAGAGACGAGAAACAATTCCAACCAGGTGCAGAGAACTTCTGAGGGACAGGTGTCCAATGACAAATCAGAGTCTCCTTATCAGACATTCAGCATGCCACGCAGAGGGAGTGAGCCAGGGAAAGTCAACATGGCTGCTGTTGCTCCCTTCAGGTTCAGGTGAGGGCAGTGTTTCACCTTTTACGATGGGACAATAAGCTCTGCAGCACGGACTGCAGTTTGTCTTTAGGATCTTGCTTTCTCTTAAGTCACCATCTGTTTTAAACAGTATTTCCCACTTTTAGTAGAACTTAATCAATATTTAATCAGTTTTTTTTATTTGTTTCTTTGTCCATTAAAATGTTTGTTTTTCTCTCTTTCTTTCTCTTTCTTAGGTTTCAGGTCCATGAGGACACAGATGCCTTCCTGGACGATCTAAGTGAGTGCTCCTCTGACTCCATGGAGGTCTGTTGTGATGATCTCGGTGAGTGTGTTTGAATTTCCTACAGCTGATCTTCTGGGATATTTATTGTATCACTAGTGACTGTGTCACTAATGTCGGTTATACAATAAAGGCATAATATACCCCAGAAACTTAAAAAGAATTGCTCGCTGTTCAGAAATATGCAAGCTGTGATGAAGGGTCACACACATACATGGATTCATTTTAAGGGGTCACAAGCCAGAAAAGTTAAGAACCACTGCTGCAAACCCAGCAATAAGCAGTAAAGAGACAGGGTGACACTTAGTAAAAAGACAGGGTGAAATCTAAAGGTGATCATTCAGGATCTTAAAATTAAAGATCCTGGAGTCCATAAAGTTTAATCACTTTGTCGACTGACAATTGAATTTACCCTCTCAAATCCTTTTAAAGGTTCTTGTCCTCCTTCTGTAGTGTAAATATTCCAGAACAAGTTACTTAAATCTTGGAGAAAACAAACTTTTTCACACAGTTCACCAAGTTCAACCAGTTGGTTATTCAAAACACAGTTTTTTCCAACTGTATTATATTGCATCCTGTAACACCCAAGCTGTAATATGGCTGAATGTTGACGCTGGACTCTGCTCAGCGTGGCAGTTGTTCTCACCAGAATGGCTGCCAGCTCACAATGAGAACTTCATACTGTATGTACCACCTGTTATATGCATCAGGGTTTCATGAAGTACTTCACTTCTTTCTTTATGTGCATGTGGGAAAACACAGAATCTTGGCACAGAGCACTTCCCTCAAATCAAGCTGCACTGTTATAACGCAGGAGCACTTCTCGAATGTTTTTGTGTCTCTGGTGTGCCATCGTGATTAGATTTATGTCATTTGTGTCAGTGCTGTGTAAAACATCAAACATTGTGTTTGTTCTGATGCCTGCAACAATCCTGTAGCTCATGCTTCTTGTTGCTTGGAGACTATAAGACAAACATGAGTTGTACACACAAACACACGCACTGTATTTACCTGGTCCGTGTTTCATTATTTTAAGGACCTCGGAATATCTTCCTAAGCAAAGGTAATTTACCATTAACAGATACAACCACAGCATCTCATTCAATTTAAGTCCAATTAGAGAGGGATTACATAATTAAAGATCTACTCAAAATAAGTGATATTGATTTAAGTAAGTAAGCAGACATGATTGACTCAGTGGTAACGGCTGTGACCACAAAACCGAGTTAATCCTTAAACGTTTGTTGTGTGAGTTCGTGTCAAGACTTTGGTAAATATTTATCCAGAACCTTCATCATTTTTAGCCTTATTTGATGTATAACCAATTACAAGCAAATTACAGTGTGCTGTGACCAGAAATTAACTGACATTATACACAACTGCTTGATATTCTTTTACAAGGAATCTGTCAGCAGCAGTTAAAATATTACCTCTTAGTAATTAGCCTTTGTCTGTTTAAAATGATAAAAAAAATATTTGTTGGTTCTTTTCTCTTTGTGGTTGGTGTTAGAGCTAATTAAATATCAGAAATGTCCGAATTAGCAGCATTATGTTCAAAGCCTAAATTATTACCCTGAAGTACTTTATAACATAAGGTATTTTGGCTAACATGTCTGATGTATTTATTGTTCCTAATCACCCAACATGCACTGAATTTAGAAAATGACCTCATGTAATTGCACTGGGCTATTATAAAACCCTCTAACTGGCTTCTTAATTATCTTAATGACTTTGAGGGGTGAGAGCCTCTAGCCAGCCTCCTCAGGGAGAGACGAGACCAGAGACTGAGTGATCCTCGGCTGAGGGTGGACAGATGCAGGGCTGCGAGACTGAGTGGTTTGATGGGAGGATCGGCTTTCACCTCCTGTCTGGGAGTTCCTCTCGTTCCCACTGGATGGACCTGAGGGGCTCTTAAATTCAGTTTTTGACCGTAGAGCAGAGATGTGTCTTTGTAAGCCGTCATCCTGCTTCAACAACAAGTTAGCTGGAAAAAGAAATATAGGTTGTTTTAATGATGGTTCCGTTCAGTAGAAACATCTGCAGAAACAACAGCTCAGTTAGGATCTCTGGTGAGAAATCTTACTTTCAAATTACTCAGGTTTCGGAAATAGGGAAAATCTTTGCTCCAGGATTAATACAAGACAGCCAAATAATCAGTGGGAAGCATTTTAACTCAGAGAAGATGGTTTTACCTCTGCTGTAGTTTCCTGCAGCTTGGGTTCATCAAGAACACATTATTGCTCAGCACATGAAGGGAATTTGGGTGAAAAAACCTTCATAAGTGTTCGGTCTTCATCCCTCGAGCTGCTCACATTCCAGCCCACACAATGATTTCATTAGATTTCGATTCAGAGGGTTTTGTATAGCTAATTACCACATGACATGACAGGCTGCACAGACACAATCTTTACATGTGCCTTTAACACCATACTTTGCCCCTCTGTGCATGTGGCACATTTACATTGTTGTTCTCTGAGGTTTTCTGCTTTGAGCACACGTGGAGGTCTCCCTAATGTTCTTCAGTCCATTGCATCATAGCAGCTGAGCAGCCCCAAAATGATTACATGTGCTGTCCAGGGAAAATGCATTACAGACCGCTGTGTAACTGTCATGTCATACCACATGCACACACACTCATGTTGGTCTTTCTATAGTTGTGTGTTCTTGTTTTTTTTTTTGTTTTTTTTTTATACCCCAACCGTAACCATCTCAACTAAATGCTTAACCCTTATCCTTACCCAAACCTTAACCTAATTCTAACCTGGACCCGAAAGCCAACCAATTCTTTACCCTCAAGCAGCCCTTTGAAGTGGTGAATGTCCTCTCAACGATGGTTTTGAGTTCAAATTTGTCTGCACAACCATAGAAGGATATGAGCGCACACACACACACACACACACACACACACATATATATTCAATTACTCAGATGACCAATTGGAGAGTAAGAATCAGACCCAGATGTGAAAGAAACCAAATGAAAGATGCAGCTCCACCCTGGTCTCTCCTGAGAACTGGTGGCGATTGAATGTGTCTACATTTGCAGATGGAACACTATACTTTGAACATTTTTTGTAAAGGACACATTTTGACAAGATTCGGGCACATTAAGGCTTTGAGCTAAATACTAACATCAGCAAGCGACCATGCTAGCAATGGCAACGCTAGCATGCTGATATTTAGGAGGTATGTTGACCCCATTCATCAACTTAGCTAGAGCGTACAGACACTTGCTAATGTACGAAGTGCAGCTCAGTCTGATTGAAATTAGTTTTGCAGGTGTATTTGAAGTAGTATTTGAAGAAAATTATTACTAGATTATAGCGCTAGATAAAAAGTCATGGGATCACAAAAGTTATTGCAACTCATCTTCAGGGCTAGATTCGATTTTATTAGATATTTCAGTCTGGACCAAAGTGGGTGATGTATTGACAGTCAGACAGACCAACGCTGCCTTCACTTAAGCCCCGAAAATCCAGGTGTTATAACATGAACTTAACTTCTGACAGGTCTTCATTTTGTTTGTGTGTGACACAAACTTTATGCAGATGTCCTTAGGAAAACATCTGAGGCTTGCAGGAAATTTGGCATGTCAGGAATTCATTATCCTATGACTCATTAAGAAATTCCTACACCCCAAAATAAATAAGCTTTTCACTGCATCATGGGAGTAAGGTCACTGATCTGGGGTCAGCAGGGGAGCCTCAGACCTCGTGACGAGGAGGAACAAGACATGACATTGTTACCAGAAACTAACTGCCAGATCAAACAACCTCACTGGTCCATGAACCACCCCAGGTGCCTTGAAACTCAAATAAAAAAGGCAGTGAAGTGTGTTGCAAACCCATTGTGAGAGTTAGAGTGGTACCTTCTGGGCATTGTGGCTAACGGGTCAATCATATCCAGTGGATTTGCACCATCTAGCATGCATTATTCAGTTCAACTCAGTCTTTCACTTAATAAGAACAGGGGAAAAAATACATTCAGAAGGGATGGTCATGGTATATTTAAAAGAAGAAATTTCTTTTGATGAATACATGATAACATGTTGGTTGTATCACAGTAGCTTATGGAAAAGGTTAATGTTTCTTTGGCAGCTGTTTTTGTGCAGAGCAGTGAGGTCTGGGGCAGATGATATGCAGGCGATGAGAGAGGATGGTTTCCATGGAGCAGCGCTGCATGTGAGAGCTGCAGAGCCTAGTCAATCCTCCAGAGAGACGGCTGTGTGGAATATCTTAAAAAATGATTACAGTCATATGTCAGCAAAACCCTGAACAAACCAGTGCGACTGGATTCTCACTTTAACACAGTCACATGTGTCCTTCCGTGTGTATGTACATGTCTTACACAGACTTGAAGATATTTCCAAAGTGTGGTTTTGGGTGTGTTACTTGCTTACACTGGCACATCTTGTTGCTCACTCAGTCTGCTGGAGTGAAGTCACCCATTTGGCCTGTACACTTTTTGGATTTTAAACCAAGTTTTTCTCTTTTTTTTTTTTTTTTTTTTGAACAAAAATTTTTTTTTGTTATTTCATCACTTTACATTAACATCACATTAGGCTATATACATACACACTTTATATCATCATTGTTGAGATTATATAAACAGAATACAGTTATCCATTTATAGCCAGACAACTGATCAGGTGAACTGCTGATGCTTTAGCCTGTGATTTATCCAGCTGTAAATCTGGAATTGATATCGTAAGAAAGCTCAGACAGGATCAAGAGATAATCTGGATGCTCCAGTGGTGACAGTGACAGTGACAATAATTCATGCAATGGTGTGTAATTACATATCTAAATGTATATCCTTTCACACGTTATAAACTCCTCCACTAACATCACAAATCATGCATCATGTTGAGTGTATTGAACAGGGAGCACTGGAGGTGAGGGAGGGGGAGGGGAAGAACAAAGAAACCAGAGGAGATGGTGGGAAAAACATGGTGCGTTAGAGGAGAATGGTGCCTGGTTTTAAAAGCCACAGATGATCGCGTCTCATTGTCCTCTCGCATTTCACATATTCTGCTGAGACACAGCAAAGCATCTCTAAAAGAAGGAAAAATGAGGGAAGGAGGAGGATGGGAAGGAAGTCGGAGGCGAGGGAGAGGCAGCAGAAAGCAGGGGGAGGAGGGAGTGTTGTTGCGTCTGCCGCCGCTGTCATTCTGCTGCTGCGCGGTTCAGCGGCAGGAGGGTGTGCTGAAGGGAGGAGTGTGGAAAAAGCGGAGGAAAGGAGGACGGGAGGGAAGGAGAGAAAGGGAGCGCCTGGGTAGCACTGCAACAGCTGCAGCTGCAGCAGCCTGTCAGGAGGAAAGAGGGAAAGGAGACAGAGGGAAGAAAGAGAAGGCTGCAGGACTGCCTTAAAGGAAGCATTTTATGTGTGCTTTTTTTTGCACAGGAAGAAGGGTTTGAGTAAGGAAGCCTTATTCTTCCCTGCTGATGCTTTTCTATATGGTCTCATGCAGGGGGCATGCTTGGAAATAGTGTAAAAGGCAGAGAAGGAGATTTGAAAATGGAAAGGACGGATAGCACAAAGGCATACGGCCAAGCAGATGGCAAAGGAGTTGGTATGGCAGCTAAGAGGGCAAAGTCTGGAGTCCCCCAGAGCACACAGCGGGGTGAACTGAAGGTTTACCGGGCGGGTAGCTCTGAGGGCAGGCTACCAGTGCCCTCCAATCTTCGCAAGCAGAGGTCTATGACAAACCTGGCTGTACTCACTGATGCTGAGAAGAAGTTACATCTTTATGAGCCAAAGTGGTGTGATGACATGGCCAAGCCTGGAGCAGGGCAGACCAAGATGGGCAAGCCAAAGACAGCAGGAGGTGGCACCAGTGCTGGAGGGGGTGCCCCTCTCTCTCGAAACCTATCCAAATCTGAGCATTCGCTGTTCCAGGGCAAACCCAAGCCCTTCAGCCCTCTGGCTGCTCCCTCTGCCCTGAACAAGCAGAGCCGCATACCTCGTGGTCCTTATGCTGAGGTGAAGCCCCTGAGCAAAGCACCTGAGGATGGAAAGTCAGATGACGAGATCCTCTCCAGCAAGGCAAAGGCCAACGCTAAGAAACAGGGAGCTGGGGCTGGAGGGGAGTCTGGTTCCAAGGGCCAGGTGGAGGAAGGGGGAGACAAGCCCTTCCTGAAGGTGGACCCAGAGCTGGTGGTGACAGTGCTGGGCGACCTGGAGCAGCTGCTCTTCAGTCAGATGTTAGGTGAGTACAGCACAGCAGTCTTGATACCTCTACAAACCCGGGCCCCCTACAGTACATGCGGCTGCCATGTGATACAGAGCAAATGCCCCGCTTGTATAATTTCTGAGTGCGTCTTAAAGTCGGCATCACGCCCCCTTTGATACAGCTACTACACAGCACCTGCTTGCTGCTGCAGACCCACATTTCCCTGGTACGGATTTTATGCAGCTCTTTGACGGGGGGGGGGGCACAGGAAGACATCCTCATTGTGCTTGCAAAGCATGCTTTTCCTCTTATTATTTCATTGAATGCTGCCCCAGCTTGGCATTTTCATTGAAAGCTCTGGTTAGTTGAATAGCAAAGCTATAATGGTGCTCTATTGTTCTTACTCCTCCAGCATGTCACTCAGGTGTCAGAGGCTTGGTGGCATTGATTATGTTAAATGTGCTTGCTTCCTACCATAACACTGCCGTCTGATTGCATGAAAAAAAGGTTGGGGATTATTACCAGCAGACTGAGCTCCTTTCTAAAGCTCTCGTTTGCTGCAACATGTGCCGATGCACTCGAGGGTCTGTCATTTGCTCCATGCATGCTTCTGAAAACCAGGGATGGGAAAAACGGCATGCCATATTGAATTCATTTCAGGCACACAGACACATATTTAGCCTCCTCCCAGCTCCATTCATCTATAGAGCTCTGACAGATGGTTTACACCCTGTGTACTACAATGGTGCAAATGGCAAAGAAAATGACTTTATCTCAGGAGGTGTAGGTCAGGTTTATCAATAGGAAAGATAATCAGGGTATTGATCACAATGATATAACTGTGATGACTGCATCATTTTTGTTTTGTTTTCTTCGTATATCAAAACATCCATCTGTGTTTAATGTGCAGGTGCTGTATGTATCTAATTATGATCTGTATTTTGTCTTTGGCAGCTTTTAAATTTAGTATTACCCAAATGATGCGTTAAGCTTCAAACTCAGTTTTCTTCTCTGCTTTTCCTGCAAAGGTTATTTTACATTTTAGATCTTAGTTATCTTTCAGGCCATTTGAATAACAACTCAGTTAGAGATTTAATCTTTTTCATGTATGAAACTGCAAATGGGCTAAATTATAAACATCAGGGTCCTGGTTTCTAATGATGCTTTTGACAGACGGTCAGTCACTGACACTACCAACAAGCATTTCATGTACCATTCAATAATTTGTTATTCAGTTGCTTTGCTGTCATCAGGAGTGCATGCTTCCTGTTGCATCTTAATGAACACATCTGATTTAATCCGTTATCCATGCCTCATTAGCCCATATGGACGTCTATCACTCATGTTAGTCACACTTAAAGCCAAGTAACAGCTGTAAACAATACAGGATACCATAGACAGCAGCATGGCATCATTGGGTATTTTTTCTGTGACCACAACCAAAATTTCTAAGAGCCCTGCAGATCTCTGCACCACACCCATGTCTGTTTTATTAACCTAATTGCATAAAAAGTGCAGCAGAATGCCTCGGGCTGATACATCTTTTGTGCTCAATGTCTTGCATTGACTTTCATGATGTTACCAAATCAATTGAAAGTCATTATTTCTCAAAAAGGGAGTTTATCATCTTAATGAATAATTTATCATATGATTATAATCCCATGCAGGCCTTTGACACCAGTCAAGTGCTTTGTGCCCATGAAAGAAAAAACTGCCAACATGAAAACGTGATGACAGAAAGCTGGGAAACGATCATAGCACTGATTATTGACTTGCATTAATCAGTGAGAAATGGGGACAAATATCTTTATAGTAATATTGATGTTATGTATTCAGGACTGCATTATCTAAAGCTTTCTCCATATTAGACTGGACCATTTTCCACTGTACATGTTCAGTGGACATGCTTGTTACTTTAAATAGATCTTTTTATTCAAAGTCTGCAGTATATTTAAGGCCTGTTTAATGCTTAATGCTGTGCTCTGCCTCTGCAGTATATCTCATTATGAGCTCACTGAAAGGATGCTTTTATCTGTGAACATAGAGGGTCTCATTGTTTACCAATATGACAAGAATGGTCAGCTTTGTTAAAAGGCTCATGTATTAAACTCACCATGTAAGTTTGTGGCTGTCATACAACATTGGATACCACTTCCTCATCACAAGACTAGGCTGTGGATGCACATCTTCTTCCTCTTCACTTAAAGCAGTGGAGTTTATACTGTGAATGAAAATAGACATAAATGCCAAATCAGTTGCTTGTTTTTTTTTTTTTGGTAATGATGAATGTACTCTGACAAAAATATTCCAGGTCATTAGGACGATAGGTTCCTATCCACAGCAAAAGTAGAAGATTAGAGTAGTAGAGACAGCAGTACTCCTGGAAAAGGTCTTTTCTACACGAGGAAATGAGCAAACCTCATTTCATCGTAATTGTATGTGATCTGTTCTGCAAGATGTCTACAACCGTAGCAATGGCCTACTGCTATGTACAATCATAGTGGAAAAGGTATATGGGGACAATTTTCACAGAGCAATGCAGGCATGCAAAGGTGAAATAATTTCTGATTTATGTATTTGAATACCACTGGCAAAATGGCAGGCAGCTGGACAGTTTTGAATTGTTCATTTCTCTCTCTCTGCCTCTTACACATTTTTTTATGTACAAAAGAGGCAGTGGGAGCAAGACTGAATAGGAGTGTGATGAAGGCGGTGATGGTTTTCTGATCACAAAGTATTTGATGCTGCCAGTTTTAACAAAACTATAGCCAAACCTACAACATGACTGACATGACCCATTTCTTCTTCTTTTTTCTTAAAGAGCTGAAAAATTCAAATAAACAGTGAGTGATAACTATTTACAGTGAGGACTGTATGAGAAGTGGGTAAAAAAAAAAAAAAAGTGTTCACTCAGCTCTCCCTACTTCTGACCACTGAGTGTTTCTTTTTACTGGAGCACTGTATCACCTGCCATTGTGAGAAAATCTGAATAACTCTCAGTCCACTTGAGCTACAAGAAAAGCATCCACTTCTGGTTTTGTGCCATAAAGCAACATTCTGTCAAGTCTTTCAGATTTCTAGGGAAGTCTGACTCAGTGAAATAAGCTTTAAAATGAACTGTAACACAAACTATTGGACTTTCTCTGGTCATCTTGTTTGTTTATGGAAATCATTCTAATGTCTTGATTTCATTGGTACAACATCAAGGACCTTTAATGTAGATTTAGTCGGGTTTCTAGGGTTAATTAATGAGGGCTTCTGACAGTATTGTAGAATTAATTTTCCCCATGCCTCTGCATGGGGAAAATTAATTGCCTCTGCACTGTATGTGTCAGTATAGAGCACTTCCTGTGGTGTTGCATCATGCATAGGACTTTCCCGATTCAGATCTGCTTCAGTATTCTGTCCGAGTTTTCCTTCTCTGTATTGTAGGCATCACTGCAATACAGGGTGCCCGAGGACTGTCATTCACTGCACAGGAACAAAGTGCATATTGAATAGTGTATACACTCAACACAGATGTGATTCCCCTGTGTGCTCTGTGTCCAAGATTCCTGGTTGACTACATTCCCAGGAATTCATCAAAAAAATAAATTAGCAGGATCATGGAATAAGAATGTGCTTGTAAGTGTTTGCCAAATCCAGTCTTAGAATACAAATGATGGTTGTAGCAACTACAGCATTATTAAACTTTTTTCATGGTTATGTTGATCCTGCTCACCGCATTTGTTTAAGGTTAGGGAAAGGTCATAGTTTTGGTTTGATACGAAAAAAAGTCCATGATGACTTGAAGCATAAGACAGAGTGTGTACTTATTTTAACATTTAACTGAAATCATGATCTTTAACTTGTCTGTGAACATAAGGCATGCAGTGATTGTGTTAGCCACCATGATTGGAAAAGAAATAGGTGCTCTATTAACATCATGTCAAGGAGACAGGGATGCCTTGGGACGTCACTAGTCTATAAACTAACTGTACAGATTCACAATTAAAGAAGAGGCAGGATATTGATAAAAATCTATTGACAGCCAGTTTAATGACTGTTTATCAATTCTCACATATTTATTGTTTATCATTTATTTAATTAGGATTTTGAAAGCAAAGTGAGGTAAATGTTTTTATTCCTTTGAGCACAGAAGAGTGCAGTGCTTTGTAAGTTGCTGACTCTCATCATGGAAGCACAGCCAAATCTTGTTAGCCATGTCCAAAATCACTCCCTATTTACTACATAGTGCACTATATTCACTGTCTGCCATTTTATTTGAGTTTGTGTAATATCTGCTTTCTGATAATAATCCCACAGTGCAATACTTTACATTTTGGAAAAATTAACAGTTGCATGACAATTACAGTACATTTGTCAGTCACGACGCAATATGATGATAATTTATTAGTGATCTCCTGGCTACAGTGTAAAATATTGAGTGTCTGTTATATGGGGAGTAGTGAATGAGGGAATGAGAGAGTGATTAAATTGGTGTTTTTTTTAAATAGCTCTTAGCTTACTTTGCTCCTGGTCCAATTGTATCAATCAAGTTGCATTAAAGAATATTTTATACTCATAAAAAGCTAATTATGCCTGAGACCAGACAATTTTCCATCAAGAAAATAATTTAAGATTAACTCAAAATCTAATTCTGTTCAGCTCATGCAGACTCATAAATCATAATTTACAGTGCTTGTCAATATTGCAGAAGGTCCAATATACACCTATACTCTGTTATAATAAGGTACATAGGTTTCCAGAAGACACAATAGGTTTTTCTCTGAACCCATCAACTTAATGTCTTGGGGGTTTATACTAATGAAACCAATTAATGTGTCAAAAATTCTATACTGAACTAGCCACCCGTGTCCTGGTAGTTTTGGACCCTATATCTCCAATGCTTGTTTGCAAAAGGAGGACAAGCGTTTGTTTTGAATGTGTAAATTGTCTGTGAATGTTGTGTGCTATGTTTAAAATTCTCACCCTCTAGACACCTGGCTGAATTAGTTCAACATTAACTTATGATAACGTAACATAATTTGACATATGCTCCTTTGACACCATCGCACATTCTCCAGCCTTTCCATTTAATACACTGAACGTTTCTCTCCCCACGGGGTTTTTTCTCCTCACACTGCAGTGGAAAACCCCATCTACCCCCATAGCGTATTTTGAAACAGGGAGGTTTCTCTTACTTGCTACGTCTAACACAACAACGCTCCCTAATTGTTCTGTGGTATTGATTTAAAATGGTCAAGACCTACTGACTGGGCACTTTACATTTCACACGGCTTGGTCTACATAAGCTGAGCTGTGGTGTAATTGTTCTGGCTGCAATTTAGCTTATTGTTAGCTTTACAGCTTCAGCTGAATGACTCTGATATAATGCTCCACAGATCAGAAAACACTAGCTCTGTATAGGAAAAAAGCTCAGTACCTTGAAAGAGATCCTGGTGTGGCACAGATGTCAGAATACACCCCCCTGGTGGGTGATCTAAGTTACAGGCAACCTCCCAGCATTACATTTTCAGGATGTACCACGGTGAAGCAGCCCACAGAGTGAAACTTGTCTGCCTAATGATGTAAACATACTTTGGCTGCGTGTTTACTAGAAAGACACCTGTCACATCAGTCCAGACACAAAAAATGCGAGCAAGAAAACATGCATATGGAGCCAATAAATATGTGTGCGTGTGCGTTCACACAAGGTCTCTTAAAACACACTAACACACACAACAGTAGAACAACGGCTTGTATCTAAGTTTTATTTTAACACTGGAAACTTTGCATGACTGACCAACAGACCCTGAGTCTCAGAGGAAGCGGACTGTGCAGAATGTCCTTGACCTCCGCCAGAATTTGGAGGATACCATGTCAAGTCTACGGGGCTCCCAGCTTAGCCATAGGTAAGTGCACTGTATCTGCATTTTTGCACTGTATCTGCATCATAACGACTACACTACTGGCTTATATCACATAGAAACTGAAGACAGTGCAAGTTCTGTTAATAAAATCACAGGATAAAACCATATGACAGATTAAGTCTAAGGTTTAAACTGAAAGGAAACACACTCTTATGTGAACTAGCTTGTTGGATCGATACATAACACAATCATGTATAAACAGTTGTGCTGCGGCCGCTTGGAGAGTTGCCACCCGGTGAACATCTGGCTTCCATCCTTCTTAAATAGCCCGTCTCTTTGTCTTGGTCATGACTTCATTCTAGGCATCTCTCTGTTTCGCTCTCACAGGCAAAAGGCCCAGGCATTAATTTGTCTCAACAACCACAACATTACAAGACACTGGTGCAGAACTGGTCTTTATTTCATTTGGACATTAAACTTGGGATATAATATCCTGTATAACAAAAACCCATACATAAGGAACAAAGATTTGTTTAAATCTATTTAAACTTTCATTAATGGGTTTTTATATATTGACACCAAATCAGTTGTCTCTGTAATCTGAAATCATGGAAGATCATGTAAGTTATACCTCATTTCTGAAGCTCTGTTAAGCTTTTCAGAGCTTCTGAAATGTTGTAACTCACCATTTTGGTTATACACCCTCACATTTGCAATGTGGTTGAGTCTAAGCTGCTCTCATTCACATCTGCCTGTCATCAGCAAATACCATACAAAGTTACAACTAGCTGGTGAAAAAACATCAGCAGATATTACCAGATATTTTTCTCAAACATAGCCGTATTGCCAATAAAATACTAAACTAACGCTTGTCAGGTGCCCACAAGCACAACCTCAAGTTAAGTGCTTATGTTTCTGTCTAGTGATATGGTGGTGGTTGGTTATCTGTCAGCTTGATTACTTGTTTTTCTGCGACCCAGTGGCCAGAAATTAATTCAAGCACCTTTAAATTCTTCTGTTTTAATGTAAATGCTGTTTCTACAATGGGGTCCATATGTTGAAAAATTGTCATGCCAAAGATATGTTAATTTAATTTGTTAAATTTAGAAAGGGTCACCATTATATAGTTAACAGTTTTCTCTTGCTTCTATCAAATGGACTTCAAGCCATTTCATTTCAAGTGACACATTAAATAACTTAATAACTTGTTAATATGAGTGAATGACTAAACAAACAAAAACTCTTCAGATGCATGTATAATATCAGTTCCTTCTTGTAATCCCTCAGTCGACTCTATCCATTGTCCTAACTGTGAAACTGTGCAGTCATACATACTTGATATTGGTCATGTAAGTGGACGGTTCAGAAGACTTCTTGTAAGTCTAAGCAGTATAGTAGTTATCCTGATAGATATTTGATAACAAGATTCAATATTACTCATTGACAAAATGGAAAAATTCTCACTCCGACACTTACTGTCACAGTACTCTTGTGGCACCACTTGGCCTCCATGGTGATGAATTATCCATCAACAGTGGGTAAAAATACTCCCATGGTCGTAGCCCTTGCAATATTTATTTGGGTGAGTTGGTACATCTTGTTATGTAATCTGCAGACACAGAAGACGCTCCCAGCCATTTGGACATTTCTAACCCTGACCCAGTTACAGGAGTGAACAGGAAAACTGTGATGTACACTATAACGAGTAATGGTGAGAGGTGTATTGCTGTTCGTAGAAATGTTTCTTGGGTGTGGCCATGTAAAGCAAAGCTCCTAGGCAGGAGAATGATATTGTCTGTTGGTGAGTGTGAAGATACTGCTCAGAGAGATGGATGCCATCTTAAGACAGAGACATCAGCTCATCCATCTCTTTGTCTTTGGGTTCTGAGATGCTACATTTGTAGCTGTAGTTGTATATAAAGGTAACACACACTGACCCTTTCCCCATGTCTCTCTCCAGCTGTCTGGAAAGCAGTAATGTGGGCTATGACAGTGATGAGACCAACGCTCGCAGCATATCTAGCCTGTCCAACCGCTCTTCGCCTCTCTCCTGGCGCCACGGCCAGTCCAGCCCCCGTCTACAGGCAGGTGACGCCCCGTCCGCCACAGGCGGAGGATACCAGGGGAGTAAGACTGGCTCCCAGTATACAGCCCATACGATGCCAGCTCGCTGCTCCAGCCGCCTCAGCAGCACATCTCGCATTGAGCTCATCGAAGGATTGGATGTGGATGACACCGACCTCAAGTCCGGTTACTTGAGTGACAGTGACCTTCTAGGAAAGAGTCTGCCGGATGACGATGACGACAACCTGGCTAACGGGTAAGGGTATCTGAAGATAAGCATGGGTTTGAACCTCTTGTTACCATGACAACATGAACCAATTAGTGACTGCAGAAGACTGGATACTGGTATGTTCTTTGGGCCTCTGCCTTGTGACTTTGAAAAGGTCAGCTAGGAGTTGTTGTCAAATTGCATTTTACCCACAGGAGTCAATGCTGCTAGGCCTCCTGCTGGATTGGCTGGAAATTGTTCCAGACCACATTTAAATCTATAATCGGGCCGCACACATCATGCGTATTTTATCGTTCAACTGCTGTTCCAAAAACTTTTATGTAGGAAACTTTTCATGCAGACATGGTGGATTTCTGCTTTGCGTTATTTGAGTTTTTGCACTTGGCAGACCTATCAAAGAGCTTTCATCAGCAGTCTCTGCAGACACACTTTCTTTCTTGCTCTTCAAGGATTTCTCAAAGTGCTCATGACATTGTCAGAGGCTGTTTTTGCTGACTCTGAGAGAACATTTTCAGAAGTTTTTGGACTGAGGAGAGAACATAGCAGGTGTTGTTGGTTACACAATAAATGCTCCCTCACCTCTGACTGCTGTAAACTGCTCAGTCTGAGTTTTGTGAAGACTTTGTCAACAGGTTTAGAAGCAACAAATAGTTTAGATCACACATGTGGCAGTGCTTTCCTTTTTAACAGGAATGCCACATCTTACAATTACTCTCTTTTGCTTTTTCTTTCTGCTCTTTGCCTTCACCCTTGCTACCCACCTTTCACATCCTTTGTGTGTCTTTATTCCCTTTCTCAAGTTGACAACTGAAGGTGAGAGAGACAGAGAGAGAATCCAGGACAGCTCTCTAGTGTGGTTTAGCAGCTTTTTTGCTGTTGCACATGCAGTGGGATTTAAGCTCTGTTTCTGGAGCGATCAGTGGGTCCTGCAAGCCAGGTCACGTTCTTACTACAAAAAAGAGATGACACATTTTGGATGAGCAGAAATTGGAGCAAAGAAGAAAAAAGTGTTAAATTGAAGTGGGTCAGTTTAAGTGAAGGGCTGTAACACTTGGATCTGAGGTGAAGCAGTGTGGCATGATAAGATTGATACTACAGTTAGTTGTTTTTTCTCTTTGTCAGACAGTCGAACCCTGATAAGGTTAGGATTAAACAGGGATTATGTCAGATGGGTCCATTCCTCACAGTAACGCCCATGAATCCAAAATCCACTTAAAACTGACATGTATTTTGTCCTGTCCCTGTCCTGGCATCAGCTCTACTGCGGTGATTCAAATTTATGTGAGAGGTGAATTTGGAGTCTTGTCCCTGCTTTATACCAAAGGCACCAAAGATGCTAATCATTTTACGTAACTGCTTTTTTTTTTTTTTTTTTTAGAAATGCCTCATCATGCTCAGTGCTTTCAAGGTGACTGTGAGACACCCAGATGGGTACAGCTGATTCCTACAGTGAATTATTACCATTTACACCAAGAGGATTGTGCATACTTTCTATGTGTTATCACAAGAGTAATAATAGACTACTGTGGCTGCCAAAATGCACCAAGAAATGGTAATACTGCTTATTTCCCCCTCTCTGGTCTTGAGTAGGTTTAGAGGTTTAGAGAAGAACAGATTTCTATGCTTTGCTGTTTAGTATTTGCAGTAGTTACAGAGGGATGTAGCCCTTATTCTCCTGCAGGAATACTGGAATACTCTGTATCAAGAGTTAATCCTGCCTCATAAATATATAAACAACCTTTGGTGTCGAGGACTAGCTGATCTGGGTGCAAATTCTGTGATACATTTGTATTTCTACTGTACACCCCCTGTCACACACTCGCAGTTCACCTCATTGAGAACCATTAGCTACCACCTCTTGAAAATAGATCAGGCTCCTCCTGCGTAACCATGGAAACCAGCTGGAAATAGACTGTAAGGAGAGGTGCAATTTATGCTGCCTTTTACTAAAGCCTCAGTTTTACATTTTCATATATTTCATTGATTTGAATTAGCCCCAATATGATTCACTATATCTTAATAGTAGCATGCAGCTGTTTTTAATTTATAATGCCTGGACAATGTATATTCAATATACTGCACAATCATTCAAACAACCTGGAAAAGACAAAAGGCATGTTGTTGATCAACCCCTCCTTATCTGAGACTGTGGAGCAAAATGGAACTGCAGCATATCACTGCATGTATAATTGATATTGATCAACCCACACCAGCATTGGCTAGCCAAGGCTAAATGTATACATGCTGACAGTAATCACTACTAATCGCTACTGTGTGTCCACCTCATCAAAAATCTGTTACCACATACACACCAGTCTCCTCATTAATGTAGCCTTCTTGTTTGTTCCTGTGGAACCATTCTTCTATTACCAGTTTCTATCATTGCAAATGTCACCGTATGTCATCCCACAATAAACCGTAGAGACCTACAATAAAGAGAACCTTACTTACAGCTTCAATAAAAGTTGACAGAGACACAGCCTTGAAATACTGTATTATGGTCTTGTTGTTATTACCTTATGTTAGCAAACACTGGCCCATTTGTGCATCCAGCAGATGTGGAACAATATTAATTGCAAGCTTGTAATATGGAACTACTATCATATCACCAGCTCAGAAAGTTGTAGGCAAACAACTGGCTGCTTTCATATCCGGTAGACACGAAGCAGCAGTTGTATTCACCATTAGTGTTCTGGCCACCTAACAAATATACACCTGTAAAATCTAATGCATTCCAATACAACAGCACAGCTATAGATGTTTACAGAGATAATAATGTTGAGTTTTGATTGACACTGAGAGGTATTACATTAACTATATGTTTATTACTGAGGTTATCATTTGCAGTGGTGTTGAAGTGGACTGCAATATATTGAGAGGTGTTTCGAATATCAGTAGGCTCTGTGTATGAAATATCGTCTGGCATTAAATAACACAAGAGTTTTTGCTAATTTCACTAAATTTTATGAGACTTGAGCACCACCACTCAGTGAGTGAGTGAGAGTGTTTCATGTTTCAGAGGAATGTTGAGATGGCTTCTTATTTAGCCTTGACCACGTCAAGAATCATAACTGTTTCCTGTGGTTAGATTCTTCACACCATATTGGCAAAGTGTAACCATCACTCATATGATATCATCCTACTGCAAGCCATATTTAAAATGCTGGTTTATGAGTAGAGCAGTAATCACTTTATATTATTGGTGTTTGGTTGATTTTTTCCGTATCTGGCATTTAAATTATGGCTACTATTCAGCATTCATTCTCATTGCAGTGGTGTTCAGTCAGTTATGGCTGATGTTTCACAGGCACTCAGCTGTAGTATATGTAAGCAGTTTGGTTCAGGTTGTTTGTGTTGAATACAGATGTTCATTGGAAAAATTACTTGTTTTTTCCATAATGTCATTGAGTGGATGGGATGGATGCAAGCCTAATGTTTGTAACAGAACACAAGAATTTCACAGGAGGCCCTTCTTCCTGAACATGAATATTGACAGATTTATGTGTAATCTTGGCAGATTAACAGTTTAAAACCCTCAAATTGGAAGATCTCAATTTAAAAAAAAAAGGCAAATATCTTTCTTTCAGCATTTGGTTTGGCTTCAAACTCTGTGGCTGACTGAGGAGGGAATCAACGAAAGGCACTATGCTGCAATAAAGGGCAACTGATGAGTGCAATGCGTCATAGAAAGCTGAAGTCTTGCCTTTCTATGAGGCTAGCCTTTGTTCCACAGAATGTTTTTTCTTTTCTTTCATCAGTCTCGCTTAAAGCCATAAACACTAGAATACTTAGTTTCATACTTTACCGTATCATATCATCATGCACTTTTGATAAGTCCAAATTGGTTTGACCAATATTTTTTTAAGTTCAATTGTAATTTAAACTGCTAAATTTATAAAATTGCTCCATTGACCAGCTAATGAGCTGAAAGAAGCTAAAATGCTTTGTAGAGCCGTGGGGAAGTCCAGAGTCAGGGGATAATTCTCTGTGAGTTTGTCACTACAAGCACCCCCTTTCATATTACACATAATGGTCCATTCTTAATAAAATAGTATTGATTAAATCAGCTTCAATGTTATGAAAAATGGAGACGGACATTGTCACTGTTAAGTGTAATAATAATATAACATGTTTCTTTACAAAAAAGCTGTAGAACAGGATTTGAAGGATTAGGATTAGAACAGTATATATTTAGAATATAGAATATACTATAGATATGATATAGAACATATTTTCTGAGACACAGATCTGTTTTGGATAAGTATCACAGATGAATTAGATTATTTTATTGTTCATGTGTTATTCATCTGGCAAATTAGTTAGATCTCATAACGGCACCATATGCTGTTCATAGCCTCATGACACAGAACAAAGCGCAGTTTCATCATAGCTGATGCATACAGATTACATTTTGTGGAAAAAGACATGGTGCAGGTAAATCAAAATGACTTGTTCATTTTCCTGCACTATTGTCCTGCACTCCACAAGGTAACAGAGGGTTTGAGGCGAGTACGTGGACATCTGGGGACCTGGACTTTACCAGCTTGTGCAGCCTGGACTGTAAGCAGCGTACAGGCAGCAATGCAGAGCAGAAAAAGCAGACTGGTTCAGCAGCATCACACCTCTGATCATGCGGCAACATGGCTCGAGATGTGCTGCCATGGCAACTGTCTTCCACTGACCCAGTGATGGGCTGCCTTGTGTGTCAGTGTGATAGCTTCTGAATGGATGTGTGTGTGTGAGTGTGTATGTAATGTGCATTGTTTACTGTTGGTTTGTGTGAGATGGAGAGAAGAAAGAAAGAGAGAGAAATACAGTGCAAATGAGAGCAAGACAAAGATGGATAGACAGACAGAGAGAGACTGGTGTGAAGACAGTATGCTAACCACTTAATTAGACTGTTTTGTAATTGACATTGTGGGAGCGAGGTGTCTCCCTATAAAGCTGCTGTTTTTATTTCCATTTCCTTCTTGGTAATTCCTGGATTAAGAGTAGCACCAGTTGTGGAAAAAATATATCATTGAAGCATTTTTTTCCTGAAATCTGGTATGCAGTACTGTAGTATTGACCCAAATACAAAAAGATACATTTAATAATATGTTTCTTTTTTTTTTTTTACCCCTCTCACAAGCCACGAATGAATTTCAGTGCTCTCTTTTCCTACATTACTGTATGTTGTAGATTATGCCTTGGCTTACTTTGCTCCTCTGGCAATGTCATTTCCATGGTAACCGGAATAAAGCTTAGCCCATGCTAGTGAGTGGATCTGTAAAAGGGTTGGCATGTATAGTATGAAAGTAAGTGTAATTTTCTAAATATTGGCATACTTTACAGCCTCACTTATGGAAACAATGTGTATCGGCAAACACATTCTGTAATGCACAAAGGGTTTGCTGCAGTCATCTGATCCTGGATCTGTGCCCACGGCAGTCTGCATCCAATTTCCCTTTCCTGCCTGGGTTAGACCTTTCTATAGTCGCTGAGTGCTTCCCTGACTATTCAAGCCTCACACATTTTCTGACCCACTTAAACCCATCTGCACAAAAATTGGGCTTGGGCCTCTCTGGTCTTCTGCAGGCACTGCAGGGATTACTGTTTAGTGAGACCACCACTTGGGGTCAGTCCTTTATGGGCTACGGCTCAGTAAGAAGGGATGTGGTTTTCTTGCCTCTGAATACTACACACACCCACAGAAGGGGACACACAAATCATTTTTAAATGTTTCTTTCAAGCTGAGTTAATTTGTTATTTGCATATGTTTCAAAGTGGTTAAAGGTCGAGCAACAATAAAACGCTTCTCCACTCAAGCCAGTTATGAGTTATTGCACACAGACCCACACAGTCAGCAGCCCAAACACATCTGGGGTCAATATGGAGCTCTCATTACCCAACAAGGGTCAGTAAAATACTGGATCTAGAGGGTCCTCACTATCCACCCCCTCTAGACCAAACCCGCTTCCACCTTCACTAGCATTCTCAGCCACGTGACTAATGGACCATCACAGCAGCACCCCTGGGTGTATGAATCATCCCTGTATCATGCCTGCGTGTGGTCGTCTGGGTGTGCAGTTTAGATTCCACCAGTGTATAATACTCAGCCCCAGGTGGAAGATATGATACATCTACTGTTTTCACAATATTATGTTTAAAAATGTAAATCATATGGTACCTGTTAATTCAATATTCCCCATTCATCACTGTGTTTGTTGTTGGTATTGTTGGATTATCGGCTTAAAGTATGGCTCATGAGCTCTGTTTTTTTTTTTTTTTACGTTAGTTCATAACATATTACTTTATGTTAAATTTGGCTCTGGTTCAAGTCTGTGTTGATACTGAAGCTGCATTACTCAGGCACCAAGCAGTTCAAGTTCAGTATTCAGTAAGAGCCATATCAATCAGGCTGATCTGAATTTGTCTTAATGGAGCTGAGATAAAAACAGAGTAGGACAGAATCATGGTTAAAAAAACAACCCATCATAATACAGGAACAGCACGACATTCCAGACTATCAGGCTGTAAATGTGGCACCGCATGAGACTGTTGGTCTCAGGACGAAGTGTACATCAGCTGTATTGTGGGCTACATCTGTGACAAGTTTCCCGTCTGAGGTCGATGACGACAAATCCATTTTCTGGGGCTTTGCAGAGATGGGGTGGTCGGCTTCTGTCCCAGACACAGTCACTGATACATCTCAGACCCATGTACTACACTGATTTTAACACTGCTCTGTGATGACGGCAGTCCAATCCTATTTGCCTAGCTATGGTCAAGCTCAGCACAGCTAAATTAGGCACCTGGAAGATCAGGGATGTGCTGACGCAACGCTCGACTGGATTTTTCATCTGTAGTCCTTTTGAATGAATGCTACTTTACTTTAACAGTCATAAATCACTGAACACATTGTTTTCCTGTGATTGTGGCTTTCTGAAATAATTTCCCACACTGTACCACTGAATCAAATGAAGTGAGCGGAGGAATGTCTGCTCTCTCTGAGCACCCAAGGGTTGAAAGTCCAGTGAAGTCCTTTTTTATTTTACTTTATTTTGACTAAATGCCAAGTGGTGTCTCCCTTAATACAGTTACAGAGCTTGTACACTGAACTGTAGCCATAGGAGGCCCAGCTTTAACTTTAACCCAGTGTGCCTCCTGCTGGAAATCTATTGTCATGACACCACATTTGAACAGCAGCAGAGTTCAGATTCAGATTTATCATATAAATTTAATCTCCTTTTAGATTTACAGAGATTTTGTATTTGATTCATTTTACCTGCTCAGAAGGTTTGTTTTATGATTGATCATGGAACATTTCCATCTAAAAACTATTGTGGCTATAAGATGCACTATTTGGCCAAAGGTATGCAGACCCCCCCTTATTCATCTTCTTCTTACCTTGGGCTGTTTTTCATAGAGTAGACTAGGGACCTCCATTCCAATCAAGGCAAATCTTGATGCTACAGTATGTTATATAAAATACTGCACCTGTAAATTGGTGGCAGCAGTTTGGGGAAGGCTCTTTTTTGTTTCAACATGACAATATCCCTCATACATGCACAAAGCCAGATCCCAGTTTGGTGTGGAAGACTTGACTGGCATCAATCTTGTCCAGCACCTTTGGGAGGAATTGCTGCAATAACATTTGAAAGAACCAGACCTCACTGTCCAACATTAGTGTCTGACCTCACTAATGATCTTGTGGTTGAAGCAAAGCCCTGCAGCCAGTGGAAAGCCTTCTTAAAAGAGTGGAGATGGTTCCACAAATACCTATGGTTTTGAAGGAGATTTTCATCAATCAGACGTGGGCCTCACTGTTTGCTTGTCCACATACTTTTGGCCTTACAATGTCTTTGATAGTTTTTAAGAATTTTTTTTTAATCCTGACCTGTTGCTCACCGTAGAAAAATTATGCTTATTCTGGCAGGTTGTTAATGTTTCAGCTGTGATGTAATTTACTACCGAGTAGCTGCCAGTTTGCACTAAATATTTAAAAAATACTAAAAAAGACCTTTAGAGAACTTCAGATTTCATGTCTCTGTGTTATTCCCTTCCCTGCATTTTTAAATCACTTCTGAGGCTCATTGCAGCACAGCTTACTGCACCAGAGGGACACAGCAGCACTGATAGATCAAAAGCTACAACAGTAAAGGTCAGAACATGAAAATGGTTTCCTGTCAGGTAACCTCAGAAAAACAGTCCTCATGGTGCTATAACCTCTCACAGGTGGGCTGAAACTCTGTTTTAACAGTGTGTAAATACCCAAGCCCTGTGGTGGCAACATTACTGAATGACCTAAGCAAACATACAAAGGATGTTTCTGACACAAGGCATTTGGTTATCACTGCAGGACAGATGTTACCATACAGTGCAAACATGACTTCAAGCCCTCTTAGCTGACAATGTGTTTAGCAGCTCTGGGGCTTGGCTGAGATAAACAGGAGACATGAGCAACATAGTTCTTTTTTTGTACTGTAAACAATTTATTTCAGTCATCATTCCAGGCAAAGAAATGAGATTCCACATTTACGTTTTGGTATTAGGAAGTACAGTTTTGAAGTAACCAAACAACAAAATGTTTCATGTTGTTTGTGAACAAAACAAAAAGACCAACGGGCAGAGAGGTGAAGCTCCTTTTCAGATCAGAGCGACGATTTCAGAAAAATAGAGGCAGACAAAACAAGCTTGTATCAGACTAGCATCTCACTCTGTTAAATAGATTTTGAAGAATGTATGTCTGGGACACATACTGACAGCAAAACAGTTGTTTAATTTTAACAAAAAGTAAAACCACAGTCATCTAAAATTCCAGTTAAGCTGACTCTGTATTTATATTACAAAATGTGGCTTGATGTGGAAAAACAGACAGAGCCTCAAAACTCTAATACATCACTGGGGTCAATAAGTTCTTTTTATTCAAAATATTAACTGTTGAAAACACCAAAATACTAAAACGCATTTGTTATTTTCAGCTTCATTACGTTTTCTGCTTTGAATAAGATCTCCCGTAAGATTCATAGGTTCATGTAGTTTCGTCGTCACTGTGTTTTGAATGAACATAATTCCGGCTAGACTCAGCTGATTTTGACAGAAGATGTGGACTGGGTGTGGAACCTCTTTGGCCCACAGAGGCTTTACCTCCTGGAGTGGTTAGTTTACAGAGCGGGGATCTGGTGAGATCATCACCATGAGACTGTTCCACTGCTAATGAGAAGGGGAGGGGAAGTTTTCCAAGGCCGCTCATGCCTCACTGGAGGTCCTCGTGTCATCTGTGGGTTTGTGGTTGCACTTGCAGTGATTCAGCCCTTACCTTAAGCTGAGTTTTTCCAGCTTGGCCCCAGAAGGTAATGGATGAAGACGGAACACATTTTATTTTTAGGGACATCAATCATGGTAATCATCTCTTAAATGAAAAAGGAGGTGTGATGCTAGAAAGGTCTATTTATATGTGCTTTTAAAGTTCTTTGTCTTGTTATAGGTAAGATGCTGACAAAAAAGTGCTCGCTTTTAAGACTCACACGAGAAATGGCTAAGGATGGCTAATTTAAACCACTAAGATTTATTTCACAGCATTTGTTCAGTTTGAGCTGGACCTAACACTATTTACTGTGGATTCAGTGTATTGAATCTTCAGTGAATATCAGGGACTCTCATCACTAATCATGCAGCAATTTTTGAACACGTGGATACAGGGACTGCAAAGCAAACTGCTACCAAGATGGCCTTAATATCCTTTCATATCTGCCCAATTCGCACTGCTAAACTGGAAAAAGTTTGCATGAAGGGCTGTTATCTAACGCTAATTTCATGTTTGCTTAGTAAACGGTTCAGTAAAAGATAATTAACTCATTCACGTACTTCTTTTTAAGCCCGTTGTCTATGTAAAGTCAACTTCATTAACCGTTGCCGAGTCATCAAATTACTCGGAGGTTACCATGGATACCAGCCGGCTCGACAGCCTTTGGCCATCATCTCACAGAGGAGTATGGGGGTCTCTCCAGGCTCGTCATCCCTCTTCCTTTTTTTTTCTTCCTCCTTTTTGTTGAGAGGGGGGTGTTGCCTGACCAGTGGCTGACTGATCCTTTCTTTCTGCTCGCTGAATGAGAGAGAAAAAGGGGTCTCAGCTTGCGGAAGGTATGAATTAAAAGCACAGCACACGGATGAATCGTGGAAGTTGTGCTCACCAAAAACTGTAAAGCGGTCACAAATGAGCGGTCGCGTCCTAATCGGGAAGGTGCCTTCTCTGCAAGCGGCGCCAGGAGCTAAAAGGACTTTACTTTTTACGCCAAGGTAATAATGATAATTCATTACTGCTCTCCCTTTGACTCCTGGGACGAAATCTTCGACATTTTTTTTTATAGCTGTGCACTTTGTTTGAGATGCTACAGTAGCTTTCTTCATTTACCTTCCAACTATAATTTATCTAACGGTAATGGCAGTTTTTTTTTTTTTTTTAAAGGGACAGAAGACAGATTTACTCGCTGGCTTTAAATCCTTGTAAACATAAACTGACCTTGTTTCTGACAAACTATACAGTGTAGAAACATCAGCCCATGAGTATGAGAAGAATAATTCGGCTGGTTTCACAACATTTTTGATGCTTTAATGACTTTACACTGTAATACTTTCAGGATACAATTAAGTTCAGTAAATATATGTCTTCACTGGAGCTTGTTACAGTCGAACAGTTTTACACATGTGAATTACGTTGACATGAAGTTTAATATAGTCATGAAGAAAAGTGCAGGAGATTTATATGTTGACCATGATTTTGGCACTAGAAATTATAACATCTGTGGTAACACATTTTATTCTTGGAGGACACTGCGGTGCTGCTACCACAGCTATCTGTATAATAGAGGATGTCTTCACCACTCACTCAGCCATAGGCATTTAGTTCCAGGAGCTTTGTCTTTGCTGTCCTTTTATACAAAAAAAAAAAAAAGCATACACATTGCCAGAACCGAACTGCAAGATGCATTCTGCTTCTGTGAATTGTGTGCTATTTCATCTGGTTTTGTAGTTATAATATGTTAAAGCTTTTTAAAAAGAGCATGTGTGAGCAACTTCTGTTGTTTCTCTGTGAAATGTTGTGTGTGCTTGCTTTTCCTGCTCTGTCTGTCTTTCAGTGGCTTCCACCAATGCTGTGAATCTTGCCATCAGGGCTTGTGTGTTTGTTTTTAGTGATGCTGTTAGTTCCAGGTCAAAGTCTGGACAGTGATTGCCATGTCCCCGGTGTGCTCCACCCCACCAATCATCCCTGAGTCTTCTTAAATCAAAACATTTTCACAGCAGCCCAACTCAAATAATAGCATGGATACAAATCAGAGAGTTGTTGGAGTCGTGCCACAGAAAACAAAAAGTTAATTGCCACCCTATGTATGAAGTATGTACTTTGCTGGTGTACTCCCACCCTCTCCGTGTCTGGATTTCACCCCTGAGAGCAGACAGTTTGGCTTGTAATATCAACAGCCCACAGGCCCTCCTGCCTCTTCTTAGGCTGACATCCCTGTGGGGTTATTCATGGCCCCTCTGTTGCTCCTGACAGAGGTGGTATTGTTCAGACATACCACGAACATCTGCGCTCAATGTAAATCAAAATTATTCTTGTTATTGAGAGTATGTGAAAACTAAAAGAAAAAAACATTTAAAATTCTTAAATCAAACATTTATCTTGCGTTTTTCCCTTCTCGTGTCAAACTTTGCCTCTGAGGTCACGTATCTGTGGCCACAAATCTTCAGTAAAATGTGGATTTTTTTTTTTTTCTAATGTACCAGAATGCTCAAAACCAGCACAAAGTGTCAGGGTAAGCTTCATCTCAGTTTTACAACTGCGACTACAACTCAGCTACAGCCATGTGATTAAATCCAATTCTGAATGTGTACGGGCCATTTTTGTCTCCCTGTATTTTTCTATGCAATTCCATGTTCCGTGCCTCTGCTAATTGCAGACTGCAGAGCCACAAAGAGCATTTTCAGCTCAGTGGGGAAAGCAAAGAAAGGGAAAAGAACTGATTCAGCTCAAGCGGTGACTCAGCTTTTAAAGGGTCTTATTAATTTACCTTTTCCACTGTGCCACATTTTTGTGCGCCAACACAAATTTGATTACCACTTGTGGTTGCCAGAAGAAATGATGGGGAACGTAATTATACAAAATCCAAGCTGGACTTGCATTTAGTTCTCTGGAGATATAATTTTTAAATTCAACAAGGTATTATTGCTCTTCTAAAGCACATAAAAATATTTTACTCTTCAATTTTAAACTCTCCTTGTTTTGGTTGACTGAGAGGCTACACTTCTTGTTGAACTCCACACAGTGATCTGCATTTTAAATATATTCAGATATGAATACATCCATAGATCTTTTGCCCAGAGACCAGTTTCCCTCGGCTGTGCTGGGACTGCCCATCCCTGCCTTCCTCACGTAAGGGGCCACTCTGGCAGCATCTGTTTCAGGGCGACGCAGAACTTCATTGTGGGGTGGAGGGAAGGGTCAGGAAGGGTTTAGGAGCCTGTCACTCTGACTTCTCTGCTTCTTTAGAGCATACCAGACTGCTTTCTAAACCCTGAGCTGTCAGTCCACATACTTTTTATCCAGCATGATTTATCAGGATATCCTGTAACGTTTCTTTTGAAGCTACAGTTAAAGATTCCAGTGTGTTGGCCTCTGCTTAAAAACTGCTAGCTTGGCTGTCACAGGGATTTATTAAATTAGGATTAAGTATATTTTTACATCTTAAAATTAAGACTGATCAGAAAGTGAAGTAATGCAAGGAGACATTATTTTTGATGATGTCTTTCTCTCACAAAGTACACATTAATGGTTGAAAAGGGATGTTTAGACAAATGGTCATAAGTTCAGAAACTCTTTTTTGATAATCTTGAGCTTTGGAAATGTCATATAGACAATTAGGTAATAAATGGAAAAACTCATATTTTATTTCTTTAAAACTGAAATATCCACTCCTGAGGGTTTGCTCACCATATGGCTTGCAGCTCTGATGTATTAGCTGAATCAAATCAAAGCAGCTGTAGCCATGTTGGAATTACCTGCTTGTTTGAGCATGTGGTCACCTCCAGAGACAACTTACTGCAGACAGATGGATGTCTCACTGTTACAACTAGCTATATCTCCCTTCAAACAGAGATTTCTGTAGCTTTCTCTACTGTGCTTTAATATGGTTGTTATTTATCTGAGAGTGGATTTTTGCTAACTTGTCATGTCCATGTATTTTTTCAGTTGGGATGAGAGCAGCTCCATTAGCAGTGGGCTCAGCGATGGTGATGGTGACGGCTCAGACAACCTCAGTTCAGAGGAGTTTAATGCCAGCTCCTCTCTTAACTCCCTCCCGAGCACACCCCTGGGATCCAGACGCAACTCTTCTGTTATGGTGAGCTGAAATACTTTACCCTAGCAGCCTGTAATACAGCATGTGACAATGTTTTGCTTTCCTATATCTTGTTTTGTTTGTAAAAGCAGTGCTAAAGATTGCAGCTTAGGCCTTTACTTGAAGCATTTTCAATTCTTCATCCTGTGATTTACATGGTATTGTGTGTTAAATGCGAGTGCCTTTGCTTTGACAAAGGCCACAAAAAAGACACCACAGTCCTCCCCTCTGTCATTAAAATGAAACACGATCTGTCACAGTGCAAAAGCTCCAGTGCATATGCACTAAAAATGTTTTTTTTTTTTTTTTTTTTTTTTTAAACTAGGTGATTGAAACTTTAAGACACACAGCCTGTTTTTCCAAGCAGAGTATGTCTTAAAACATGTCTAGAGAGGATATTTAAATTTGATCAAACTTCTTCAATTTTGGAGCAGTGGTAGTGGTTTCTACCTTTCTTACAGGTTGGCTTTTTTTAGAGGAATAGTGCTTACTTGCAGAATTCTCACTGGGAAGAAATGAACATTAGCGGCACTCAATGAGCCATCTGTCGCTCTGTACTGCCTTCATAGCATGCCAAGAAGTAGCATGCTCAGTTTTGTCCTCGGTGCTGCCTCCTCAGTGCACCACAGGATTTTTCTATTATAGTGGAGCTGTTTTTGTTTTTTTTTTGTCCACTGCACAGTGACAAAATATAGCTCAAATTTTAGTCTATTGTCAAGTTTTCTTTTTCATTCTTTAATATATTGATTTATCTCTGAAAGTGTTAAATCCCTAAACAGTTTTTTTCCCCTTTTTTTGTTTTCCTTCCTTTTCTGTGGTTTTCTTTAATCCGGTCTGGGTGTATCAGTCTATCTCTCACTCCTTCCCACTGGAATGCAGCTTAGATGAAACAAAGATTACAGAGAACAGTCAGTTCCACAGATAACACAGACCATGTCTGACGGTTACCCACACTGTGCCCTTCCCTTCGTCTCTCTGCAGCTCCGCACTGATGCAGAGAAGCGCTCCCTGGTGGAAAGCGGACTGTCTTGGTATAGCGAGGATGGCAAGGCCAGCCACAAGCTCAATAGCTGCAGCTATGACACAGGGAGTCTCAAGACAGAGGCCCCAAGCAAGTGGAGAAAGAAGCCCCCAAGCCTCAGTGAAGATTCTGTGGGTAAAGGTGAACTGAAGAAGCCACAAAGTTTGTGTCAACCAGGGAGTTTTAAGAAGGGCCGTAATCCTCCTGTGGGTGTGACCTCCCCCATCACCCATACCTCTCAGAGCATGCTCAAAGTTGCAGGTGAGCTCTGATAACATATTTTCACTTTTTATCTGTATCCCTTTTTCTTTGTCTTCTTCTCTGCTATTCCTCTCCTGTAGGAATTTGGTGGATCACTGCCATTGTTCACTTGTTTTATCTAAGAAATCTATGTCATCCATCTTATTATCTCTTTGTATACTAAATCCAAATGTAAAACAGTGTGTGTTTATAGAGCAGCCAAGGAGGATATCTGCTTGGTGTCAAGATGAATACAGAAGTATACCCCGTAGCGTAAGCCAGGTTTTGATTTGTAGCACAGCACAGAATACAGACGAAAAAATGCACTATGAAATCCATTTCATTGAGAAAAAAAAAATATTGGTTTAAAGCCCAAAGCCATGTTTCTTCTATTATCTCAGAGAAAAGCCAATTGCTGTACATATGTGCAGAGACTCTGTGTCTGCAATCTGCAGCACCTAAACGAATTTCCAAGTCCTTTAAAGGTGCTATATGTAGGTTTTGGCTATTGCTACATAGCCCGCGTTAGAATTAACAGCTGTTCATTTTCCAGTCTATAAAAAAACTTCATTTCTTTTCTCACCAGGAGTTGTTTCTAGCAGTGGAAACCAGCCTGTGTTAATTTTTGCATCTGTCTCTATCAGTTCTTTTCTTCTACTAGCCCAGCTAGCCCCAGCCCTTCCCATCTCATAATACTACTTTGTAATAGTGAGTTGCTGTAGCGTCCAGTCTGCCCTCAGTTCAGCATTTGAGGATGAGGAGGCACTGCTCCTCAGCTGGCATACTGGAACATTTTGTCTTGGAAACGCGACCATTGTCACCACCGCCTCCTGGCAAGAAACCACTTTCAGTTACATATCGCACCTTTAATCCCTAACAAAATAGCAATGAAATAATAGGTTAAAATTGAGTTCCAGTACCAACTTTTCTTGACCTTTCATTTTAATTTGCTCAGCTAAATTTCAGCTTTAAAAATAAGTAATTAAACTTTCTTCTGAGTGTATGTGTTTTTGCTGCAGTTTAAAGAGGAAAAGCATTCTCTTATCTTTTATCGTTTACAGAAAAACCTAAGAGGTCATATGTTTTGTATTTGTTTTTATGAATCTACTACAATGATAACTTCATTCTTAGCCTTAAGTTAAAAAAAACAAAGCATAATTTGCCCTTTTAGCCTTATCTTTTAATGTATCCTTCAGTCTTCATGTTATTGTCAACTCTTTGCATTACTTTAATTATCCATAGAGAGATCAGACTTTAATTTGATTACTGGCATATATATCTTATAGTATGCTTTAAGAAGTTTAATTTTCCATAAGTCCCTTTTAAGTCAGTCTGTTGGTGAGTCACACTCGACGTCATAGGAACAAAAAAAAAAACTCTAAAAATACAGATGCTTCTTGCCTATATTTTATCTCAGCTGAATGATATGCACAGAGAAATGATGTGTGACAATGTGACAATTGTTGAGTTGACTGTTCTAGGGACTAGATTATCATTTGACAGCACAGTTTTAATCCTGAATATTCATGCTAAAAATCTTTTGTGTGGTTGTTGTCATTTTTGTTAACCCAAGTTTATTGGGTTTACTGACCCTTCAATCCATCCATCCATTCATCTTGTTTTAAGTAGCTTACTCTCATAATGCTGATAAGCAGCACACATATTCTTTGTGCTGCTTATCATTTAAATGCTTTTAACTGTGAATAGAATCCTATAATCCTGTTCTTCAACTGTGCAGTATTGTTCTTTCCTTTTTTATGCAGCACCTAAAAGTGAGAAGCCACTGGACAAATCCAAGATTTCCATTAAAACTGCTGGTCTACAACGGTCTCGTTCTGATGCTGGCAGGGACCATCATGGAGAGCACCGCAAGCCCCCATCAGGTTTAGTTAAACCCACTGCTGGGGCCTCCTTTGGGTACAAGAAACCACCAACAGCCACTGGTACCGCAACTGTTATGACAGCAGGGGGCGCCACCATCTCCAGTGGCTCTGCTACAGTGGGGAAAACCCCCAAGTCATCTGGCATCCCTGTTAAGCCTGTGGGAGGAGGACCACCCTCGGGTCGAAAGAACAGTTTTGATGCCAGCAGTGAGCAGAGCTTCCTGGGGCCAAATGCCCGAAACAGCATTCAATACCGCAGCCTGCCTCGACCAGCCAAATCAAGCACGCTCAGTGTAATTGGTCGCCCTGCAGCTCGGCCTGTCAGCGGTAGCATTGACCCTAGTCTGTTGAGTTTGAAACCTGTGCCCATGTCCTCTACAGGCCCCAGGGTAAAAGAGCCTAGTAGCTGCAGCAGTAAAATAGCTAATCGAACCAGCACAGGTCCAGTGAATCAGACGGACAGAGAGAAGGAGAAGGAGAGAGCCAAGGCCAAGGCTGTGGGTGCTGACATAGACTGTGGCTCTCTGAAAGGAGAGGACACTCAGTCTGAGTCAACAGGAGAGGCTGCTGTGAAACTGCACGGCCTGAGACGGACCAGCAGCAGCAAATACCCTGAACTGTCATCACCCACCACACCAAGGTTTATATACTGCTTTAAAGGGGCATTTCACCCATATTACAAAAACACACATTTTCTCACTGACCTCTCATGGTATGGCCATGTGGGTAGTTGTTAGTTTTTGGATATTCCCCAGATTTCTGCTGCCATACCAGTACACTGGATTGGAATGAAATTTCAGTTGTGCTGCCCACAGGACTAAAATAATAACATCTGAAAAAAAGCAGCTGCCCCAGTTACTCTCAAGTTAGTCGTTTCTCCTGGAACTACTTTCTACCAAAGAAATGGCTGAGAGCAATGGTAATGTTTGTTTGGATTTATGTTGCTGTTGAATTTGAGACAGATATCTGTCTCAAAACTTCAACCACAATTATCTACCTGGGTACACAAAAGTAGAATTAAGTTAGATAATTTGTTTGTTTGTTTTGTGATTTGGGTGAAAGACACTTTAAAATGAACAAAAAATGAAAGGAAGTGAGTTACACACACAGTAATACTCATGCATGGGTCCAGTGATGACTTTGTTTTGAACATTATCACCCTAGTTTCTGTTTGTTGACATCTTGTTTCTTGTGCTTGATTCCTAGGATGCTGAACACTAAGTCTCTAGGCTGTCCACCCAGCCTGGCTCACCTGGACAAGGTCAACTCTAACAGTCTTGACTCCTGTGTGACCATCCAGGACCTCCCACCTAAAGTCCCCCCATATTCCAAGCTTCAGGATTTGGCTGGTTCCCACGCAACTATTCGCCTCACCCCCAGCCCAGCACCTGTCCTCCACATCGATTCCCCCAGCTCTTACACCAGTGAAAGCCTGAGCCTGAGCCTGAGTGGATCACCACTGCTTTATCCCAAACTGTCTGGCATGCACCGCAGCATGGAGTCCCTGCCCCTCCAGATGAGCATACCCTCCAGTGCGAGATTTGTCACAACCGAGACGCATGACAAGGAGGAGAGGTGTACGGGAACCTGGGGGGCCGGGAGCAGAACATCCCTCAACCTTGCAGATAGGCAAGTCTCAGAAGCACCATTTGTGACTGTGAATGTCACAAATGGAATGAATGAATGTGATTCTGTAATTTTCTTTGTCATTAATGTTGTTGTTTGCCTCTAAAAAAGAAAATAATTGTGAGGGAATTATTTTATTGTAGTCTTCGTGGGCGCGTCGTGGGTGAAATAAGCACATTGTCTCTTAATTACAAAGCTAATTTTGGTTGCTTTTTATTTGTTATAATCATGTGAAAATGTGTAAAATTATTATTCTAATTTGGAAAAGAATCAAAGGGAAATCTGACAAATTTAATCTGACTTAATTCTTTGGTGTGAAAGCAAGATAAAAACCCTGCACCGGGGGAAACAAACTTTCATTCAGTGTTAATTAATTTTGTTGCACAATCAGGCAACTCAGGAAAGATAACAAGAAATCCACTGCCCAGGAATTCTTAAACCCCCAGTTGTTCATGGGAAAAGAAAAAAAATACATAAAAAAAAAAACTTGGATCTGTCATCCTCCCATCAATAGATCAAAGGTTTAAATAGAATGTAAACTGAAATAAAACAATTATTTAGGAAAAAACCTTTCCATGGCTTCTCTTCAGTAGCTTCAGCTGCATTTATCTTAACTTATATCCTAACAGCAGAAAGTGTGTGAAATATAATCTGCAGCTGAGCCTGTGTTTCTACAATGACTATAAGTTTCTTGGCAGCCTATGAACCATCCAGCCATATTTTATGAGTCTTTTCTGGGAAAGGAAAGTCTGAGCTGTCATTTAGAAGATGAAGGGTTGGATCCATTGAAAAATCTCTGTTTTTCAAGGTGAAGATGGACAGAATTCTGCCAATTGAAGCTACTTATAGGCAGTCCCACGCCATGTGTATGAAAGTGCCGAGTGTGCCATATGGGCTAGATGTGTGCAAAATGGATTGGAAGATTAACCCATGAGAGGCCATATCTGTTATACAGGTCCTATGACAGATCTTGAAATAAACAAACTAACTATAGTGCTTGTGGTAAAGCCCTGAGAAATATTACTATTTTTATTAGAATTATTAACAATAACTGTTTGTTCTCTATTGATAACATTTTTATTCTTTTCTTTACAGCTTGCAAACAGACAGAAACACCTTGCCGAAGAAAGGCTTAGAGTATGTCAAAACAATTACTGTCCAAGCATCTATTTTAAATTTCACACCGTGATGTATCTTCATTGTTTGAAGTTAAAATTACCTCTCTTCACTCAGACGCTATGGCTCAAGCCTGTCAGAGAGTGAAGGAAGCAAACCAGGAAGGCGCCACTCCCACACCATAGTCAGCATGACAGAGAGCGACAGCCCCCCTCAGCTGCCTTCTCCCACCCGCCCGCTCCACCCCTCCTCCGGCAAGGCTCCTCTCACCAACGTGGGTGAGTCTGCTTGATCAGTTTGGCTGCCAAGATCTAAAAACACTCACTGTTTGAGCTTTGAAACTAATGAGACTTGAGATCTTTGATAAGCCATCCATCTTATCATTGATGATTATTGAGGACAGGGATATGGAGTTCACACTGAATTGAAAGTCCAGATAAGTTTTAAGAAATATTGAGATAACTTGTGATTTATAGATTCTGTCATACCAAAGTGGTAAAGTGGTGGCCATATAGTATAGGATCAGATTTAACCATGCAAATATGATTATCTGCACTCATTTAGACTTGAGTTCCAGTCTGAAATATGCAGGAGATGGAGGCAATGGGGGGGGTCAAGCTAGGCTATATTTATCTCTTTGAATGTGGTGGAACCGTAGTGTTGCCTTTCACTGAGTCATCAGAATAAAGGTGCTATACCTAGGTGTAGACATACTGTGTGTGTGCGTTTGTGTGTTTTTCTCTGCAGCACTGCGTCCTACAGTTTATCTGTGCCACTCACTATTTTACAAAACGTCTCTTTTTTTGTTACAGTTGCCCCAATTTCAAGTGGCACTCCAAGGATATCACGCTCTAATAGCATAGGCCCCCCCAGTGACTCTGCCTGCGATCTCTATGGATCCTCCCCACTGGGCAGCAGTATGTCCCTGGCTGACCGGCCAAAAAGCATGATGCGGTCTGGGTCTTTCCGTGAACCAGGGGACGATGGTGAGCCTTTTTAGTTGGCCTCCCTGCAGGGGAGTCGCCCAACATGGCCTCAAATGAAACAAAGCTGTGCGCTCATGCTGCATGTAGTCTCTCAGGCAAAATGTTAGAACATTTCATGAACAAGGAAAGTAGACAGGAATCTGTGTGCCTCCGTTTTAGATTAATAGGGAGCTACTCAAGGATTTAAAAGCACTATCTGTGATCCAAATGTAAACAAACCCAGAAACCACCCACCACTAACTTGTACCTGCCTCCACTGCCAGATAATTGGTAGGCCTTGTCACACACACTCAACACAACACAACACAAACTGTAAGTTCTTAATGTATTTTGATACTATAACAAATGTTTGTTATATAGTCAGCATGAAGGGTTCAGCTTTAAAACCCTTCATGCTGACGTCTGAGAATCTTTCTGTTCTCAGAAAGATTTTTTTTTTTTAATCTCCAGCTCTTAAATGACTGTGAATATGCCTGTTATTGATTTGCCAGCAAAGTTAAATTATTAATTGCCAGCAAATCATTCTTCAATTCTTCATGAAATTAAGTAGGATCTCCACCTTGCGTTTCTTGCAGTTCATGGATCTGTACTGTCTTTGGCCTCCAATGCTTCATCCAACTATTCCTCGGTGAGTACATACAGCTGTTTTATGTACAGTAATTGCTTTTTTAATATAGAGTTCAGTGCTTTGTGCCTTCAATTTACATATGCTGTTGTTTTCAAAAAGTGATATTTAGAATAACTTTTACAGCAGAGGATAATATTAGATTTCTTCTTTACAGCCAGTGAGGTAAATTTCCTTACTCATTATGATTGATGGGCTTTTTTATTAAATGAAATGGACTTTACCCCTTTCTAGTTGGTTGCCAACTTCTTAATGATATGGTAATTCATACAATGGGTATTTGGAATGTATTTCACTGTTGTCACCTCTGTAGAAAATCAGTAATGTCCCCTTTATTGTAGATACGATATTTTCAAAAAGTTCTAAAGTTAACCCTCTGCCTTTTCCCCTTTTTATTGTTCATTTGCTTTTACCATGCTTTCATTAGAATGAGGAGAGGATACAAGGGGAGGTAAGGCCAACGTGCCATAACAATTCAGCTCACACTATGCCTTTCTTGTGTGTCATCTGTCAGTCATTTCCTGTGGAAAGGGGTCCATTCATCAGACAGTGTTATTAGTGCTCAGTGTGTCTGTGACCACAGATCTTTATCTCAGGAGCTCATAACTCATAACTCGGTTCATTCTGTTTTATCTGTAATATAATCTCTAATCTTTGTCCTTTAGCACCACCAGCTAACATTTAATGAAGACATTTTCAGACCTCATAAAATTGTCAGTGCATCCCATGACTATAACATTTCCAGTTGGTTTGGAATGTATTCACCCTGTTTGTGAATGATTTCAGTTTCTGTTGTGCATTACCCTCAGCAATACCTTTCATATTTTGTTGTTTGTAAATGTGTCTTTTTAGTTAACCAAAGAAAACAACATATTTAACATATTCAACTGCTGCAATATCATAATAAAACCTGTATTAATGAATGCTGAACTTTTTGCTTATTTGTCCAAGGTCCTGTTTAAAACGATACTGATACTGCTCAGACTCACTTTGCAATTTGTCCACAGCAAATCCGCAAGCTGAGGCGTGAGCTGGAATCCTCCCAGGAAAAGGTTGCTAACTTGACCATGCAGCTTTCTGCCAATGTATGTATGATTCTTCTTTTTTCTTTTCATAAGCTAATTTGTTAATGACTTGGATGCATCCAAATCCAAAATGTAAATTAAATGTCCTTTAAGTGCGCTTTTAACAGGTGTACCTAATATCTGCACTTCACTTTTGTGGGGGTGAGACTTCAGGTAAAATGCTGACATCATCATGTAAATCCTTGCTGACCCACCAAAATAAGATACTGATGCATAATTCTGCCCAATAAATATGGAGTAAAGGCAACTGTCAAAAAATATTTAGGATTCACCACCTTACCAAAACTCAGGTGTCCCAGCATAAATGCCATGTTTCCAGTTCTCTTGCTGCCACTCACATTTGTCCACTTTTACTAAAATCTTTCCACCCTGTTATTTTAATGGGCTCACATTTAACCTTATCCCTTAATACTCACTTTCAACTCTTTTCTTCAGCTTTACCAAACAAATTTCCCACCACTGCTTTTTCTAATTTTCTCACTGCACAGCACAGTCACTCACTCGCTTTGTTAAACTATCAACTAACTGGGTGTTTTGAACATATTTAGTGACTGTGTGAAGCCTCTTTGTGTCTGTGTGTGTGTGTGTATGTGTGTGTGTATGTGTGTGTGTGTGGTATATATTTTTGTATATGTTTTTATGAGTATTTTTGTCACGCCCCTAACGCTTCTGTCCCTCTCTTTTACACTCATGGCTGTATTGACTGCTGGACTTGCTGCTGCTCCTTGCGTGCCTCCCGCTGACCCGCACCTCTGGATGCTGGGTGTAGCAGCTAGGCCAGGTTTGTTGGACTGTTGCTACCCGAGGGCTCTCTGTTGCTTCCACATGATCTTGAGTGGACATCAAACTAACGTGTTGCTGTCAGACATCTCTTTTGTGCTTACAGTGTGGCATAGTCAACCCTCAACTCCCACCTTGAAGCATTTTGACTGGGGCCACAGCTAATTATTATTTTCAGCATCTGTTAATCTGTTGAATATTTTTTGTCAATGATTTATTCGGTCTGTAAAATACAACCTCCACAAAGGGTCATTCTTGGGCAACTAGGAACAGCATTAAACTAGAATCAAAAAGTGGCAGATGAACCATTTGTATTGTATTTTCACATATATGTGACCCTAAAGAAATACCAAAGCCAGCATAAAGAAACGAAGAAGAGAATGACAGTCTGACTAAATTTAACAAAAAGAAGGGAAAACACTCAGGCCAACCACATGATGGCCTGTTGGACACCAACGCTTTCCCTAAACTACCAGACTAAAGAAAAGACACTAAACAGAAATAAAGGCACAAAAAGAGGACCAATGATCATTTCTTGATAAATTTAACATGATGGTGTCAGCCATGGCTGTAACGCTCCATCATCAGCAGTGGTGTGAGACATCCTAGCCTAAAGGTCAAACATGCTACATGAGGTAGACGCGGTTTGTCCCCCAGCCGCACACCGCTGCCCTCCTTCACCACCATTACCCTGACATCCTCTTTCACCTCTGACATCATCCACAGCTGTCCACCACTCCATCCCCTCCCTCTTTTCCCAGCAGACGGAGAGAGCCATTTGCTTGATGTGCTGTGATCGTGTCAGACTGCAGACTGATTTGATTCAGCTGGTGACTCATACCTGTTTGCTCTCTCTGTCTGTCTTTCTCCACCTCTCTCTCCCTCTGTGTCTTTCTCTTAAAGGCTAATCTGGTAGCAGCATTTGAGCAGAGCCTGGCGTTGATGACAGCACGCCTGCAGACCCTATCAGTGTCTTCTGAGCAAAAGGTATCTTGGGATGCTAATGACTGTTATACCACCCGTGACAGCTTCCTTTTACATACAGTATATACAGAAAATGTTGAAAACATTTCCATAACACTTGAAGACATACTCAATAAATGCATGATGGTGATGATAAACGATTAGTCTGATCATCATTCAGCTGCTTTACTGTATATTAGATCCTGTCAGTGAAAGAGAAGTTACATAGGTGACATAGTTGTTCTGGTAATGAGATGTGTGGTCAAAGGTTCGCATGGGGAGGATTTCCATGTTGTCATCAGCCACTCGATACAACCTGTCATCCTCACTGAAAGCAGATAGACATTCCACAATCCTCTCATCAGATGAACCTTGGTTCAGTTACCAGCCTGCGAGCTAACATGAATAAATACTGATGTTTCACCTCTTCAGGACTCTGAGCTCACAGAGCTGAAGGACACCATTGAGATTCTGAAGGCCAAAAATACAGAGGCCCAAGAAATAATTCAGGGGGCTCTCAGTAATCCAGACATCACACCTAAAGGTATGGTATGCCTGGAATGAAGAGCATAATTAGGACTGCTGAACAAAACAAACTTGTGGAAAGATTAAGACAGGAGTTTCAAAAGCTTTTCCTCCCAATATACGGTTTGCTCTCTTCTCTCCTGGTTTTTAGAGCTGCTCATCAATCGCCAGAACTCCTCAGAAAGCATCTCCAGCCTCACCAGCACCACCAGCCACTCAAGTATGGGTAGTCTTAAAGAGCAGGAAGCCAAGAAGAAGAAGAAGAAGAGCTGGGTGAGGACTTGCAGGCAGAAGCACACTGGTTGGAGGTGGTCATGATGATTAGAAATGCTTGGGATGTATCAGTTTGGTCAGACATGGTTATTTGGAGCACCTGAGGATTGGGGTTTACCACATCAGGAATCAGCTATGTTTTGTGTGGCAAAATTTCCACTCATATACTATCCCAAATAAATTAAAAGAACAATTATCTTAGCTATTATCTTTGTTAAGTTCAGAAAAGTTCAGGCAGCAGCTGTCCTAGTTTATGCTCCTGCATGTGTATATACGTGCCCCCCCAATCTTGTTCCGATTCTTTTATTAAGTATGACTCTGATCTCTCCCTCATGCTGCCCTGCTTTTTATTTTAGGTCTTTGAGGTAAGTGATGTTGCTACAGTAAATAAAGCTGTATACCCTCTCTTCCCCTAAACCCCTCCTCTTCTCCAAGCTGCATGTACAGTCTGAGTCATACTGTGAAACTTTTGGAAACTTTTGTCATGCGTGTCTTTTTAAACTTGATTCAACAAATCACTTTGTACCATGTTCTGGTCATAATAAAATGTTAAATTATAGAATCATGGTTGTATGTATTGATATGATCTGCAAGCCATTTAACTTTTGTGCAATACTGTAGATATCAGATGGCTTTGTGAATATGAGTATTACTGTTGTGAAAACTTTACAAGGAGATGGTTTTCAGAAACTATTTTGTAGCTGCTCTCATTTCATTCACATCACATGTATGTATTATTGATTAGTATGTTTCTATATAATGTTATAAGTTTTAATTCCTGAAAGTTCAGTATTAGACCATGTTGGAGTACACTTGCACCCACTGTTGCCGTAAAAATATATTTATATATGTCTACAGAAATTTCACAGCGTGTACCAGAAAGTTAGCAGGAAACAAATATTGACAAGCAAAGGTTCTGATAGCAGGAGCTCAACACGAGTGTTTTCAAGAATTGCTTGTTAATGTGTGTTGTAGTTTTCGGATGTAGTCCTCATTTCGGTCTCATATTTCTCATATTTCAGCTACGGAGCTCCTTCAATAAGGCCTTTAGTAAGAAGGGTTCCAAGCCATCAGGGCCGTATGCTGACATCGAGGAGATTGCCACCCCGGAATCCTCTGCACCTTCCTCCCCCAAGGTCCACCATGATGATGATAATCCTCCATCGACAATGAAATCCTCAACCTCTGCACTGTCATCCGGGTAAATCTCCGTAATGATCTACATACAAGGATCTCAGACTGGGGATCTTTTCTAATGTTATGTGAACTGAATGTCTCCAGACTCAGTGAAGGAGGTGACGTGGCGGATGATAAGGTTGTAACAGAACTGCGTACAGAGCTGTGGGAGAAGGAACGAAAACTGACGGACATCCGCCTGGAAGCTCTAAACTCTGCTCATCAGCTGGAGCAGCTGCAGGAGGCCATGAACAACATGCAGGTATGTGTGATATGATCCTTTTCATTATTTTTAGTTTATTACTTTCTCAAACATGTTCTGTTGATGAGGATGCCAAAATTTGACTACTGTGTACAAGTATTTGAAGATGCTAATTTCTTTTGTTTGTTTTTTGTTTCTACAAAAACCCAGATGTATCTGTAATTTTTTGAAAGTTTTCTGACTTTTCAGCCACTTTTCTACAACTATAGTTGCACTACAAGGTTCACCTTGTAACATAATTTATTTTGTCGTGTGTAATATCACCTTCAGTGCTATAATTGTTGGTAGGCAAAAGATCATGACTGCAGTCATATTATGGAGATGGGCCTGTGATTTATGAACATTGCAGTAACACTGATTTTGTCCGTAGAGGACAGTGGAAAACCTGAAGACTGAGAACGACCAGCTGAAGACAGGTGGTCTGTCCCCCTGTCCATCTCCTGGACCCTCAAACTCTGTCTCCCAGTCCTCAGGTCTCACCATGCTGGGAAGTTCATCACCTCGACAGTCAGTAGCCATGCACGTGCCCAAGAGCTACAGCAGAGGGCTGAGTGATGGGAGCAGCTCAGGTACAGTTCAGTCCCTGAATATGTAGAACTACAATGTTATTAGCCGTGTGCTAGACATGGAGGTACATCACTGTAATGTAAAATCTCATATGGTCATATGACAGTTGAGTAACTACAGCCACCCTCTACAGTCAGAAACGCAATCATAATGTAGAATTTTTATTTATTTAATTTTTCCAATACTAATTATTAATCTGCACTTTCATTTAGAGTATGCTTGAAGAGCTTTCTTTTCTTGTTCTTTTTCCATACTCTCTTTTGTTTACTCCTCGGTAGATGTCCACACTGCAGACTCTCTCAGCCTTTCCTCACAGAGAGATGATCACCGTGTTAGGGTGGTGGTTTGTGTTGCAGATTTACACGTTTTCAAAGATGTAAGTATGTTATTTGTGTTGTGCCTCTTCTGCAGCCTCTTCAGACTAATAAACATTGTTGTAAATCTCTGAATCACCCTTTTGTTGCCCTGTGTATTAACAGGAGGTTAAACAGCAGGATTTCTTTGTGGGCACTGTCAGGGTGAATGGCAGGATGGACTGGACCATGCTGGATTTAGGCGTCAGCCAGGCTTTCAAGGTGAGATTCCTTCTTTGATGTGACCTGTCCGGGAACTGAATGTATAGTTTGCATCAAGCATGTTCACATTTGTGATTCAGCTGTCACATTAAATTTAGCATGCTGTTACTTCAAAGAGGTCAACCTCTGCAGAGGGGTGAAAGCTAAGATGCAGAAATAGCATATACACTCCCACTGATGTTTGGTTTTTTATTAACATGGACAAACATAGTAAAAGAGGAATTTTAATTTACTGCAAGTAAATTTAACAAGGCTGTCCAGGTCTTTGTAGTATGGTTCATTTTGTAGTGTGTACGGTACCCAACAAAACCAAAGGGCTCATGAGGAGGAGCTTGTAACCTCCATGTACAGATCATATTTACTTTCACCTTTGGCACATATTGAAGCTTGTTCTGAAACATCACAAAGGACAGTTGTTCTTATTTTGTGCCATTCTGCCTGCAAACAGAAAATCCTGTTGAGACAGTTTTACTCAGTTCTCTTTTTCTATCCATTTCCTCCAGGTGTACATAACCAAAGTAGATCCCACCGCCAGTCTGGGATTGTCTACCGACTCCATCTATAGTTACAGTATTGGCCACATAAAGAGAGTGCTGGGAGGAGAGGCTCCTGAGACCCAGCCCTCTCGCTGCATGTCCCGAGGCCCCAGCAGCATCACTGTGTCTCTGAAAGGTTTGTGAAGACATGTGACATGTACAATCATACTGGATTTAAGACAGAAGCTTTACTTCCAAAGAGCATTGATTTATCTTATAGAAATATTAATTTATGATCTGATTCAATTAAACTGAATATATTTTTGAAAGACAACGTTTTACTCAGCACTTTTATGCATAATTAAAAAATGCTTTTTATTCCTCTAGTCAACCAGAATTTGGGCTAATGACATACAATTATTTGCGTGAGCACTCAAATGCTGTCTGGAGTTAGTCCAGCTTAAATTTTTATTCATTTTAGATCATTTGAAGATCCAAGTCCCGAATGAATGCAAATCCTCATGTCTGTCTGCTTATCAGAGTGACTGTATCTGGGCCTGTATGTCTGTATGTCAAATTCAGTCTTTTTTTGTTTTTGTTTTACAACTTTCGATTCAGTGTTTACTCAGGTACACTGAGTTTCTGTGAGCTGTCCTCAGATAAACTCAAATGACCCTGTAGCAGCTGATGAAATCATTAATTTAGCAACCTTGAAATATATGTTTCTGGAAATAGATTTTTAAAATATATATTTTTGATTAATTTGGTTATATTATGCATTCAGTCTTGACATTATCACTGCAGATATATGTGGATTATATGCAGTGTTTTTCCATAGCAGCAGTGTTTAGGTTTGCGAGAAGCATATATGTGGAGCCCATCAGTGATTCTAAACCAGAGCTGTGATCACAGAGGAGAGTTGAGGTTCTGGTTTGGTAGTCGACCCCTCTGCACCTTTGCATGAAGGAATGCAAGGAGTGAAGTGCTAGGAGAGCTGGGAAAGCAGCGGCAGCCCAGACAGAGCTCTGGGTAACATGATATCAGTGCAGCCGGGCCCAGCTGGTCGACCAGCCTCAGACACATGGGCCCCATAGATGTTAACGTTACACTTCTGCAGGCTGGTGGAGGGTGGACAGACTCGCTACACTTGACGCAAAGTTATTTTCAGAGCAAAATGCTTGAACTCCATGTTGCTTATGAAGGACATGGGAGGTGATATAAATCCATTTTCACAACATCTTCTTGCCCTGTCCCTTCCTGTTTGTAATGTATATTCTCTTCAGTATAGATATTTAGCATAATTCTTAACAAGCACTTGAATATCAAGTATCAAACTGCACTTTATCACTAATTCTAATGTGTCCTGGGTAATTAGCAGATAGTCGTCAGCTTCACCGTTTATTACAGCACAGTTCATTTTCACTTGTCCCTCACTGTGTTCAGGTTTGAAGGAGAAATGTGTGGACAGCCTGGTATTTGAAACCCTGATTCCCAAACCCATGATGCAACACTACATCAGTCTGCTACTCAAACACCGCCGTCTTATCCTGTCTGGACCGAGCGGGACGGGTAAGACTTACCTCGCTTCCCGGCTGGCTGAGTACCTGGTGGACCGCAGCGCCCGTGAAGTCACTGACGGCATTGCAGTCACTTTCAACATGCACCGCCAGTCATGCAAGGTAACAGACACTGATGTCCCATTAGAATCTGTACAACAGTGGTTTATTTAGTGTAATGTTGTCAGCTTCTGTTCGTCATCTTCTGTCAATGTCTCTCTCTTTCTCTCCTCAGGATCTGCAGCTCTATCTTTCCAACTTGGCCAATCAAATAGATAGGGAAACCAGCACGTCAGAAATACCGCTGGTGGTCATTCTGGACGATATTCATGATCCTGCTTCTATCAGCGAACTTGTCAATGGTGCTCTCACCTGCAAATATCACAAATGGTAATCTACACATAAAAAAATGGCTTGAAAAATATTTATATAAATATTAACACAAGATATTTATTCATATAAATATTAGTAAGATATTTTTATAATTGTTTATTATAATCTAAAGTGTGCAATGTTTTTCATTTTAGCCCTTACATTATTGGAACAAGCAATCAGCCTGTGAAGATGATTGCGAACCATGGCCTGCATCTCAGCTTCAGGTTGGTTGAAGAAACCGTGAATGGGTGGATTCTTCCTGATTACGCTGAGATTAGATTTGAAGCTCACTGTAGTATAAACCAGTCAATACAATAAAGGCATCTGTCAGCAGGCCAATAGTAAAGTGTGAGTTAATGTGTTTATGTAGAATATGATAGTGTTTGATTTAATAAAGCCTATTTTCAGTCAGTGAATAACAATAATGATTTCACTTTGTGATGTTTCTCACTATTACTCACATTGAGACTGTTTAAACAGCATTTTACCTCCGTTTGAGAGAAATCTTTTATGTCACATTACTAAAGGATTAGCAATATTGTTTTGAATGATACAGTCACATTAATGAAGTAACAGGATACATCTAAAATAAATAAGAACTTATAAATAGTTCCAGTATTGACTGTTTAATTAGGTTTCCACTGTCAAAATATTTCAGGTACTGTTTGTAGATCTCAATCTAGTTTTCATCCAAGACGTCCCTTTGTCTATAACTTAAACTGTAAACCCAAGAATCTAATGTAGATAAAACGAGTAATAGCATAACTAATCCAGTTTGTGATACAACTTTTTGCTTGAACCTTCCATTGTCTTAGGATGGTGACCTTCTCCAACAATGTAGAACCAGCCAACGGCTTCCTGGTGCGATATTTGCACAGGAAACTGATGGAGTCGGAGAATGAGAGGAACCTGACCAATGAAGACCTGATCAAGGTGTTAGACTGGGTGCCCAAACTCTGGTATCACCTTCACACTTTCCTGGAGAAGCACAGCACATCAGACTTCCTCATTGGTATGAAACATGCAGGACAGGGCATGACTGAAGAAAGCTACTCTTTTTTTGTATTTTGTAGGGAGTATTGACAACTTTACTTGTGTGAATGGTATTTTTCTCTGTTTTCTCATGGTACTTTTGTCTTTCTTCCTTGTCCCCTCAGGCCCATGCTTTTTCCTGTCATGTCCAGTCACAGTGGATGAATTTCGATCGTGGTTCATTGATCTCTGGAACCACTCTATTATTCCATACCTGCAAGAGGGAGCCAAGGACGGCATCAAGGTGAGAAACGACTGGCAGCAAATCCAGAAAACCATCTCCTGCCCTCATGAGATTCCTCCTCAGGAAGTGCTGGGCGGGTTACCTTTCACAGGAAATGTTACATTCTAAGTTACACTCTAATTTTACTGTTGTGGTATGTTGTGACACTTAAGGTCCATGGCCAGAAAGCGGTATGGGAGGACCCAGTAGAGTGGGTGAGAGGCACACTGCCTTGGCCATCTGCCCAGCAGGACCAGGCAAAGCTGTTCCACCTTCCTCCCCCAAGCATCGGCTCCAGCAGCCCTGGTCAGCCCTGCGAGGAGAGGCCTCACAAGGAAACTCCACCCAGCTCCATGGAATCTGATCCTCTGGTAATTCTTTCATACATTCCATGATATTTTTTGTGAGTTTTGTCAGAATTATAAATGGATCCTTTAAGATTTCTGATTTCTCAATTCAATTTTTCTTTTCTTTGTTGTAGATGGCAATGCTTTTGAAACTTCAAGAGGCTGCCAATTACATTGAATCCCCAGACAAAGAAGACCCTAGCCTGCCTAAACTTTGAACTCAAAGCTTACATTTTAACACTTAGCACTTCAAACTTTTTTTTTTCGTCTACAGCACTGATGCAGTGCTCATTCAGGAACAAACGAACCCTGAGAAATTGTTGTAGGGTGATTTAAACTGTCATTCCCACAGTAGGTTAAAAGTGTAACTGAGTTATTACAGATCATTTTAATACAGTCTTTTCAAAAACTGTTCACAAGTATTGAATGAAAAGCTATATTCTATTACTTTACTATATATTTGACCCTTTACCACCATGTTAGCCCTCAGTACTTTTAGACTGGTGCTAATAGGTCAGTATGAAGCTCACTGTCTCAGCACTTAAACTTCAGGTGATTTCTGTGACAGCACACACAGTCCATCCTGTATTGTGCTCAAGTGCATCATGGGATGTGGAGTGCTTGTCAACAGGAGCTATTCTCAATTAACAGTGACTCATTTTGGAAAAGAGTATGACAGCATGACAGATGCTACTGTTTATTGCAAAGTTCTTTGGTACATATCTACTGTATAAGTCTTTGAAGGCCAAATCTTATACATATGCAATCCTGAACTTTATAACCCGAGCAGGTGAAACAAATATAATGCCTTAACAACAAAGACGTCAAAGTCACCTCGACTTCAGCAGAGTATACTGGTGCTTTCATCAATATCATCCCAGCTAAGACAGTCAGAAATCAGTTTTACTTTAACTTCCTACATTATTTATTTCAATTAATCAAATTTATTTTTCAGAATAAAACTACAGCAACATAGTTGTTTTCAGTCTAAGTTTTCACATTTTTACAATTACTTTTATGGTTTATAAGTTGGAAGATTAAACTTGCTGTCATACTCTTTTGCATACAACAGAACTTTTTTCCAAGCACTTAATTTAGTTTTATGAACTGCTTTATGTAAAACAATAAGTGTCACCAATGTTGCTATATATATATATGTATATATATATATATATATATTTCAGGTATTAAATACTTGGTACACAGGGATAATATAACATAACAAAGACCCTCTGAAACAGATTGAGCAAATGCTATTTGAATCCAATTCAGATTTCTTTGACTACACAATTTATCTAGGAAAGAATATGTTTGTTTGAAATCTTTTCCCCCCATGTTCAGAGAAGTATACTGTATATATTATGTACATACAATCAGGCTGCATCGCAGTTATTTTATCTACATTAGTTGGTGCAAATATCTAATATACTGAACCAAATACTGTACTTTAATCATGCATATTGACTGTCACATAAAGGGTTTAAGTTTAACTAAGAATGTAAAGAAAACAACCATATAACAGTATCAGTCATGTAGTAGGTGCTTTTAAAGGAAGCCTTATCACAAAGCTCCACTGCAAAACGCTTTTAACAATGGCTGAGTAGAGTGACGTTAAAGCTACCTATGCCTATTTCATTTGCAACAGTTCATGCACATCACAAACGGAGTTACAAATCTCATGTCACTTATGTTTATTATCATCATTTAGGTACGTATGGTGCTTTTTAATCCAGACTGTTTTAGTGTTAAATAAAGATTATGTAGACATTTGGGTTAGGTTAGGTTAGCAAAGAGTTTTGTGTCATAGATCAGTCAAATGCTAAAGAAATGTGAAAAATGGTATTTTTTAGGACGTGTTGTTGACAAAGTGTTGAACACATTACATACAAACAGTGAAGTTATGTGAGACATTTTATGGTGTGCGCACATGTTGATGTCGTACGGTATTCATATTTGGGAACATTTTGCGTACATGACACGGAAACAAACTAAAAAAGTACTTGTTCCAAGGAAAGAGTAAAAGGCAAAATATTTAAAGACTTTATAAGGTACTTTGTGTAGATTTTTGTAAAGAAGCCCTAATGGAGTAAACGGCAGATAAAGACTATGGTTGGCCAAGTGGTGTGGAAATAATTCACCTCTTCATCCCAAACTGTGTCACTGTTTAGGTGCTCGGACTAAACTTCACATGTACGTAAATCCTGTAAATGAATGTCAGACCACTTTTATGACAGCTTGATAAGAAAGTTTAACATTTTAAGCTTTGAGCAGCTCAGACACAATGTCTGAGCTGCTCAAAGCTTCATTAGTGCACTGTTTGAATAAGGCTGATAACAAAATTTCAAGCTAAGCCGCAGCTCTGATTGGTCAAAAGGAATGAATTAAATATGTCAGAGGAAAAGAGGCCAAATGGCCCGTGACTCTCACCCTTAAATATTTCAGGTATTAGACAGTATTACCGACCCCACCCTGGTCTGTTTCTGCAGGTTAACAAAAGCCATCAGCTCAAGCTTCTCATCTCATTCACTGGTTGTTGTGCCTGTTGCTCTGTAGTACTGTAGCTGTGATTTGTGTTCGCTTACTAGTGTATCAGGACTATGCAGCAACTTCTACTGGTGTTGGCAATCAGCAAACGTCTGAACTTCACGAGCAAACTTGGTGTGTTTTCATCTGGTCTGTCTTTGAGTTCTTAATTTGGGCCAAACTGCACCACAGGATAAAAGCGGAAGCTTGCTTGAGCAGGTGATGCTGAGCCTTAAAGAGAGGAGGACTTGTTTGGTGTTACATTGAAGACAGGGTTTATAGATGTAGTTAAAGAAATTCAGCTGTTTGGAAGTTGTTTCACGTGTTTTGTCCTTATGAATGGCAACAAAAGTAACACAGCTGGCTTTGTTAAATGGTCAAATGACAATAAACAAGTAGAGATGATTAAAAATCAAATCATGAGCCTGAAATAGTTGGTAAGATTCAGCTCCTCACAGTTTGCATAGTTGATTTTAAGTAGAATTAAAACAGGTAACAAGAAAAATCTGATATCTTAGGCCAATACAGGTTGCTGAATAGTCATATTTTTGCAAAGCTTGTTGTGGACTAAACTAAGATTTAAAAAATAATGTTATGCGGTATCTAATGTCACTGACGTGCAGATGTTAAGGGTTTCTAAGTGTTGTAAATGCATGTAAACTTGCTGTGTGATGAGGAACAAATGTTAACGTTGATGTATTGTTTAGGAAAATCATTCTAGATAATGTTTTCCTTTTTAATACTCAGATATTTGATATTTCTTTTTTTCTAAAGAATCCTTTGTAAAACTTAATTTCTCTATTTTGTACAGGACATCATTGTAAAGATTGTAAATAGGTCAGCATTCTGGATGCGGCAACAATCATTGTGGAGCGGAAAAAAAGTAATTGAGAGAAAGGTATATTTCTTAAGAGCTGGGTCCAGTATATGGATAAGGCATGCTTCTGAAGGCTTTCATCCACCTATCACTGTTTGTTGGAATCAATAAAATACATGTTATATTTATTCTGCCGCTTCTTGTGTGTCAGTTTGATAGTGTTCACCCTATTAATAGGAATTGCAGCACTCCTCTCTAAGCTTTAAATAATCATTAGTCATATGCATTTTATATTGAATTTCCCCAATTTGTAGTACTCAGTGTTTCATGGAAACAGTAACAGTAGTAATGTAACATAGTGATTAACTTAAAATTAAATTAAATTTACTAATGATGTACAGTGAGTGGTGATGAGTGAGATAAATAGACATGGTAGTCTGAGTCATACATGGTGCCCAGTATCTATTACATGTAATTCACTGGGGGCGGTGCTTGGACCTGCTGAGCTCTATATAAGTCTGCCGCCCCCGTAGGAATGATGGCATTGGATTCAGTTTTAAGGACTTAACCGAGTTGGGAATTAGCTGCAACCTCCAACATGCCGTCCAAGCCTGCCCCAATCAAGAAGGCGGCAAAGAAAGAACCAGCCAAGAAGGAGGAGAAGGCTCCAGAGCCGGCCCCTGAACCCGCTCCCGAACCCGCTCCGGAGCCTGCACCCGCCGAGGCCGCTCCTGTCGAAGCCGCCCCAGCCCCCGCTGAAGGCGAAGCTGCACCTGCCGAGGAGGCGCCTGCTGCCCCGCCAGCTGAGGAGCCGAAACCCCCCACCCCTCCACCCGCTGATGGTAAAGCCCCGAGCGCAGCGGTGTATGAGCCTTGAGTTGTCGTCGGTCATATAGATGCCCACAACCCACCTTTATTTTCTTGGTCTAGTCTTGGTGGATGAACGTTGGATACGCTGTTTAACCGTTTCCTAAGCCTAAGTAGTTGGTTCAGCTCACGGTAAGCACGCGGTAGGCTGTCCTTTACGCACATGCGCTTGTGCGCGCTCAGTGCGAAGGTGCCCTGGATAAGGACTTATACACATAAAACGGAAGCTGCCTGGTTACTGCATAAACCGGACCCCTTTAGCTTTTGACCACCTCAGTTCTAAAAGTCACTTAAACTCACTGATGCGCTTTTTGCGCTTCAAGGACGCGCAGCCTTTCTGAGATGTTAACTCCTGAAGTCTTTACTAATATGCGCTTTTGCACCTCAGTGAAAGCTCCATCCTAATGCCTAACAAGCAAACTTTAACAAACCTGAATGAGTTGTGATAAAACTTCACAAACTTCACTGATTTGCTGTTCTGACATTACAAACCTCATCTGTTTATTGACAGAACAACTTTTTTTACCATTTCTAATATTTAGCATCTTCAGTGAACATTGATTCTGCCGTTTAACACCCAACATCCACATCCAGTGAAGCTGCTGCTCCTGTTGCTGCAGATCGGCCCGCCGCAGATGGTGGAGTGAGACTCCCAGAGGAATCTCTCTTTACCACCTAACTCACTCATTTCTGCGCATTTATCTTTCCCTTCTTATTTTAAAAGCTTTAACCCCTTTTTTATGACATTTTGAAAATGTCATGAAACATTTTCACAGAGCTACATATCCGCTGATCCAGCTTCAAGCCTCTAATATCAGCTGCTTCACCTGCTACAGAGGAGCCACCAGCTGCTGACTCTGAATCACCTGCTGGTGGTAAACCAACCTGCAAAAACAGAACGTGTTCCTGTTCTCTCCTTTCTCTTTAATAACTTAAGGTTCTGGTTCTGGCATTTGAGTCGAATTTGATTTTTTTTTTTAAAAAAAGCCCCAGAGTAATAGCACTGTAAATCATTTGGCCACCCAGTACGGGAGACAGAGAGCTGTCAAGTATCTGGATTATATCTGATGCTGTAGCATCGCTCTGCTCATTACATGCTGCCAATAATAATGCAAATGCCTATTTAACATTAGCTGAAGCTGCTGAGGCGCCTGCACCAGAAGAGCCTAAACCACCCACACCTCCACCACCTCCACCCAAAGGTAACCCTTCATTTAGAATCAGCTTCATCTTACTGTGACATGATTCTCCTTTCATCATCTGTTCTCTTTTTATTGCAGTGTTAAAATAAAGAACTGCATCCTCACCTCTTGTGAACTCCAGCTTTGAATTGTTTTCTGCTTTGCATGATTTCTGCCACCTGTAAGTGTCATGTAAATAATTTTATGTTTTCATGGCGTCTGCAGAGCCCACGAGCGTCCCACTGGATCTGTTTGTTGAGGACAAGAATGACACTTCAGTTACCATCATTTGGAGCCAGCCAGAGAACATCGGACCATCTGGTCTGGATGGATACACCATTGAAGTCTGCAAGGATGGAAGTAAGTCCTGCTCCACTTTTGACCAGGTGCACTGTATACTGGCTTGTGCACGAAAGGGGTCAGATTATTAATACACTAGCTAACCTTTGAATTATTTTGTGAGCTTTTATTGCAGTGGCTGATTGAATATCATCATACAGTATGACTGGTTGCTAAATGTTGAAATGCATTTTAAATACTACTCAGGAACATGTTAAATTGCTGTTTTGAAGTGGGTCAGCCATATCAGTTGCAGCTGTCCCTGAAGTGTCACTCGCAGAGTTATATCATGAGCTACCTAACTTCTCCCTACAAGGAAACAGGCATTTCAGGACCTGCTGTGGTCTCGCTGGAGGTCCTGCTTTTAGACTTACAACCCTAAGCTAATATCAGCAGCAGTTCAATGTGGGCTTGATTTAGCAGACAGGGAACGCTGTTTACCCACAGAGCAGCAATTTCCTGTCTAATACAAGAAATGTGTGTCAAATGTATAATCCCTGTTTTCATTACAAAGCTGCAAAGCAAGCAGCACTTAGTGGCCTAATTTATTAATTCTCAGTCTCTTATAATCTGTATGAATCAGAATCTGTTCCTCTCATTCTGTCTGCAGTTTGCACATTCTGCACACTTTAATCACAGTTCTTTATCCTGTAACAAAGGCTTTGTAAACTCTGCCAGTCTGTCTTCACTGTGTATCATTTTCCCATACAGCTGAGGACTGGAAAGCAGTCAATGAGGATCTGCAGAAGTCCTGCCGCTATGTGATCAAGAACCAGACCACCGGCGACCGCCTGAAGATCCGCGTGGTGGCTGTGAACGCCGGCGGCCGCAGCCCCCCTGTCGCCCTCCCCGAGCCTGTCCTGGTGAAGGAGGTTGCTGGTAAGAACGTGTTTGCGAGATACATTTTAGCACAGAACATAACATGTAGTAATAAGAGAGAGCTTATATTAACCTGACATACAAAAGTAAAAAGTATTTTTATTACATAAAACTGTGCACTGATACACAAGGAAGTGACGAATCAGACTGCAAAAGTCATTGTTTGGCCATTTTCTCTGTTTATTCTTTTAAATTCAGTGCACAACACATTAACTCCCAAATGAACCGAAATTATAATCAAATCCCAGACAGCTCTAACTGCAATGGAAAATAAATATTTTAATTTGAAAGGGGGATCAGAACAGTTCAAGAGGAGAATAAACACAACACATAACAAACCAAGTTTCCAAGTGTTATTTTGTAATTGAACTTTCTCTTGGGATTAGCTTAAACCTTGAACCTTGATTGAGCTTAATCCTTCTGTAAAACATGGCAAAACCAATATAGGACATACCATCTGACACAAGTCTGTCTTAAACTTTATAGAGCCATTTATTAAAGGGAGGTTGTTAAATGCAAGAGTCCAATGGAAACAGCTCAGCAATTTTCCTCTCAGCTGTCTGTGTCCTGTTGGCACATAGCTGGAGTGCTAATAGTAAAAAACTGTGGTCTTCTCACTTGTTTCCACTTTGAGTTGAAACACTGATCCACCCAAGCACAGTGCGATAATCACATACTTGTTAAGTAGATGGTTTTACTGATGCTGTACACCTTGCAGTGTTAATCACGGACAGTATATCTAAAGTGATTTGTGGTAAAATGATGATTGGACCCCAAGGGCTTTAAAAGGAGGAGCTGAGCTACTTTGGCTCACTCACAAATCATCGTTATGCGTAATGGAGAGTCAGACAGGGAACTTGATCCCTGCTGGACTGGCACTATTTCAATAGTCACGTCCATGTTCACCGCTATGTTCGCCATACCAGGCGGTCCACATATAGATAGAATTTATGAATGGTTTCCAACCAAATGACCACAAAGCTTTGGAATAATAGCTGGGATGTCTCTGCTATTAACACAGATTTCTCTGTGGAGGGTTTGGCATTGCATTGTGATTCCTGCCAGGATTCATGCTGGAGGGGGTGTCAGGCTCCTCTCCGCAAGATCGATGGTGACAAGCAGGTGGGGGTGGATGGTAAATTCCAGTGCATCCTGTCTCTCGAGTGGTAGGGTGGCAGGGTGGTTTGGGGGCAGTGGGTAAGGATCCAGCTTCTCAGGTGACGCCTAAATCTCATGACAATTCCAGAGATTCACTGTTTATTTTGAAACATGCCACAGACTTTACAGGTACAATGCTCATTAAGCCTAATCCTGTCCACATGAGGCGATAAGACACTCAACATGCTGTAGATTTGTTCTAATGTACAGATGCACTTCACTGCATTTTCTTTTTCTGTGATTTATGTTCCAGTTTATTCTTCCAATCATTGGCTGTTAAATCATTGGTTGGTAAATAGTTTCTGTGTCTTGCTTAATTTATCATTATTATGTTAATGCATTCTGATGTGTGAGACAGTAACTGAAGCTCTGGATCATGAGTCATGAGGAGAGGTGTTATACTACAGTACGCCTGCTTTATTTAGAGACCTGACAAATGTTGCTCTGCTGGACTCAGCAGGTGGTGCCTCTCACTGAAGCACTTGTACAAATGAGCCCCTGCAAGATACTTCTGAGGCTTAAGTATCATTTCAAATGTCACAGTGGCTAACTATCCTTATGATTTTCTTTTTAGAATTTATGGGCTATTTTTGGCTTTTTACAAGCTAACGCGTAGTGGAGAGCGGTAGAGGTGGGAGCTGGGGGTCTGTGAAAAGCAAGGATTTAGGACAATTTAACCAATACATTTACTAACTAAGCCACAGTGAAACATGGAGTTGGGAATATTCACCACAAGAACTACTTAAAGACCAAAGACGACCAAGGAGTCCAGACTCTCACGGACTTCCTTCCACAGTCACCTGACTTTGACCCCACTGAACATTTATAGGAGCATTTGAAGACTGGAAAAGCCAAACATTCTGTGACGCCACAAGAAGCTCTTGTCAATGTCAGATCATTCTGGGATAACATGAGTCAGCCAGCTTGAGTGCTGTCATTAAAACAAAAAGGCGACAAGGAGACAAACCAAATACTAAGATGTTCTGAAATTAAAGTACATTTTTCAAACATTCAGCTTTTCACTCAAATTGTTAAGTTGATATTATCATTTGTAATGAAAAAAATAGTGTTACATTTGAAACAGATGCAGAATGCAAGTATTATTTACACTCGCCCCAGTGTGTGATTTTAAATTTCATGCTGGTGTTCCACAATCAAGTGTGTGACGTGTAACACAACAGTGTTGGTAACTGTCCCACCGTGCCTGCTCTCCCTTTTAAACTAACTTGACTACCTCCTCTGTCGCCTTATTGCCAGAGCAACAATGCCCCCCTCCAAAACTGTGTCCATACCTTTTCAACAGAACGAGGAGGTGGAATAAAAGCGCAACATTCCCACCTTGAACAGGCTGGATAATAGGGGCTTTAGACTTTTACAACCAGTTAAAGCACAGAAACACCCTGATGGCACCGGTGAAAATTCCCTGACTCAGATGGGCTTAGGGAATCTCAGCATGCTCGTCGATTTCTTCAAGATTTGTAGGCCACATAAGGATCTGAAATCCTTTTCTTTTATTCCAAAGATATTTGAACAGAGCCCGAAAATCCTGTTCAGGCTTTTTCTGTCCTTCACTGACAAGCAGCAGATAAAAGAGCTTTTAAAAAGACTGTCAAGAAATTATATATACCTAGATGCTGAGTAATTATAATAACAATCACTGATTGTTTCTGTCTTTGTTTTTCTCTCTAGACCGTCCCAAGGTTCGCCTGCCTCGTTTCCTCAGACAGAGATACGTCGCTCATGTTGGAGACAAGATCAACTTGACCATCCCCTTCACAGTAAGCTGAAGATGTCTGCATCTTCCTGTGCATGCATGATGAATCAAACTGTGCAGCTCCTCAAAACTCTGTGTGATCCCTGCCAACCCCCCAAGGGTAAACCCAAACCTGTGGTCACCTGGACAAAGAATGGACAGCCCCTGGACACAAAGAGGGTGAACATCCGCAGCACTGACAGAGACAGCATCCTGTTTATCCGTTCATCCGAGAGAGAAGACTCTGGAAAGTATGAGATGTGTGTGAAGGTGGAGGACTTCGAGGACAGGGCTTCCCTCACACTTCAAATTGTTGGTGAGTAAAATGGTTATATTGTGAGATGACATTTAAAACCGTACACTTTGATACTTAACCTTGTGTGTGTTTGTTCACAGAGCTGCCAGGGCCTCCTGCCAGTGTAAAGATTGTGGATACCTGGGGCTTCAATGTCGCTCTGGAGTGGACTGTACCCAAAGACAATGGAAACACAGAGATCACAGGTTACACAGTGCAGAAGGCCGACAAAAAGACTGGAGTAAGTTCTGTTGTGCTGTAGCGTGTTGTGCTGTAGCGTGTTGTGTTCCTCAGTACTTTCTCAGCTTATTCATCATGTCTTTGCTGTGTTGTGTATTCGCAGGACTGGTTCAATGTGATGGAACATTACCATAGACTGAATGCCACCGTCTCTGACCTCATCATGGGCAACACCTACAAGTTCAGAGTGTTTTCTGAGAACAAGTGTGGAATGAGCGAGGACGCTGCTGTTACAAAGGAGGAAGCCAAGATCCTGAAGTCAGGTACCTCTCTCTTCTGTTACTCATTCTATTACTCCTTACCGAACAGTGAAGCAGTGGAGGAAGTGGAAGTCAGCTGAAGCGTTTGTCAGCTAAGCTGTGTGGTAGCAGTTGTGCAGTTAACTGTGTTTCTCTACCATTTGGCAGGCATTGAATACAAGCCTCCTGACTACCAGGAGCACAACTTCTCAGAGCCTCCCAAGTTCACCACCTCCCTGAGCGACAGAGCCACTACTGTCGGCTACAGCACCAAGCTGCTCTGCTCCGTCAGGGGACACCCAAAAGTACAGTAACAAGATTTACCTTTTCCAATTTAACCAACAGTTCCTGCAAAATATTAGCTCCTTTACCAGGGCAGTTGGTGTGAGGATTCCTCGGATGATTTTACATGCTTTAACCTGGTATCCTCCAACACTGCTATTTCAGATTGTTATAACCTTACGGAAACTTTGTTGGTGTGCTCAAGTAAACTTTTTTTGATTTGGAATTACATTCAAGCAGGTTTTCACCACATCTCTGCTTGCTTATAGTTTGCTTTTCAAGTTTGATTTCCCAACAACATAGCTCATAAATTCAACGTGTTTTAGCAACCACTCACTGATTGTCACACAACTGACACACCACTAAGGCTGAGCTGCTCACAGCTGACACAACAATAATGTCACTTTACAATATGAATATTGGAATTACATGTTCAATATAACGATTCAATAACGATGTCAGCCTCTTCAAATTGATATTCAGAAATTTTGTATGCATATAAATGGAAACCAATGGCTCCCTGGAAGGTAGCAATGCAGTCTAAAAACCTAATGGTATGTTTTGAGAAACGGTCAGTGGTTATGTGACCGATAAAATCTACAAAACCACCGGACTTTTACATGTTGAAACACAGAAGTTTACCAGTCTTAAATTTCTAGCGTGCATTCAGTGTTTGCTAGATTACACTGTGACACCAATGGAGCCAAAAGGCCAAACTTTTGCTTTAGACTCCTTGTCAGCAGCTTAGTAATCATAATAAAGTGGTGACTGGACATATTTAACACCTTTCCTCCATCTGTGTCAGGGGCTTTGCTCTGAGCTGACAATGGTCACCTGCCCCCTGTTGTCTGAGCCTCCTCTTTGGGCTTATAATGCCACCTGGTCACCAACGGGACGGTAGCATAGATGGTCTTGATGAGAGGGCTAGAATTAGTAGTCTTCTCTTAGGAAGCAAGGGGGCAGAAGAGGGCATAAGGGTGACAACTCAGCGGCAAAGCAGGGTCACATTTGTAACATTCCCTGTGGGGCCCCAGGAGCTCCTCACTATGTCAGTGCCGTTAAAACTCCCAAATCGAGTGTGTGCTGTGTGTCCACTTCAATCAACAGAGCTTTTCTTGCCAAGTGGCACAAACATAAATAGAAACACTCATGCTTGTTTATTTATGAGACGTTTTAATACAACTACAGTAGCCTCGGAAGAAACTTTAGAAAAAATGTTAGCATTTTAAACATGATATGTTAAAA
>JBBMJY010000018.1:21203907-21302274 GCA_037833715.1 Toxotes lorentzi
TCTACAGCCCAAGGTTGAATGGATGAAGAACCAGATGATTATTGGAGACGATCCCAAGTTCAGGCAGATCTGCGTCCAGGGTATCTGCTCTCTGGAGATCCGTAAGCCTGGTAACTTTGACGGAGGTGTGTACTCCTGCAGAGCCAAGAACGATCACGGAGAAGCAACTGTGAGCTGCAAACTGGAGGTCAAACGTAAGTCATGATCTTGAATCAACATCAAGATCTTTAGTCTATTTATGGGTGTAAACATTGTTTTTAAAACAAATAACTTGTCTTTTTGTTAAACAGAGCCGGTGGTTGCAGATGCAGACAAGAAATAGGCCAACATCTCCATAATCACAGGTCAGAAATGATTAGGAACATATTTGAATATTGTCCTTATCGCTATGCTTGCTGAATATTGTAGTCAATAAGTCAAAAACCAACAAAATCAACCTTATCAATCTCGATCGACTTTATAAAACATACTTGAGCTGCACCCTTATTGTTGTTACTCGTGTTACTTGCAGCGAAGTTTGCAAGCATGGATAATTGTGAAATTACTCTCACTAAAGTTCAACAATTACACTGGACGTACTGGATAGGTTGGTCTATATGGGTCCTGACGTGACATCTGCCTCGTCCGTGACTTACTTTCCATACATGGAGGGCACTAAACTTGGAAAAGGTGGCCTCTGCCACTGAAAGAGTCCAAGAGGTAGCACCCATAAATTAAATCTGTAATGGCTCCTCATGTACTTGGTTAGACGACTTAATCACATTTCCACGACTCAGCAGCAGCAGCACCAGCAGCCTCCTTTAGGGCACTGAGATCCAGACTTTTATTTACAGGATACTCTGAACATTTAGATACTTTTGGGCTTTAATCGGTGTAATGTTGTAGTTTTTTCTTACAAAATTGAATTATTTCTGACATTTCTTTTTTTTAATACAGAAAAATTGTTTATGTTTGCTTACTTTTTTTCTCGTTCATGTGATTCTGAATTGCTGCCATTTCTATAACTACAGTTCTGACTCTCTTTTAACACCTGTTGCTGTTATTTGTTCATCTGTTGCTGTTCCAAATTAGGAGCAGAAGGAACGAGGCCTTTGCAGCATAAGGTGTGTGACAATTTTAGCGTTTCTAAATCTGTTCCCCACAATGATGAATAAAGAGTAAAAGTTTAAATTTAAATCATCTCTTTATTGCCACAGGAAAGTGCTGGATTCCTGGAAGAACATGTATATATGGCTGGTGACCACACTACACAAGGGTTGTTGCCTGTGACCTCTTGCAGAGTGTTGCCCAAAGTTATGATGAACAATTGTTGTCACATTATGCCTTTCCACTACATTATTAAGTCCATATCCATGTCCACAATCAGCTTTTTCCCCAACGATACTGTTTTTGGCCACTAAATGATCACATGTTCAAATACTGTACCTCCCTAGTTTATAATGCCAATCTAACTAGGTGTAGGCCACAAATATCACAGCATGAATTTACTGTTCCTCAGAGGAGATCTACATGTAACATCTACGTGTTTGTATCAATAAATAACTTAATTTCTGGTTTTGTTTTTTCAATACAGTGTCTTAAATTGAGACCTCCAGCAGAATTATTGCAAAGGCTTAACCATTATCCTCAATAACCTGATCAGTGAGGCAGGGGCAGTTATGCATGTAGTATCCCTGAGTTTACATAGATTTTGTATTTCATTGTTTTGGATTACACTGGTTCAGGTTCATGATTTATTTCCTAATAATTTCGAATACGGTTTTCTGGAATGATCTATGTAATTTGGCACTAAAGGTAAAAGGTAAAATATAAGCGTCAGCTGGTACATGTCCAATTAATTAATTAAATCCAGTTAACAAGCAAAGCAAGCAAAACTTAAAATAAGCTAAAATGTGTATACACAATACAACATATACAAAGAACTAACTAATGTTTACTTGGGTTTAAACTGCGCATTTCTTCAAAGAAAATCCCTTTTTCCTTATTATTAGTACCAAATCACAAAGACCTTATTCTGAGATCAAAAGGTTATCAAGAATAAAAAAATAAAAAAAACACTGCTCTTTTGATAGGGCTCACAGGCCTGAAAGCTTCTGTATCTACAGATTGATTTCATTACTCTCTAATAAAGTTTCACTCAGCTGCTGAATGTATTAGGCCCTTTTGGCAGCAGAGCAGTGAGAACCTGGAGACAGCAGCACTATGCATTTGGCTCAGACGGGCCCATGAGTACATCACAGTATGCCAGGATTTCCATAATAATAATACATGACAATAATACTGATCTTGTAGCTATTTGGTCTTGGAGTTACTGACATAGTGATATGGGGCAGGATGCCAGAGATATCCAGGTTAAAGAGACAGATGGGTTCACAGAGAGGCTGACAAAATTAGCTTTGGTGCTCCATCTTACTTGGGTTATTTTAGGAAGTGGTTTTACTGTGAAAATGAGCTTTTATGTTACCTTAGAAAACTGAAAGAGGGAAATGGAAATTAGAAATAAAAATGGAAAACACACACACACACACACACTAGTGTTCCCCTCCCTCATGACCATATCTCAAAGTGTGTTAACCAGATTCTGGTGACAGATTTTGTGCAAGAATTGTAGACAACCTCAGTATTACTGTGTAGAAACAAAAAGCGTGATAAAAGTTTAATGTGTTTAGAGTAACCTAGCTCTGCAGCTTGAGCTAAAAAAAAACCAAACAATCTGTCTGTTTGACTGTGGCGTCCTCTAGTGTTACAATTAAGCAATGACATCTGCAGGTTCTAAAAATGGAGGGATAGAACAAGCCATGTAACATGGAAAATACATTCATAGGCTGCTGCATTAAAATCCAAAAAATTAAGAAGAACACTTAAGCGATCCAGAAGGGTCAACACAATTAACAGCCTGCTTGATTTACGGTCTTTTAAATGGATATACTGGATAGACACCCCTCTCTGCCGTTTTGAGCTGCATTCACAATTTGCAAAGCGCAGCTTTAACCCGTGGGCTAGGAGCCATAATGGGTCTAAGGCCTACTTCTGGTTGGTCCCTGGATGCTGCAATAGGGTCATGGAGCGAGAGACTTCCTGTCTAATTTAGATCCTGTACCGAAAAGGTTTCAAACCTCCAATGAAAACCACTATAAAATCACTGACTTGTGATGTTCAGTGTGTATATTAAATATATTAATATTGCAGTCATGTTCCTCATGTGTCTGAACCCTATAATTCTATCCAAGTTTTTACAGTAACCTTCAGTGTTGATATATGTGCAATTATGTGACGTGATCTTTGTAAACTGCACAAACTGTCCTCATGTTGCTAACTTCACAGCTGGGTGAAAGAGTGTTTAGGTGACAGTTTGTGTTTTCTCTCACTGTGTATTTTAATTAATTGCTTCATTTGGACATCTTTTAGAGCAGCAACAATCGCTATTTTCACAATAACAATGTGATTAAATTTACAAGTGTAAAACAATGTGACAATGTGAAAAGGGTTCACTAGTGATGATGAACCTACAGAGAATTGAGCCTCAGGAGTTGGTCGAGACCCAAAACAGAGTGTATATTTGTGACCAGAAATACTACGCCAAGTGAATTATGTTGCTTCATAACTGCTGTATCAACTAATTTCTGCTGACCCCAAGTAAAAAAAAAAAAAAAAAAAAATCAGTGCAGGTGAGCAGTGAGAAATTGCAGGTTTAAGGAAAATTGGCTTTCAAACCCTAACTCTACCAAATAGATTGCCATTAAATTTGGCCCACATGTACATGTTCCTGTGCCGGATGGTGTGTAAACACTTTGATGATCCCTTGACTTTTTGACTGTCAGAGCAAAATTTTAAATTGCCTTGTGCTTTGGTTTGTGGTCAAATACCTGAAAACTAATCACAATCCCTTTGGCCTCGCCTGTGCTTTGTTTTTGCTGCTAATGTTAATGCAAAATGTTAGCGTGCTTTACATACTAATGTGGTGAACATGATAAACATTACCTGCTAAACATGTTAGCAATGCCACTGTAAGCATGCTAACATGCTGTATTAACATCTGGCTCAAAGCACTTGTAGTCTGTCTTTCTTCACTATTCCATCTTCATTTTATGTTTGAGGCTCATTAGACTCTCTGGTTCACCTTTATGTAACCAGACCTACACGGCTGCTTCAGGCACATATTCCACCTCTGATCCCCATGCTGAATTACCTCTGTGTTTCTGTCTCATCTATTATGACTTATTGCCATGTCCAGCGTAATGCAATCGCAACATATCCTCTAGCTGAATAACTAGATCCTATCAAAAGTTTTCTCTGTATGACTCCCCCCTCTTAAGGAGGAACAGAAGCAAATAAGCACAGCAGGATGGAAAGTTCATAAAAAAGCTTTAGTGATGCAGCATCTCTGACTCATCTGGTGGTGTTGCTCTAATCGCTGGTAATGCACTGAGCACTGCCTGGTCGCTGCTATGTCAAGGGTAACGCCAAAGGCAATGAAATGGTGTGTCCTTCTTGAAGGGGGTGGGGGGGCTGCTATTTGCTGCAGAGGTTTTGGAAACGTTCCCAGAAGGTTCAATAAGTGTAATGGTGAAACTGGCACTCACACCACTATCCTGTCGTTTCTTTTCATCAACAAATGTTGCACTGCTAAATCAGTTTGATAGACTTTCTGAACACACTTTTCATTTGCCTCAGACCTGGGCAAAGCTTAAGGTGGTATGAGGAAGTTCTTTACAGTTTAAGGCGTTCCTTTCTCATGTTTTTTTTTAACCATATAATGTCCTTAAGATGTCCTTAGTCCCACATCTTCACTGTGAAAATTTATAAATTCAATCAGTCTTTGATTTTGCATGTTCCATTCTGATGAAGTACACAGTGAGTCCCAAACCAGCACATATTGTACGGATTCCCTGGAGAAACCTGCAGTGGCAGTGCGATGCAGCTCTCTCCAGCTGTCCACTGTTGGAAGTCAGGTAGTCTATTGATTTCAGATGGCAAAATGAGACTTCATTAAGTCAATTTAATTATAATTGTGGGGCTGAATTGTTGAAGGAAAATTAAAGGAAGGAAATTAAAAACAACAGCAGAAACCACCTATTGCTGCGACATGTATGTTTAACTTCTGAACTGAGTACATCTTTTTTTTTCCTTGTCTGTCATCTGACATTAATAATCCTAAAAGAAACAGCCATAAAACATATCAAATGTCAAGCTGTAGAATGGAACTGTCTGTAGATAGAGTCATGCTACATTAAATGTTTTACATACAGAGTGGCTCCTGCTTGACTTTTACACTTTTTGTTTAATTAGGTGACTCTATAATCTATGTTTCTCTGATGAGGCAGTAGAAATGATCTGTGTCAGTCCTGCAGCTCATCCCACCTTCTGCTATTTTAAGTTATTCACCAGTTACATGTTAAATGCCTATAAACAAAAAAGGGAGGAAGTATTTGCCTTTTTATGTTGCTGCTGCTGCATCTGCTGGAGCTTCACATCTACTGCTGCTGGGGAAAAAAAACAACAACTTCCCATCTGTGCTGTGTTCTGCCTGCTTCTATACTGCAGCAAAACCAGCCCAAGCAGACCGGTAACACCCCCACCCCCACCCCCTCTCCCCTCCACACCCATCTACCACACTCCTCTCCCTTCCTCCTCCCTCTCCTTCTATCCTCTCTGGTCCTCAGACTTCACTGCACCCAGGTTCCTGCAGAGTTTCTGCAGCAGGGAGGCACAGCACCCAAAATTAAGCTCTGTGAGAGCCACTGCAGACTCCTGGTTACAATCTTCACCTCTCCTTTCTCCACTCATCGATTCCCCTGCTTTTGCACTTCCCTCCATCTCCTCTCTCGCTTCCTCCCTCTCCTCCTGCGTCTATTTCTCAAAGCTCAGCATTCCCTGTCTGCCTGTACTGGGAGGAAAAGTGATTGAGCAAGAAAGAAAAGAGGAGGAGCACAGTTGCTAGTGCGCCACAGAAAATGTAACCCCCCCGCCCCCCCTCCCATACCCAATTGATGACAAGGAGGGTTTTTATTGAGTTGCTCCTCAGCCAATAGGTGAACAGTGCCGGGAAATACAGCAGTGGAACTGCACCGGCTCTGATGCTTGTGCTGATTTCAGTGTGTTAGAACAATGTCCATCTGTATGAGTGTATCTTATTTCCTCATCTCTGCCTGATCTGAGTGCACCTCAGCAGCATCTTGAGCCTAGAAAACTCTTGTTTGTGAGTGTCAGGGGGAGTTTTTTGGACAGAAACACCCCCAGGTGAAACTGGGACCTGCCAGCACTGGGGATTTTTGCAATGTCTTTTGAGAGTGGGATGAACCAAAGAGCAGATTGTTGAGATTCTTTTTTTTTTTTCTTCTTCCTGTCAAGACTATCACTGACCTTGTTCTCTGCTTCCACTCCTTGTTTAGGAGGCAGCACATCTCTCTTCAAGGTAAGCAGTATTTTTTTCCTTTCTTTCCAGAACAGCATAATCAGTTATAGAGGCTTTGCTGCGTGCCAGGTTGTCACAGAGGCACCTAGCCTCATTACACACATCCTGCCTGAGTGTGGAAAAAAAAGCTCTGCAGAGAGAGAAAGAGAGAATAAATGGCTCAGGGGTAATTAGAGCAGACAGTGTTAACGTTTTGCCAGTCGCCTCTCATTTTAATGCAGAGAGTCTTACCATAATAGCAAATCTGCCAGAGTGGAACTTTTACAGCATGCCGGTAAGTCCTCATGCCTGGTGCGTAGTATCATGTAGTGCTGCAGTATAATGTTACATAATAAAACAAACGTGTGTGTGTGAGGGTGGAACTTGAGGTGGGAATTCTTTTGCACTGTAGAAAGGCTACTAAAACACTTTTCGTTAGTGGATTATAATCTGTATGTATAGATGTTTAAGAGTGAGATTTTTGATTTCTAATACTAACTAATAAAGATTTTATGTATTAAAAAACAAACTGTTTTATGTTGGCAGGTAACTGATTTTCATTTTTCTTTCTATCTACATCTACATCTACATCTTTATTTATTTATTTATTTGACAGTGTGTTAGTCTTTAGATGGACAATCAGAGTCAGCTCACTGTTACACAGTAAAAGCTCTGAGGGAGTGCATGCAAAGTCAAATCTGCTGAGCCAGCAAGAGTAAAGGGCCCATGTAAGAGTCTGCAGAGCTCGCTGTGTTCAGGTGAATCTGTCGTATTATGAGCACTTAGCCAGTGCATTTATACACTGTCTGTTGGTACCTTTTCTCTAAATGCTTTGTAGGCAAATATTTTCTTCATTCACTTCGATGAAAGGTGGGTGATGAATGCTCTCATTAATGTGCACTGAAATTTTGCGCATTACGGCCTCTGATGGATGCTGATTACCTCGTAAAACAGACGACAGCTTGAACTTCTTTATCTTTTCTTGTCATTTTGGTAGCACATTCTCATTTGCCCTCACAGACACCTCTCATATGGATATCCCGCTATTGGTTCCCTATTGGTTAAGGAGTAGTTTCTTTTTAGTCAAGGATTTGGATATTGATCTACGTTGGTACTATAAGTTCCTGGGCTGATTATGATGCAGTGGTGTGAACAGATCAGGTGATGCAGTGGTTTCTTCCGTCTCTGGGGGTGTTATGAGTACATGACTGGGAGACTCCTGTGTGTGTGTGTGTGTGTGTGTGTGTGTGTGTGTGTGTGTGTGTTGTGTGTGTGTTGTGTGTGTGTGTTGTGTGTGTGTGTGTGTGTGTGTGTGTGTGTGCGAGCCAAATGAGGGCTTCCTTTTGGCATCAGCAGAGGTGAATAAAGGGGTGTGTAGCTGCAATGTGTCTGTACTCACACACATACTCATGCTGACACACACAGCTTCTCTCCAATAACGTGTGTACGTGCCTTGCGTTGCATTTTGTGCTGCAATAGATGTTCTGCAGTTTAAAAGTAACTTATCTTCAAACAGCAGATAGTACAGTGAATGTGTAACAATGCAGTAAGAGAGCAGGCTTAGGCTTAGTATTTAAAGCAATACAGCAGCACATTTAAAAAAACTGACAAGGAAGAAGCCTTTTTTTTAAAAAAACGATGAAGTCAGATGAAGTATTTTTAAACTGTGTGACAGAATGTTAGATTACGATGGAGAAAATATTATTTTGCACCTAAAATTGCACATTCCTGCTGAATTTGCATTTAACTGTGCACTGAGAGATGATTAGTCATACAGTTTTGCAGCCTGTGCTTGGAGTCTGGTGACGAAGTCAACTCAGCAAAATTGTAGCTTCATGACCATTAAGCCTTGGGCATGTCAGGATGTACCCTAGGAACCTTGCCAATGTCTTTTTATTACTATTTACAGCCTATGGTTTTGCCACATAGCTGTCACTCTGACAGAGCTTCAGAAGTCCTCTGCAGAGATGGGAGAACCTGCTGGAAGGACGAACCTCTCAGCAGCACTCCATCAATCAAGCCTTAATGATAGAGCAGCTAGACTGAAACCACTTTGAGAATGGTGGCATCATGCTATGGAGGGGGCTTCTCAGTGGCAGGGACAGGGAGACTGGTCAGAACTGAGAGAGCAGCCAAATACAGAGGGGTCCTTGAAGAAAACCTGCTCCAGAATGCATGTGACCTGAAACTGGGAGTGACTTCAGGACATGTCTCTGACTGTCCTTGAGTGGCCCCAGCCAAAGCCCAGACTTAAACCCCATTGACCATCTGTGGAGAGACCTGAAGATGACAGTTTACACAGGCTTCGCATCCATTATGACAGAGGTTGAGAGGATCTGCCAGGAAGAATGGGATATGGGAATGGGATAAACTGGTGTGCAAAGCTTGCAGAGACTTACCCAAGAAGACTCAAAGCTGTAATCACTTCTACAAAGTACTTGACTATAGGTCTGAATATTTTGTAAAGGAGAGATTTCATTTTGATTTTGAAAATGGCAAGTTTATCCATTTAAAATTAAATCTAAAACATAATTAGGTGTGCAGAAAGTGAAGGGGTCTGAACACTTTTTGAAGCCACTGCACACACAGTCTCACAGAGCCATTAGCATGAGAGCAGATTCTTAGTCATGTTATTTTATTGTGTCACCAAATGTGGTCAGATACATTTTTGTCTTCAGGTTTCTTGTTGTCAGCACCCCAGCTTCTGATCTTATGTATCTCCACATTGGATCGCTGATATTTATGCTTGGTAGGGGTAAAGTCAGTTGACCAAATTTGAATATCAGTAATGTATTTTTTTCTTGTTGTGGACAGTTGTTGTAGTAGTTAGTAGGCCTCGCTTCAGCTCCTTTCAGTTTCCACATTACATCTCCTCCTGAGGAGAGATGTGAATGCCCCGAGCCCTTCTGCTGCTTGATGGTTCATAAAATGGGATTCTGTACTGCAGCCTATAATCCGGTCCTTACTTAACTGAGATCCTCTTTCACAGGCTGTCAGGCACATCAATATACATGACGCACACAGATGATGTTTTTCATTTATGCTCTACACACACTGCTCTGTGTGTGCAGCGTGTGCCTGAATCATTACTGGTAGTACTACAGTAGGTATGTACAGAAATGCCAGTTTACAAAACAGCACTTGATGTTTTTGTGTTGAGAGACATTTTGACAGCTATCATAGACGGTGGGGTATCATGGGAGATGTTTCATAGACTTTGAGAGCTTCCCCATGAAAGTTGCTGAACCGGTGCCTTTGTTGGTGCTGCAGTGCGTTTTCAATCAGTTCAATGCCATCAGCACAACACCTTTCTGCCTAAGGATACAGTACAATGGATTCGTTTTGAGGCCAGACCTTGCTAGAGAAGAGAAGTGTGTCAATACAAAGCCCAGGCATTGAAGCTCTGTCCCTTTTTGTCTAAATTGCATTCACACTGCGAAGAACACCATGAACAGGTCATCAAACGCTGGCCAAGCCTGAGGTTTCTGTGGTGAGCTAGTGTCTCAAACAAAGACGAAAACAACAGATGTCGATGTTAAATCTTTGTAGGCGCACACTAAGGAAAGATGTAGTCGGCTAAATCCAAGGTACAGATGTTACAAGTAATGCACAAGACATACAGTTGAAAGATAAAGTGTAGGAGCAGAAACAGATTTACTGAGAAAATATTGCATCTAGTTGATTTTATGAACCCCAGGGTAAAATATGTGAATACTGATGAGAGATCCAGGATGGAAGGAGAAAGACAATAGCAACAATGATCAGTATGTTGCTTTTTTTTTTTAATTTAAAGCTACATTAAGCAAAATTTTATACTGACTGAATCTGCAGGTCACCCATTTTAGCATCTTTCAGCTCATTGTTTTAGTTTTACAGCCTAAAGGTTTACTGTTTTGGTTCATTGTTACTGCTCTCATCAGTGTCCCGGAAGCAACTGGCTAGTGAACAGTGAAGCATCTAACTGGCAATCATATCACCCAACAGATGAATGATTAATCATACTGATCATACAATGATAGAAATCCAATATTATATGATACATGACCTTTGCATGTTGGTTTGTCGCTTGCTTTATTTACTTAAGAAGCTCAGTGAAGACCACGCACATGACTCTAGTGACTGTTTCAGCTCAGCCTCTGCAGTCTCATGCAGAGGACGATCAATACTTTTCAGCAGATCAATATTGAGTGCTTCAGGGGCAAATTAATATTTTTAAGTACCAGACTGAACAGCAAAAATCAGTAGGTTAGTTTATGAGCTGTTATGAGCTGTGTGTGTGTGTTTCTGCCTGTGCCTGTCTAAAACATAGTTCTGCTGCACAAATATATTTTCAGTTTATTATGTTTTTTAAATGTAAAATCTTAATCTGAAAGGCAACTAGCAACTATAGCTGCAAATGAAGATTAAAAAGTATAATGTTACCTTCTGAAATGAAGTGGAGAAAGTATAAAGTATCAGGAAATGGGATTAAGGTACAAGTACTTCTAAATTACACTGAAGTACAAGTATACATGCTGAAATGAGCATTAAGTCTCCTTGATGCTTTATCACAGTATGAAGAACCATTTCAAGGATGTAACATCTAAAAATGAAGGAGTATATGTACAGTGCTCTCTACTGGTCATTCTGAGTCCTGCATTCTCAGCTGACTGAATTCAGATAACCAGAAAAAAAACAACATCATCAAAGCGATATTATTTGTGTATATTTTTGAAGTACTTGCACAATTTTAAATAAAGTATTTGATCATTTATAACAGAACACAGAAGAGCTTTTTGTTTTTACAGACATGTTTGTGAGGATTTGCTGATGAAGGACTTTCTTAATTAGACCAATTTGTCTTCTCCTCTCTCAGCAGGAACCCTTTGACAAATCTGAAAATTTGCTGGAGCAGAAAATGGATGATGCCAATACTGACACATCTGGTTCTTGTTTTGTTTGCAGGACTAGAGACTTTAATAATACATCCAAAATTCTTACTTCCAAATGTAACTTTTAGTGTGTTTTAATGAAGCACAGAAGGCTGTAGGAAAATGACTGCACACTGCTTAATTAGCAGAACTCTAGGATGAAATCGGACGTGAAATGCTTTCGAGGCCAGAGGAAAAGAAGAAGAAATGTGGGCAGTCGGAAGGATCAGATAATTACTTACTGAACTCGTGTCCCTTCTGGCTTCTCTTTACACAGTACTACTCTGTCATGTTGCCCCAGATCTGTGCACTTGGGCAACGCATCCTTCACTAGTGGGAGGATGCATTCCCTCCCTCTTCTTTTCCTCGTTCTCTGTCTCTAAATGTCGCTCTCTCCCTCCCTTCTGCTCACACCCTAAACGCACCAATATCCAGTGCTAGTCGGTCAGGCTATTTTCAGCACTAGGGGGAAGAAAAAAACGTGTGTAGATGTACAAATCTGTATCTTTGTTGGTTATCAAGATAATCTCAGTTCTCACTGTGTGTACGCTCTGTATTTGGTTTATTTGTGTCGACGCTGTTTGGGGAAAGATAGAGAATGAGTCAGTTTCCCTGACTGAGAGTGGTTAGACTGGCTCAATCTCAGAAATAAAAAAAAAATGTAAAGAGAATTTCTGTGATCACAAATGAGTTTATAATCAGTCAATAATACACATATATGATACACAAGAGTCCATTCAAAGTGGAAAAAAACCTTGTATAATGGGTTACAGTTGTTTTTGTATCATGGTGTGCTCAGAGACAGCTTGATGTGACTGTGTCAGATGCATTTTTTTCGCCACCAAAGGGAAACAGTTGGGGGCGTCGTAGCTGCAATAGTTTGCCTTTAAGCAAACTATTGCAGCTACGACGGAAACAGTTGTGGGCGTCATAGCTGCAATAGTTTGCCTTTAAGCAAATGTGTGTGTAGATGAACTCACGGGGGAAATTTAGAAGAAAGACATTATGCAGTTAATTACTGTTGTTAGTTTTCCCCCTGTGATCAGAATTGTTTTTCATTCTTCCATGATGTAAGTTGATGGTAATATACCGTATCATAAAAGCGTTTACTGCCGCTGCCTGGTGGACACTGGAGAACACATTCTTTAGATCACGCATTGATTGATCAAACTTTTTACACTTGTATCCACAAGAACAGCATTTCAGTTGCCTGTGTTTATATTTACATTCCCATAGTCAGTTTAAAAAGCTGAGATTGGAGTGCCACCCTTCCTGCTGATCTACAGTGGGTAATCCTGGTCCTGGTTTCAGAGGGGAAATAGCTGACTCAGGAGGCTCATAAGCTGATGTAGCCCACCTGGTCGGCCTTGGCCCTGAAGGTGGACTGTTAGCTCACACTGCATCTTCTCTGACATCAGTCTGTTACTTTCATTGCTGATATTGCTAATTGCCATACCGTGTTGTTTAGCTGGGTTTAAGGATAAATCTGTCTCTAATAAAATAAACACATTAGCTTTAATAGCCCTTGTTCATGGTAGAAACTTTGGACATGGTATAGCAGGATGTCAACAACATTAATGATGCATTTCATTAGGTTTGTGAATTTCAGGGACCTGGTCTAGTGCATGATGACTCAGGACTGTGTTGGTGTGCACAAGCAGGGCTTGATTAACATTTACATTTACTTTGCTGTCAGGTTTTGTTGGGGTGGAGCAAATTAAACCTTCAAAATTCTTCTTAGAACACGGAGTTTGTTGTGACCCTACATTATTCCCAGCACAGCACCTCCCAACTACACCCTGAGGAGATGTCTGATCAGTGAGAATAAACACCTGCGTGGGTGTACAAGGCCTTTAAGTGGTTATTACTTCCACTTGTGCTTTTCCTGCCCTGAAAAGTCAAAATTTCTGCTGCACAAAAGCCACCAGAAGCCATGTATTAACAAATTACAGGCAAATGTAAGGGGTGGTCCAGTGGCTCAGTGGCTATATATTTACAGTCTGATTAGTTAGCTCGTAGACAAAAGAGCTCTGGTTACATCCTCTCAGATCCTCTTTCTGTTCAAGTTTTAGATCTTATGGTTCAGCAGCCCTAATAACTGACTTCTGCTTTCTTAATAAACAATTTTTGGGACATATCCTTTAATTTACACCAGTTTTGAGCAGTTATCGATGTACTCACGTGATCATGTTGACACTGATCGGGTTGTCACGGCTCTCCTGTCCTTTGCTTGGGAGACTGACACCATAGTATCATCATGCCAGTCACTCAGTTGAAGCTAAAAGCTGCTGTCAGAGCAGCAAGGGTTCTTTGACAGGTGTCCACCCACACAGCATACTCATAAAAAACTCCACGCAGACACACATATACACATAGGAGCACACACATAATGCCATCCTGTTCACCAAATGCTACTTCCAAGACTCCCAATCACTGCAACTGATATACAGAGCCAACAATGACCATATGGTGCTCTCTGTTTACTGTTGTCTGCAGCAATGACTGGCCAGAGTATGACCAGTGCTTTAAGTGTGTGAGTGTTTGTGTGCATGTGAGACAGAGGAACACGGAAGGATGGGAGTCTAGAGAGAGTAGAATTATAGAAGAAAATGAAGAGATGAAAGCAATGAGGAGAGGAAGAAGCGAGGCAAGGCAGGAAATGGAGGAAAGAGTGTGAGCAGCTGAGTGTTGGACAAACTGCCTTCCAGCTTCGTATTTCTCTGTTACACCCCTGCATTGCAGCACTACCTGCAGGAGCTGAGAGGTTGCAGTCTTTTCCACATCCTCTCTGCTGCCTCAGAGGAGACAAATCATCTTGACCAAAACGTCCCAGCACAACTCAGCAGCGGCACACGTTGGGGACCAGCTGTCCTCCGCGTATGTTCGTAATCTGGGGCTTCGACAGCGGTTGCGTTGCTTTTATCAACGTCCCAGTGCAGCACAGTCCTCAGGCCTGACTCATCCTTTGTGGAGAGGATGACTAGTAGAGAGGGAGGGAAAGATTTATTCATTCACAGATACTCTCAGGGAACGATAGAGCCGAGGATGAACTGGAGTATCCCACAACGCACTGGGAGTCCCAGTAAACCAATCCTACTGTACTGTTACTGCTTTGGTTGATGCTGCAGCTACATTGTGACCTTGCATTAAACTCTTAGACACCAAAGCTGCTGAGTCAAGAGGCAGAGTGGTGATTTATCAAACCAGGACAGGTACATAAAATTATTACATGTAGTGAACACACACAGAAGAATGAAAAAGAATAATTTTCAGAAATCTGTTAACTTACTATAACAAACTCATCTGGCTGTTATTGATTATTCTTTTCATTTTTAAACAAGAGGATTTTTTTTTTTTAAATCCTCTTGTTCATGATTATGGTAGTTCAGGGATGCTCATATTAAAATGAAATTATTTAATCAAATCAATTGAATGTGTGTGTGTGTGTGTGTGTGTGTGTGTGTGTGTGCAATGTACCACAAAATTAAGAATTAAACCTACAATTACTCCTTTTTTTATGTTAATGGTGAACTTGTTGGCAAACGGTTGCTCATTTATGCATCCAGCGGTTATGGAGCATAACCATTCATTTGGAGTAGTGTTCATTGTCACAGCAGTGAGAGTGAACCAAAACCGTAACATTACATGCCTGAACAATGCAGATTCAGGTGATGAATCTCTGCAGATTCATCACTAGGAGGGACCCTTTCACGTTCTCATTTGATAACTGTTTTGAAATATAAATTACAGCAGCTTTGAAGACAAAGAATTAAGAGACTTGTTTTTCACATACTAACTATAAAGATACAAACCCCAAATGCATGTGTCTTCAAAATCGTAACATATGGTAAAGTAAACGTGATCCATTTGTGGAAAATTGGGTCACTGTATACAACACAGATAAGTAGAATATAACATGTAATACACTGAAATGAAGGTTATATGAAAAAAAAAAATTGGAATATTTTAAATATGATAAACACATCAGCACCGCAGGATTTTTAAGAAAAAAAAAGTATTCAGTTCAGTATCAGTCGTGCAGCCTTACTTTATTTTAGGCAAAGCAAAGTCAAATTTAATTTCACTTTGAATAATGTGGCTATTGGCCTCATGTAAGATGTGTATGGAGTCTCTCTGGCCATAGAAGAATGGGATGCTTAGTTTGGCTCTCTGTCATATACATTTTCTCTATTTTTCCTGTTTCCTTTGAGTGAATTAAGTTATTGTTATTGCCAAGTTGGCTCCTCTGACGGTGCAGATTTACAGCGAGTCCTGCTTTCTATTAGCATTAAATGCCACCATATAATTACTGACTGTAGGAACTTTCCATTAAGACAGCACAATGGCTGAAACCCAAAACAGCCCACCCTCCCGTCCCTGACCTCTGAAGCGGGTCAGTAAAGCTTTGTGTAATGGCCTGTGTTTGAATTTGCCCTATTACACCATCCCTCATTTTGTTTTCCTCTCTCACTGTCTCTCTCTCTCAATTATTAGTACATTAAGAAAGAGAATCTGAGCAGCGATGAAGACAGTTTCTAAAATTTACTTAAATATCAAACTACAAATTCATCAAGGAAACAGAATCTTTCTCTCATACGACCTGGGATACAGCTAAATAATAAAAATGAAATTAGAAATTAGAAATGTACATCTTAAAGGAATAGTTTGACATTTTGGGAAATACACATCTTTGCTTTCTTGTTGAGAGTTAGCTAAGAAGATTGGCACCACTCTCATGTCTTTACTGAAACTACAGCCAGGAGATGGTTAGCTTAGCTTAGCATAAAGACTGGAACAGCTGGTCTGTGTAAAAACGTTAAGTTACAGTTATGCAGAGGGTTACTATGTGCTGGACTTAGCCGTTATATCATCACTGATATTTGGTTGACAGATTTAACCTCTGGACAGAGCCAGGCTAATTCTGTCACAGAATGAAACTGTTCAGAGAATCAGATGAAAGGGAAAATCATTTCATGCTGCACGAAAAATACTGTAAACCAAGAGAAAAGATCCAGACTTATTAAAGCAGAAGACCTTGGTGATCTTGAACAGTTTTGTCCAAAGTTGCAGCTAAGTGTTTTATTTAAAACGAGTAGTGTGAGTCACTTTCACTAGTGCAAAATGAATTTCCAGAAATGAATTTCCATTTGGGGAAAAAAAAGTTTAAGACCAATATCTCAGGGTTTAACTTTGCAGTACAACTGGTGGCTGGAAGGGGGAAGCTGAGAAAAAGGATGCTCTGTGATGCAGCAATTTTGTGTGAGATCCCTGCCCCCCTCTGGCAGAAGAGGCTCATTGCATTGTAAACTGAAGTGAGAGGAGCCACCACGCAGCAGCTCCTGACAGCTGCTAACTGAACATGAGCACACAGAAAGGTATTTCCCCAAGGAGAGTGAGGAGGAAAAGAGGGTTTCAGGAGAAAAGACTGAATGCTGGAATTGAAAATGGCTCAAATATGTACAGGAGCAGCTACATGAGGGTAATTCCGAGACCAATTTATCATGCCAAATGAACGTAAGACCAAGCTGTGAGGACTCACATTTTATTACCCAGAGTTTCATATTCAAGCCCAGTACGCACATCTCTGCGTTTGCATTGATTGCTTGGTCACACATCAGTTGTTTTGTGATGTAATGGTTTTAGCCCAACATTGTGGGCTGCATTTTTTTGTTTGTGTTGTAACTGGAGAAGACGATTTGCTATCTGCTCACTTCCAGTCGTCACTGACGAGTCTCCTGAGGGATCAGTGAAAGGCAGACAAGTTGACCTAATCATTCTTTGTTTCAGTTGTTCGTTCTGAATGGGTTTAACAAGCAAGGATCCCTCCAGAGGGTTATATCTCGCTTCTGAGATCAATTGTTGGGATCCAATTAATTGCATGAGCTCAGTGTAATACCATTTGTGTTGCTGATGTGATAAAGTCAGCACGCCCTTAAGAGTTTGTCAGCTGTCCAACTACCTCAGGTACCTCTACATTGTTGTCATGCATCTCTGATCTGTGCAAACTGTGGCTTTGTTCAAATACCCCTACCCCACCCTCCACCCCACCCCAAAGCTTGTGCATATTGATCTTTTATAACTGCCCTCCAATGCTAGACCAAAGAGTGGCATGCTGCAATCAGTTGTGTGAGCAGCATCACAAATGAGGCTTGGGGGAGAGAGGGAGAGATAGAGAGAAAGAGGTAGAGAGGCTGCTTGCATGAGTACATTGAGAGAGAGACATGGGGGGAGTGGGGAGGTGTGTGGCAGGAGGGTGGAAAATGGGGGAGATGGTGTGCATTGGGAGAGGAGGGGGAGGAGGAGGAGGAGGGGTGTAGTGCTGCAGTGGAGAGAAGTGAGAGGAGACTGCAGTCTCTGCTTATGGGAGAGATCAGACTATGTTACCACAGCTCTGAGGAGCTGTAGCCCAAACAGTCACTGATATTGGATGGGCCACCTCGTGAAGGGGAATACCACATCTGACTGGTGAGTTTTGTTTTGGACATCTTCTAAATTAAGCTGCAGATATGTGTAATGATCGCAATCAAAACATACAACTAGAACAAGCCTATCTGAAATGATCTTTTCTGCATTTTCAAACTAAGTTAGTGATGATAAACTACTATACTAAACGGTATTCTCTGTACCTGAATATCCTTGTGAATCTGGATGTATCTGAGCCTTTTTTTTTGTGGCTGAGTGATGCGGGCCCGTGATGAGCTGCAGAAATCAAAGGCAGATAAGGACTGAGTGCTAATGGCACAGAGGTAAACACTAGGCTAAAACAATAAGGGGGGGTCATGGACGTGTTTAGCTGTATTTGCATTCAGCCACTGTCCTCATTGCTGCTCATAACAGAAAGAAAATGCTAAGCAGTGGAAGTTAGAGAGTTGGGTTATCCATGCGATTGGGAAAACAGGAATTGTCTTGGATTTTGTATTACTGATGGTGACATGATCCGTCAGTTGTGATTAGAGGTGACGATTTCTTGTACAGGCAAACTATGACTGTTTTTGGGAGGGGACCCTTATTGCAGCTTAAAGTTTAATCATAATCATCACACACCACAGCAGTGTGGCAGCAGTTGGCAATTACATCATGCCCATACCCAGGGCTCAGGCAACGACCTGACACTGGCCTTGAGCCAATTGGTTATTTGATTGGCTGGTCACCTCGGCTATAGGCAGGTTGTTGGCAGTTCTGGATAGCTGATGGACACTATCAGGATTGCTTAGCAACAATGATCCGCTGGCCCACAGCACCGTTGCTGTACTGTATGTGAACGGCAGGCATCTGACCACGAATCCTACATGTTGAAAAGAGAGAAACACCAAAATAAAGGTTTGAATGAAATACTTATTGATCTATGGCCTGTGAGTCAATGAAGACGAGGTTGCATCATGTCTGAAGTCTGCTGGTTCACTTTCATGTTATGATACAGAAATCGTCACATCCACTGTGAGTGTATTTAGATGAGGATGTCACGACAACAAAAGATTCACTGTACATCCTTCTAATCTGACACAAACTTTCGTGTTTGCGTGTGTGAAACCCTGCACTCAGATGTTTCCCTTGCTCATTTAAACAATGGATATAAATTGTCTGTCTTTTAAACTGAGACAGATCATTTTCTTTTAGTGCTTTGAGTCAGAGATAAAACAAAAATCCACTGGATAGTCCTGAACACTTGAGAGCTGTAATGATACACACACACTCCCTCAAACAAATTCAGACACAATGTGTTTTATCTTTTATTCCTGCTGAGTGTTTTGTTCATTTTCATTTTATGTTCCTTTTTGTCTTTTTATGTTATAAATCTTTCTACCTCCACACAGTACTTGCTCAACAGTCATAGCAGTGATATTAAGTCATAACAAGGAGTGAATCACATAATGCTCTCTCTGAAAATGAATTCATTTCATAACCTTTTCTGTCAAAACGCTTTTCTCCTTCGAATGCTTCACCCTGAAGCAAAAACAAATACACGTAAGACATTATAGCTGGAGAACAAGGGAATGGTTGTCAAGTTGCCAGTTATTCTTTAGCATTATGTTGAGGTGGTGGGGGGCATGATAGCATCAAGGCAGTGTCCAAATCACAATGTTCAGTGCTGAATACCAGTAAGCCTAGCAGTTCCCAGAAACATAAGTAATTGAATAAATGGGCACCACAAGAAAGGAGAATTCTCTTTTCCCTGATAAATACACTTCACTGATTCTAATTTAATTTAATCCAAGGTGAACTGATGCTACAGTTGTCAAGTGCTTCTTATCAGCAGCACATGTTTTTTTTTTATGTTTTTGTGAAAAAAACAAACAAAAAAACAAAAACAGCAAACCTCATTTAGGCCAGAGCATTGACACCTTCGCTCTCAGCAGTAAATGCTAATAGCACGCCGGTGTCACTCATAGTCATGCAAAGAGCAGGCAGATAATAAGTAATATAACGTTCACTTGAGTCTGTGAGGGAAATTCATTTTGTCAGCTGTTTGTGGTGGATTGAATTTCCAGAGGATTAAAAAACATGGACCATTATGAGGAAATATTTGTTCCACTGGGCTCTAATTTGTGGTGAAACTGATTTAGACGGCAGCTTTATTATTTAATTTTAACACAGAGTTTAGTTTACTCTACATTAAGTCTTCCACTAATGATTATTTTTGTTATTGATTGGCTTGCCATTTGTTTTACTTTACATTACTTAAAATGTGAAATGATTATAAAAATTGTTGCTGATTCATTCTCTGTCAGTCATCAATCAGCTCATTATTTCAGCTCTGTTTCTTTCATTCTGTTATATTAAATATTGAAATATTGTAGGCAAAATTGCTGATTTCTTTACCCCACAGCTATTAAATATAAAATCCGTGCAAGTCATTTTTTGCATACTCATACCTGCCATCTGTGTGTCATTTACCCAACCCATACCAGCTTGTTCTTATTTACAGTCACAAAGATGCAAAGACTGACTATTCCAGCACAGATTTCACTGAAGGCAGGAAACAGGACTAAAACCAAAAAAAAAAAAAAAACTGTTTCAAATCCCAGTAACCCACAAGGGTGAACATTTTAACTTCGCACAGAAACTGACAGGAGGCAGGTTCAAACCGAGGGCATTCCAGCTGTGAGTTGAGAGTGTTCAAGGAGTAGTTTGACAGTTGGAGAAACGTATTCAGGTTCTCGCTGAGTGTTCGATGAGAAGATCAAACCGCTTGCGTGTCTGCATGTTAAATATAAATCTATGGCCAGGAGCCATTTAGCTTAGCTTAGCAGAAAGACTGATAAGAGCTAGCCTGGCTCTGTCCAAAAGTAACAACATCTGCCAACCAGCATTTCTAAAGCTCACAAATCAGCATGTTAAATCTCATTTGTTAAATTCGTACAAAAACAGCCTGTGATTTCACTGGCAGCCTCCTCTTATGGTAAGGCTGTCAGGAAACTAATGGTAGTGCTGGCAAGTGGATTTTGTTTGTTATGCACACAGAGACAGTCTTTATTCTAAGCAAAGCTAAGCTAACAGTCTCCTGGCTGTGGCCCTGTCTTTACCATACAGACATGAGGGTGGTGTCCTCCACCTCATCTAAGAGTCTGTAAGAAAGGGAATAAACATATTTCCCCAAAATGTCAAGTGTCAAACTTATTTCTGTGAGGCTCCAGGTCTCCCCCTGTGGCCACTTTTGGCAGATCACCGTACTCAGAGGGGGGCGGGATAATCACCTCAGTTTCTGCTCATTTGTCACACAGACAGTAAATTCTCAGCATTATGGATGTGTTTAGTCTCAACTTTCATGGCTTTTATGTCCTTTAAGATTCCTCAGATGAGGATTTGTGCTCATTCACATAACCAATGTCTGTTTAATCCTTCGCTAACAGCGCACATATCTGATTGTGATGACTCCCATCTGTTTTAAAATCCCTCCATGTTTCACAGGTTCATTGCAACTCTTGATCTTATCATCGCTGAAACAAAAAAAAACATTAATCACTTATTAAAGGAGCAATAACATATTAAGAATGAAGATGAAGTGAGACAACAATCTCATCACGAGGGCCATTTATCAGCTTTTCTACAGTTTATTCATTAGTTGGAGTTTGCACAGTCAGTTCAGATTAACTTTTTTTGAGCAGTTTAAAGCTGAAGTTCAGATGAAAAGAATTTAAGCTGGGTTGGAGCTGGTGATAATGTTTATCATAATCCTTCTCTTTCCTTTCCTTGCTTTTTGATTTCAGCCAAATTAAGCAAAGTTCTGTAACAACATGCTACAGTCACATCTCTTCTTCCATAAACTAAACTATCATTTAGGTTATGACATTACAATTGTTTGGTGATGTTTATTCTCCCTTTTTGTCTGATCTCAGGGACGCTGCACCTAGTCTTTGACAATGAAGTTTAACTTGTTCAGAAAGCCACAGGCCATGGCGGCCGCTGAGCCCACCGGTGCCACCACCGTGACCATGACTCCCACTCCGGCTGTCATCTCCACCTCAGCGCCGGACACCTCCGGGTCCAACAACACAGAGATCAACAAGAATGACATGTTTGAGGAAATCAAGAGCAAATTTTTGAACGAAATTGATAAAATCCCATGTAAGCAGGCCTGCAATTCATTTCCAAACCCTGCTGAGATTCCGAATTTTCTTTATTTGACAAAAAAGTTTAGATTTTTTGTGAAAAATAACATATTTACCTATCAATCTCAGTTTTCCCTTTGTTGTTTTGACACTGACAGTGCCTCCATGGGCTCTGATTGCCATCGCTGTGGTCGCCGCGTTGCTCGTCCTCACCTGCTGCTTCTGCATAATCAAAAAATGCTGCTGCAAGAAGAAGAAGAACAAGAAAGGGAAGAAGGGCAAGGACGGGTTCAACATGAAGAACATGCAGGGTGGCGAGGTATGATGCCTCGTGCTTCCTACACGCTGAAAAGTCAGGGTAACACAATGTTTTGGGTGATGTTTTAGCTCTTCTCTTCGACTGTGCTTCCTTCAGTTTTTATTATTTCTGACATTCATTGCTGAGTTTTTAATTTGTTGAAATATGTCTCTAGCTAACCAAATTTGATCTTTTACCAGCAGCTCTTTTAGGCCAGGATGTAGAGGACACAAGGAGAGCTCTCTTCCCCTCCATTTATTTGATGTTGTAGTTGTGGTCGTTTAAATGTGTGACGTATTCCATTGTGGCCTGTGGTGAAAAATGACACACTTTGTTATGAGGTGGCAAAGACTAATGAATTACTGTGAGGTGGAAAGTTTCTTTTGACAAGTCACAAGCACAAAAAGCTTCATTTTATATCTAGAGATAACGGATGAACGTCTGAGGCCTGCAGAAATTTTGGGAAATTTTGGAAGCAAAGTAAATAAGAAGATAAATGTTAGAAAAGCCGGTGATTCATTTGAGGGCTAAACCAGCTGACATCACCATAGATTGCCCTGTGCTCCTGTGACAGTTGATTAAAGCAATCAATTCACGATCCACGATGTGAAAACCACGATGTGAAAACAAGCTGAAAACAAGCGTGTCATTTCTCATCATAATTGTGGTGGTAGTGGTGGTGGTGGTGGTGGTGGTGTTGACTGCCTCTCTTTTTGTAGTGTGTTTGGTGTCTTGTGAGTTGAATCTCTTCCTCTCTCTGCTCTCCTCCTTTTTTTTCCCCGCTTTGTGTCTGTCTTGTGTGTGCCTCGTGTTTCTTGACTGTGGTGGACTCCTGCTCTACGGTAGGTGGATAGCTCACGTTGACGCTCTCTGGCCCCCGGGGCGGAGGGGGGTTTCATGGAATGAAAGTCGTAGCTTCCTTTGCATTTTTTAATCTTTAGTCCCCCACCCCAATTTTTTTCTTTTAAATTTTTGTTATGACAGCTTGAGAATGTAACAATGGAAAGCTATGATGTGCTCCATAAACCCCAAAGAGGAGAGTCTAACCATCTAATGCATTGTTCCTGGGGACAATGTTACTGTAACCCACACCAATATGGAAAGTATTGGACTAAGAGATGATATGCAAGACACTTTTAACACTATTAATCTATGCATGTGATAAAGGGCATGGTTGGTTGTTTGGGAGACATGGAAACGGTGATGATAAAACTGCATGAAGAGCCAAATACTTGCAAATCTGTCCTTTCAATTGTAATACTCAAGGAGGAGGTAGAAGGTAGAGACACTGGATGGCCTGAAAAAAGAGTGAAAACATTTCAGAGTCAAGGTCACCTTGACAATGAAGTTTTAATTTAACTGCAGTAATAACAATGAAACAATAAGACTCTACATTATTCAAATAGCTGGCTGTGCCCTTTAATCCTGAACCATTTATTGTAAAGATGGTGAGCTGAAAAGAAAGGCAGTTTTTTGGTGCCACATAAATTTAGAGGTGACACAAAACAAGCAGCTTACAAAAGGTTTAGATTTTATTCTTGAAATATGAAACTTGTGAGGGTCAGGTTGAGTAAAACAATAAATTTCAATCCAGTTAAGAGTCTTAAAAGCAGTAGGTGATTTGAAAGCCATCTCCTTGCCCTGAATATTATGTCTTATTTGCCTTTTATCATTTTATATGCATTGGCATTTGCTGTTGTGAGCTAGTTCCTTAGGGGTTTTTATATAAACATTTATATCCTTGTTCATTTGGTGAAATCAAAGCCCTTAAAATTAGCCCTTTGACAAACAAGAGAACTATGCTAATATCTGCTTTCACTAAAAAAATGTTGTAATTACTACCCCTCTTAGTGGAACTAGCATGCAATGCCTCCACTGACTCTGGCTGTCACTGTACTGCACAAGCATGTCGAAGGAATTGCCCAGTGATCCAAAAACACTGAAGACGAGGTGTGCAGAATTATTCAAAAGTGTAAACATGTATTCATGTGTTACCAATAGAGATTTCTCCCCTTGTAAATGATAAATCCATGGTTATTATCACCAGGTGCTGTGCAGGTAAGCAGTAACCAAAACATGTATCTCCCACATAAAACAAACTCCTGGAGCTCCAGTGTCTGTGGCATGCTGGCTGTTGTGGGGAGCCCTGTATTCTTATTCCTGATCTGGTTCCTCACCTTTAACACTGTGTCTTGTTTTGTTACCTTCAAACCACAGAAACATCAGGACGATGACGATGACGAGGGAGAGACTGGCCTTACAGAGGAGGAGAAAGAGGAGGAGGAGAAAGAACAAGAGAAACTGGGGAAGCTGCAATACTCCATAGATTATGACTTTGAGAATACAAAGGTCAGTGGTTGTCACTTGTAAATGCTTTATGTCCGCTTTCAAGCTTTAAAAGAAACTGGCTTGTTTTTACAAGCGTACCGAACAGTTTCGGGTGTGTAAAATCACGGTTATGTTTTTCACACAGAATTTTGATTGAATTTTAGAGGGTGGTGCACAATTTCCACTATTCTGATATTTTCCATCTGCCTGAAATTCTCCAGTGTTTTAAGAAATAGTTTGATAATCTGGGAGATTTTCTTCTTTGCCAAGAGTTAGATGAAATGATTGCTTTCACTATTATGTCTCTGGAATTAATATGGAGCTAACTGGCATAAATAGTTTTGCAACAATTCTGATTTAGGAAAAAGGGAAAGACATTTGTCAAATGTTCAGTAACTTAATCATCGTAACTGTAGTGCTCTCAGCAGCATGTGGGCACAGTGGTAGTATATGACATGAATTAATGAGGCTTAAAGTGCTGAATATTAAAGGAAAATTAAGTCAACATGAAAACAGAGCATGGACTAGAATTAAAGTGTTACTTGAAATTATTTTATATAATGTAGAAACAGAAAACCTTTTTTAAAAGTTAACACACTGTGACAATTGTGTGACTTTGACAAAAACTTTGACATTCAGTATGTCTCCAGTCGGGCATGAAGTTTGTGATTGAAAGCGAAGCTTAAGTCGTCAGATGATGTTATACCGGTCTGAGGCAGTCACCCTGACACATACGAAAAATCGAATAAACTTTCGATTTTGGCCTGATAAAATTCTGTCTTTACCGCTCCCATACTCTACATCCTGCCCTCTACTCCACATACAGCTCACAGTCGGCATCCTTCAAGCTGCAGACCTCATGTCCATGGACTCAGGTGGAACCTCCGATCCTTACGTTAAAGTCCTGCTCTTCCCTGACAAAAAGAAGAAGTTCGACACCAAGGTGCACAAGAAGACACTGAACCCTGTCTTCAATGAGACGTTTGTATTCAAGGTAAGTTTCTCACACCTTTGTGTGTACAAATGCAGTATGTCTACAGTTACAGAATTCGGAGCAGAAGAAGGTGTTCATCCCGCTTCTATATGAACCCATGCAGCTACAAACACAAAGATAGATATAGATCAAAGATTTATGGATGATTGTGAGCAATCATCCTAACCCCCTGCCTGCATGTCACTCATACTGTGCAAGTGTAAAGGCGCTTGTCAGGTTTATGTGGATGTGTGCGTACTCACTGGCCTGTGTAGCCTACACGCTGCTCTTTCCTGTCCTGGCTAATAAGGCCCACAGGGACTTTACAAGTGGCTCTGGGTCATGCTGTAAGCTCTGCCTGTCTGCAAATTTGCAGCCGCAGAAAAAAAACAAAACAAAGCAAAAAACAAATCCTACTTTACGGAATGCCTCTGACTATTCTCTCCTAGACAGAGCCACAGAGATGTTCATATCCACTGTTTTTTGTTATTTTTTTAAATTATCATTACATAATTGTCCTCATCTACATATAAGAAATTTTTAGTTAGCTGCAGTATGTTATCTTTTCTAATGTCTTTCATAAATGATTAAATCCCAACAGTTGTTTAAAAACACAAACTCTAGGTTAAAAAAAACTGTTGGTATTGAGTAAAGTTAACCAAGTATTGCATCTTTACCCAGACTAGATCAGTTTTTAACATTTCCATGAGGTATCAAGGTATAAAACAACATGACCCTGTGTTTGTTGATCAGGTGCCCTATGAAGAGCTCGGTGGGAAGACTCTGGTGATGTCTGTTTATGATTACGACCGATTTTCCAAACATGACGTCATTGGAGAGGTGAAGATTCCCATGAACACCATCGACCTTGGACGGCCAATCGAGGAGTGGCGGGATCTGGAGAGCGCCGATCAAGAGGAGGTGCTGTTTAGAATCAAACTGATTAAAATGATGCTTTTAAGGGATAAATCCAATGATATTCTTGTCACTGCCAACAAATCCCATAAAAAGACCAAAACAAACAGTACTAACTGGCCAACATGCACAAATGCTATCTGTGTATCCAAAGCCTCATATAGCTTATTCCCCTGTGCCACAGACCTCCACTGTTGTCCAATCACTATTAAAAACACATCAGTGAGCCACACTGTTGCACAAGCTGACATGTTCCTTCATTATAATGAAAGTGGGCATTGCAGTTTATATTGAGTCAATCTGCTATACCTCATCCTGCTGCTGTAAATAAACACTAGAGCCTAGAGCACCAAATATGTAACGATCAGCATCTGATTATATACTCCAAACAATGCACTGTTTACATATGTTTTTTTAAAAGAAATTAAACAATATATTTGTCTTTTTAAAGATTGACATCTTTAGTGGGAACCAATGGCCTTGGAAAAGTCAGAAAGCAACAGACTTACACATTGTTGAATTTAATGTTTTCATGGGATTTGTTCACAATGAGAAAAAATATACAGAGCAACACCAGCCTTAACCTTTTAGGAAAAATCAGCCAATTAATCGATATACAGTTGTTTAAAGAGGTATTTTGTGAAACTGCCAGACATTCAGGCAATCATCAGAATCAGTATCGTAGTGAAATAAGTGTTCAGAAATTTGTCTTGATGACATTGCGTGTCTACAAATCATGAAGCTGAGGTTTTAAGTTTACGTTTAGTCACATTTTCTTCTGGAAACAGTGTGTCCACAAGGACAAAAGACCACATTTTAATTCAAAATAGGGAGCAGACAGTAGTTGAGGCCATTTTGCATCAACCCATCATAAAACAAGCAGTTTGTTGGCATTGTCTGATGAGCATGTGTACTTGCCATTTCTGTCCTTCTCTCTGTGCTGACTGTTCAGCCTGAGAAACTTGGAGACATCTGCATCTCCCTCCGTTATGTCCCCACCGCTGGGAAACTCACCGTCTGTATCCTGGAGGCAAAGAACCTGAAGAAGATGGACGCCTGTGGATTATCTGGTAGAGAAATGTCATAGTCACACAAAATTTACATCATTCTATTTTATTGATACCGTTGAGAACAGTTTAGCTTTCAGTTTTTGTTTGTTTTGAACAGTGTTTCAAATTACACCCTGTCATAATAAAAAACGATTCAATGTCCATACGTAATGCTCAAGACAAGCGTTTGGGCATTGCGGGTGTTTGTCAGGGCAAACGCCCTTTTTACCAAATGTGCAAGTGCACCTGGAAAATGCAGTTCATTATTTTTTCCTGGTCCAATTGCATAGAAAGTATGGATAAATAACTACTACAAGTAGGAAATCAAAATGATGGAAATATATATCAGAACTAATAAAAGGAAAGTAAATATTGCAAACAGATAAGAAAAGCTATTAACAACATAATACAATCTTGCCTTGATAGTTTCTATTGCTGATCATATTGATGCCCTTTGCAGATCCCTATGTAAAGATCCAGCTGTTGCAGGGTGGTAAGCGTCTGAAGAAAAAGAAGACTACCGTGAAGAAGAACACCTTAAACCCATATTATAATGAATCCTTCAGCTTTGAAATCCCCCTAGAACAAATGCAGGTACAGTACAAGTCATGCCTGAGCTTATTGACTTGGTTGATATGTTAATGATACACTGTAAAATGTCACTGATCTGCACCTCTCTGCTTTAAAAATGTATTTTAATTCAATCTGTGCTCATATTTTAATAATGTGATGTCTTATAACAGACAAATCACACATTTTCTCTCATTTCCCACTTAGAAAATCTTGGTGGCGGTCACAGTGTTTGATTATGACAAGATTGGTAAGAATGATGCCATCGGAAAGATCTTCGTGGGCAGCAAGGCGACTGGCTTAGGTCTGAAGCACTGGTCTGACATGCTGGCTAATCCACGCCGCCCCATTGCCCAGTGGCATCCATTGCAACCTGAGGAGGATATTGATGGTCAGCTGGCATCTTTGGCTGCAAAGAAGTAACATACTCCAACAACCAGCTAATGCACTAACTCAGAAATCCAACCCACACCCCTTCTTTGCATGAAACCCATGACTTAACACATGACAAGTCGTCATGAAACCTGCTCAGCAAAAAAGAGACATCATAGAATATCTGCTCATTCATGGTTAAGTCCAAAAAACTCTTTTTGAACATCACATCTCACACAGTGTATGCTGAGAAGAGTGGCGTTGAGTTATTGGATGACTGGTTCATGAATGATCGACTTTTGGTCTTTCTTTCATTTGAAGAAACTTAGAAACTGATTCTTAGGGTGCTGACTCCGAATGAAAGTCTTGGTGAAGACAATACTGGAAATAAAGCTTTAGTTTAGTTAATAGAGCATGCTTTACTTACCTCCCCCCACTGCTCTGCATACACCATGCCCAGTATTGTATCTTGCTAATAAGTATGCTATAACTTGCAATAGAAAGTACTGTAGTATTGGGTTATTTCCTGCACAGAGTCTGTTTAAGTCTATTCAATGCAAAAAGATTTAATTGAGAATGAATGAGGTTGCGGTCACTGAAAGCAGCGATCCATGTTTCAGTATGTTTTCAAGAGAAGTCTGTCTTCATTTTATCAGTTCACATTTCAGAAGGAGATGCATTCAGTACAGTAGAATACAGTATGGCAGGGATGACAGTTATCTGATCTTTGTTGATTGTTTTGTGTTGCCATGAAGGCGCCGTCTATGCATTTAGGTTCAACACGCATTTCTATGTCTTCAGACAGCTCTAATGTAGGACAGGAATACAAGGGTGCCTTTCCTGATACGACACTGTAGAGAAATACAGTAGGCTTCATGTTTATTTTAGAAAGGGAACTTTTTACGGAATAAATATCATTCAAAAGTAGTCAGGGACACTCTGAATGTGCCATCTGAAATCTGTCTTGAGCTGTGTGGACCACTTGGATGTAAAACCTTACTTACCCATGGAGAAAGTAAGGATACTAGAAGGCTTACCAATGATGTTCAAAACAATTGTGACTATGCTTTTGAATTCTGCTGTTGCTTCCGGAAAACATTGCCATCTATCTCCTTTTATTTTTTATCTCCATTAAACTGATTATATGCCTTTCTTTGACAAATGTTGTAGTTTACCCAGCATACTGAGGCCCACCTCAATACTTGAGGATTTCTGTTAAAGACAAGGTGTTTTTATAGAGACCTGAATTTGAAATGTAAGCTGTAACTGCACTTTTTAAGAGAATGTGAACTCAACAAAATACAGGTTTGTAAAATCTCAACACGGCAAGTGCTACATCAAACGTATAACAAACTATACACATCCAGGATCATTTGCTTGAACCAAATAGAGCTACAGAATTGAGCATGTATCATACCTCACAATATTCCATGTTGTTTGGATCGCTCACTCATTAGCCACAAGCTTTGTAAATCTGGAGCTAAAGTGCTACAACATGGTGATGTAAAAATTTATCACAGACTCACTACATTAATGTGATGTGCAGATGTATGGAGGCAAAAAAGTCTTTTGAGCAACTGAACACCTTGTTGTGACTTTAAAAATTTTAATTTTACCAATGCATTTATAGCATCAATGTAGTTTATTTGGAGAATCACAGGTCTGAATTCATGTGGTTTGAATTCCCCTCTTTAAAATTTCCATTAGGTGATTTCAAGTTGCGCATTTCAAAAGTCAAAACAAACAAAAAACAAAACTTATTTTATGTTTTCAAAGTAAAATATAAAATAAGTTTCAGTGGCATTTAAATTTCAACATCAAGTTTTTTGGCTGTTAAACATCAGGTGCTCAGTTGCTCATAAAACTGAAAAATGATCACAGCCTTTCTTTGCCTCCATATAATCACCAGAAATAAAAATGACTCTGAATGAAGGTAAATAGCAGCACACTGATTGGTCCATCCACAGTACTTCTTCTTCCTATTGTTGACATTATGCATCGCGCAGATTTGTGAATAGGCTAAAGCATGTATTTACAAGATGATGTAAATAGTAGCATGTTTTAAAGAGGAACCATGGTTATATTGTGTATGTGTGTTTGTGTTCTGTGCCATTTTTGATAATAAAACAGAGTAAAAAAACAGTATGCACTGACTGCAAAGTGTATGTATTTTTGCTGAATGGGACTGAATGTATGTCTGAATAATCCATGTTAAGGTTCACGGGCTTCTTTAATGCCTCGAATTAAAGCAGGGTTGCTTTGTGTGTCACATGTGAAAATCCACTTAGTTTGCCATGATGCTGCATGACTGTCTAATTTTCTGACATTATTTCTATGTGTCCTCTGTGCTAAATCCTGTGTAACACTGTGCTTGGGCTACAAGTCATGTAATTATTGTTCATTTCTGCTTCCAGTGTGTCTTGGTTGCTGATCAGTAAAGTGTATATATTTAAAAAAAAAAAAAAAGGAGAATATTTGCTGGCTCCTTGATTTTCTATCTCAGTGTACCGTAAGTGTTTCCTTCATTTACTCCTGCCAGATGGGTGTCAAGTCTTAGTTAGTCAAATGTAGACACAGTGGACGACTTAATTGACTTGTAGCCCCCTTTTTCCTTCCGTACTTCATTAAATTGTACCTCATCTTATTGCCATTCAAACAAACCTGCTCTCATTTGTTTGATCATACATAAGAAGGGAGTGAAGTCAGTAATTTGCATATAAAAGAAGTACAGTGTAATTTCTTTGCTGAGTTAGTTGTGTGAAACATGATCACTGCATATTATTGATGCAGTCCTCTTAAGTAGCTCCAGTCTTATAATTAAGCAATCAATTCTCTTTTCATTACAACTTTATGAGTGAACACACAGTTTAATTAATGGATTGCAATCGGATGAGCTGGTGTTGTGTCACCTGTGCATGCTATGAGATATCAATGCTGTATCTGCCATGACATCTCTAACGTGGGGATTTGTTTTCTCCATCTGTTTTTTTTTTTTTGAGTCAGTTTCATTTACTGTCAGATAAACCTTTGTTTTCAACATTCAGTATATGAAGAAGGAAAATGAACAATCTTCATATCTTCATCTTTTACAGTATGAGGTAGCTATATCTCAAGGTTCATTTCCACAGTGGAGTGTCTCTTCAGATCTCATTGTAAAGAAGCACCTCATCACATTCTTTTCTACAACGTGTGTCAGGTCATCCTTTTGTTGGGGTCACTTGATGTTGATGAGACTTTCTCTCAATTACATATTATCTTTATCTACATGCAATACATAATCTCCATTTGCTATTTTGTGTATTTGCAATAGGACCAACTGAGCCTGTGTTTGTTTATTGGTGTTCAGTTCAAAAACCATATGAGTTCGTCACTTTTCTGCAGTGCAGGCAACAAAATCCATGTCTTCCTGGCTCTCACAAGCTGTCTTGAGTACAGAGCCGATCCATTCAGTGCAGAACAACATTCACAATGCAATACTGCCAACCTGCTGCTTCAGTAATGGTTCCTCTTCAGTCACAATCCTCTTATGTGAAAATAGCCATGATGCAGAGCATCCAAAGAGATCCTACTCGTTCATCCACTCACTGACCGAGCAACATAGACAAGGGGACTGCTTGAACTTGACTCTTGTTTTTGTCTTGTTGTAGAGGTGTGTCAATAGTTGTGCCTTTTTGTGAACTGCATGATTTATTTCCTTACAAAATCCATGTTTTCCAGCAAAAGAGGAAACAAAAAGACCAAAAAACTTGTACTCCTATATCACTCAATGTAGAAGTGAAGTACTCAAGGGAACCAAAATATGGGATGTGGTCAGGACGTATCCGTGTGTTGTCAAAATGTAATCATAGGAAATAAAGGCATTTTAAGTAGCCTTGTCCTGTGTGGTGTGTAAATGGAATCAGAGGATGCTTTTCCACTTGTGGTCAGTGGGTGGCATCATGTACAGCACGAGGGAAATGCCAGCAAACAGAACTGAGTGGCACGTTATACCCACTCTATCTGAGGCAGTGTACATGTGACAGCAAAACAAGGATGACATACCAAACTAAAATGCAGCTCATCTGTAGGGTGATGAGCTTAGATGCTGAAATAATGTTTACGTGAATAATGTGCATTTCAGTGTGTATTGAATATCTAAAAAAATGTCCAGAGTAATTTTAGGACTTTTCTTCAAATTGCTAAAGTTAAATACAATCTAAATTAAATATAAACAGAACTGAAAATGATATCTTGGTCTGGCAGGGATCCAGTGAATGGAAGACTTGAAATGGGACTCATTAAATCCTCTGTTTCACATTCAGAGGATTTAATGGGACTCATTAAATCCTCTGAATGTGAAACACAAGAAAATGTACGGACAGAGCATCAACAGAACACTTTAGTTATTATTATAATTCAATTAACCTATAATTAATACTGTATGTAAAATTCCCTTTATTTAATAGTGATGTATTGTAGTTTTTAATACTAAACACCTACTAGTGCTTCAGGTTCAGACTTTATTCTTGACTATTATTCTTGGATCATCATTATCAGACGTTTGCACAATTGTCATGGATATTTCCATTTTTTAAATACTTCTCATTCATATTGGCTAAACCTGAGGTTCAAATTCTTGAACTTGGAAGCAGCAGCCAACAGAATGATTTCACTTTCACCACCTCATCATCTGGTGATGAAGATTATGTGATCAAAAGCTCCAGAGCAGCTACTAAATTGCCCTTGAGGTGAAATTCTTTTGTCAATTATCATTACAAAAAAAAAAGAGAGTGAGACATGTAAGGCCTATGAAAATGAGATAACTGATTGATTGATATTTCATGTCCCTGATGAATTTTTAAGTCTGATTTTGCTTTAGTGCCGACAGTTTTTACACAGCTGATTGTTTTGATATTGCAGGTTAAGAGGAAAAGCCTGTCACTGGTGGCATCATACTTCAAGGTAAGGCTCTTAAATCAAAGATGACTCTCCCATGTTTCTGAGAATTGCAGCTCATCCATCATTCGCTGTCCCTGATAGCTTAGAGCTGGGTTTCAGGGTCTGCATATGGAATGGACCAAATATTGCAGTTTCCATGGCAATACCTCCCTGGCCATACCCACAATATTTTGTCCATTTATGTATGCAAGGGTTTTCGTGATAGGATTATGCAGTTTTATAAATGGTTTTCACCTGGCTAATTGACCCATATAAACACAGTGGAGTAAAACACAAGAACTGTTCATGCTGGCATTTGTCTTTATGTAGAAATATTTAAGGAATATACAGTATAAAATTTAATTTATAGTATTTTCTGTCTGGGAATGTTTTACTTCTTTAAATACAGTACATTTATGGGAACTTTGACAACAAATGTGAAATGTGTCCTTAGGCCTGCAGATTTCAGTCACTCAACAGACAATGGGAATGCAGCCTGCCTCATAAACACACCACACTCATAAACCAAGTTTCCAAAATGACTGAAAACCATACATACATTCTTTTTGAGGATCATATAAATGTAAGACAAAGCACACATGGTATAGATATAAATATGGCTTCTGGTATCCTTCCCTCTTCTTCTCTTTTTCCTGTGTCCTGTTCTCACTTGGACAATTTAGTGATGACACGGATTAAAGCTCCATTTTCATCCTTCAGTCTCTGATTCTCCATCTTAAGCTCTGCTTTCACCTGAAAAGAGAGCATCAGACAACTAAAGTGAGCATAGAAGTCAAATCACATTTTGGTCATAACCTGGAGGGCTCATTGTGACTGACTGGATATTTGCCATAAGCCTCGCATTTTTGAGATATGTTCATGTTCCCTTACTTGTATTTTGAGTGAATTTATATCTTGGGATTGATTAAGCAATGAATGGTAATATTTTTGTTCCTAGTTCAGATTTCCGGCAGTATTGGCAACCTTTCAAGCCTCCATTAAACTGATGAGTTCAAATTTATCAGACATTTTTCTTGCTTCTGTTTGGAGATACCAAGATGTGAAGTTGAAGTTCATTTCACTTAGTATCAGAGGAATTCTTTAACATGGACACACATATTATGTCGCAAAAGTATTTCATAGACAAATGATGTTTACTCATTCAAAAATGAATCCTTTACATTTTCTTTTGACAGTTTTGAGGCCTCAATCAAATAACCTCACAGTCCAAAGTGAATCTGACCACAGATAGAGCAGTGAAGGCTGGAGCTATTTTACTTTTCTGACTCATCCTGAAAGGAAAGTGTCCTCTCTTAGAGTATAATGCAGCTCTGTCTCTATGTTAGAGGAGCTCAGAGAAAGACGTACCAGACACCACTTTCACATTTTTAATATCAAGTGTATTCTGACAATGTGTTGTTAAATGGAAATCCAGATCTTATTCTAAAGAAGCACCTCATTATATCCTTTTTTACAAATGCATTTTTCTGTTCCTGCTGCCGTCCAGAAAGGAAATTGGCTTTACAAAAAAAAAAAGGTCATCTGATCCAGATGAATCAGGGCAATTAATTATAATAAAACAAATACAATGAAGGCAGCACACACAAACACACCCACACACACACAAAGTCTTGTATGCTCGCATTCACTGACACACAGACACAAATGGACAAGACATGCTCATTTAAATACACATAACAGTGCTTCTCTGTTGCGAACATCTATTTTCAGATCTTGTTTGTTTAGAGCTCTCATTCACAGATAACAAGAGGTTTTTGTTTGCGTCCTCAGTGGACATTAGACCGTAGATGAATACTGATGGCTCACTCACTGCAGTGTCAAAGTGCTCACACATTCCACAGCCAACAGAACATAACAGTGACAAGTGATGTCACCTAAAACCACTGTCGACAGAGCAGATCGTCCGTGGCATACACACTTTGCACTGTATGAATTTGTTTGTTTGCTTTTTTTCTCATGTCAAATAATCTTAACTTTCTCCTGGGTAAAAATTACCTGCCATATTCTTAACCACTAGCATGTGAAAGCGTAAAAAGTATTTGTTTTTTAAACGCCTCAGTTACCTTCAACTGTTCTTCCATATCTGTTATCCTCTTTTTTAGACTCCAACTTTCCTATGAAGAAGAACATTTAATGTAACATAACATTTAAATAAATAAAGATTAATTCCGAAAATGTAACTAAAAACATTTTGCCATGACTGCACTGGGACAGTTTCATCATCAGGATGAGTTCATACCTTTTTTTCTGTCTCGAGCATGTTGGAGCCACAATCCCCCGGTCTTCCCCTCTGCAGCAATGAAAGGTTATTATAAAAGGCTTTATAGCACAACGTGTTGAAGCTGTGTCATTTTGGATCTCACGTGCCTGATATAAAATATCCAATATACTCACAGTCACACACACACAAACTATTCTAAGTTGGGACATTATTCACAAATTCAGACCTGATACATGACATTAATAACACTGCAGCTTCCTTGTGTAACTGCTATTTTTCATATCACATTTCTTTCCGATTACATTATTACTTGGCGTCTCATAAGAATATGTGGACAAGACATTTCTGTGTGTAATGACAAGAAAAATCAGATTTTAGTCACTTTTTCAGTTGCCCCTTCAGCAAACATTCCCCTCATTTCTTTAACGCCCATGAATCTGGACTGGGCACATTAACTGTTGCCTACATTATGTGCTGTACAGTACCTGAGCTCTCTGCAGCTGGTCCTGAATCATGACAAGTTCCTGTTTACTTGTCTCCAGCCTGGACTTGAGCCTTTGATTAGTAGCCAGTGCCTTTTCATACATCTGCAAAATATGCACTGGTTAGGATTTCCAAAGGAATAATTAATTACTTTTTTTTAAATACAGCGGACAGACTAACAAACATGGACATCAACAGCCACTGTGACTCTTTGTTTTTTCAGTGTTTATTAGGAAGGCGAGTAGTGATTATTTTCATTATTCATCATGAGCTTGACATTTTTGGTTGCTGGGGAGATATCTAAACAATATTTCAATGGCTTGCCATTAAATTTGTATACTGTGTGTCCACAGTGCCCAGATGATGAATCCTAATGGCTCTGGTGAACCTTTTCATCTTGCACCACTGAACTGTAATAGCTTTGCTGATCCCCTGACTTTTTCTGTAGCACCATGATCAGGTCAACATTTTTATTTGTCCCCTACTTTTATTGTTTATGATCATAAGCTGCAAAACTACTGACATTCTGGTCAACTTGAGCTGTACTATGTAATTAGCAAATGTTAGCACGCTACCTGCTAAAAGTACACGGTGTAAACCGTGTAAACATGATACCTGCCAAACACCAGTATGTTAGCATTATCATTGTGAGCTTATTACCTTTCTAGCACTTTTATATTTTTACTTTTATTTTGAAATTTCTGTGCTGGAAGTGCAGAATTCTTTGGAGGCTGGACTTTTGTGACATTCATTTTCATTGGATGACTGACAAACACTCAGCCATCTTATGTAGTTTATCCTTTTATCAGCTCTGTAAGGGACCATGATGGAACCCATGTGCTGAAAACCTCAGGTTGACTAAAGCAAAGATTCCCCCACTAAGTGGTCGAGTTATTTTGGTTTGGTTAGTTGAGCACTTAGTCGGCTGGTAAAGTAGCAGCAACAGACCCTCTCTGTGAATCAAGAACAGCCACCAGAAATATTGTACATCAGCATTCAAGTTGCATCACCTGCCTTTTTATAGTCATTGTTTGCCGTCTCTTCTTCTGCCTTTTTCCTTGCAGACAGTCTGTTCTCCCTCCGTAAGAAGTAGGATTCGGCGTGGTTTGTTGCTGTGTTGTTGGAAGCATCAGACGATCCAGATGAGCTCAATCTAAAAATATAAAAGAGGTATGAAGCATTCAACACACAGATTTAGCTCAGTTAACGATGATATCCTTTGTATATTAATTGAATTAATTAAATTAGAGGATGCTTACCTAGATAGTCTCTCGTGCTGAAATAGAGGAGACATGTTTTAGAACGGACCATTATCTGATCAAAAATAACAAATGCAAATAAATAATGAGAATGTCAGGTTTTGTAAGGACATTCCTGGTCATCTTAGCCAGGGTTTCAGCTGTATTCAACCCCAATTAAAACCTTATATGGCATAAACAAGTCATGCACCTCCATCATGATCCCATCCTCTATTTCAGTAGATGAAAATGTTGACATCACACAGCTTGACTTAATAATCTATTTGATGTTTGGTCATGATGTGAGATTTATTAACTGAAATGTGGAATCAAATCCTCAAATGAGGTTGTATTTTGTATCATGCTAAACATTTCCTCTGCATTATGTCATAAACATACAGTCAATGTGCACACAGGACATATTTTATTACATGTACAACGTCAACAAGTACATTCATTATCATCTTGAAAGTAAGTATTATGTGACAAAAGTCTCCTGTGCAATAGTGATCCTACCAGGCAGTTCACATGAAAAAAATGTTTTCAGTTTTCTAAGAAAAGGTTTATGGCCATCTGTAGCACTAGGCCAAGAGAGGAAATGATCCTTTAAATAAACGGACAAGCACAGATAACTAAACACATCCAAAAAAGGCAATAGCTCTGGCAGTGACATTCACAGTTTGTTCATTATTGCCTTTTAGAGTGGAAGAGGTTACGCAGAATGTGCGCTGACAGATTTTCAAGCATCATTTTAAGTCTCTGTCCTCTACTGTTTGCTGCTTTTGTCCAAAGGACTTTAAAGTGCATTTAAACTCCATCAGAGAAGCTGTCCTCCCAAGAAGAACGACAGCATCATTTGTTTCAGCAAGTGCCCCAAAACTACATGCTATTTTTAAAGCAGATTCTATCCAATTTGGAAGTGCATCCTCCTCAAACAGAATTAAAAGTACATCAAAAGCTACAAGTGCTTCGGTTCTTAGCCATGTTAGCGCCGTGGACTGTGGTCGATGTAGTCGAATGTGGCCTCATTCAGTTGATCCAGGTGAAAGTGGTTTTGTTGCAGGTCAAAATGAATTTGATGAACTTAAACCTAAACCTTATGAGGCATAAACACATCATTCAGGCCCATCATCACCCTGTCATCTATTTCTGTAGATGTTCATTACTGCACAGATGTTGAAATCACACAGCTTTGTTTGGCAGGCCGTCTGGTTGTGATGTGAATGCTTCCCTCTCCCAAACAAACAACTAAAAGTACATTCTATGCTGCAATACAAGTACTTACGTTTCTAACCATGCTAGCAGAGTGACTCCAGGATGGTCTTGGTCCAGAATGACATGTCTTTTCTAACTTTTGGGTGGATTGTCATAAAATCTGGTACAAATTTTATACTGACTGCAGCTAAACATGGGTATATTTTGTATTGTCATTGTGAACATGTTGACATGCTTATGTTTGTATTTAGCTCAAAACACCATCGTGCCTAGGAACAGCCTCACAGAACTCTAGCATGGCCATAGGCTTGTTTCTATAGAACCTCTCAATGACAAGGCTATTCAGAGCGCTTTGAATAGAAGACAAGAAAGGCATTTAGACAAGATTACACACACACACACACACACACACACACACACACACACACACACACACACACACATTAGACAGAAAGCACAGAATCGCCATATATTCTGTCTCAACCTGCTGAGCCCATCCTCTCCCTCCTTAAATGTGTTTTCATTCTGTTAATCATAAGAAAAGCTAATATGACTCGCTCTCTTACTTTTGTTACACCCATCACTGCTAACAATCAATATGTATTAGCCTATAACAGGTAATTATCGTGCCTGCAGCAATTACTTGCAATTAGCTGCGCCAGATTACTTATTCCTGCTCATTTAAATAAAAAAAAAAGACAGAATATGCAATTCCATTTTTCATTGTACTTTCTACTTTTAGGCACAGACAGTATCACATAATCTAAAGCTAAAAGCAGACTGGTGACAAGTGCCTGAACAGTTGCATGTCCAACAAAGTCATGGAGACGGCAAGTGGATTCCTGTAAAGAAGAATCAGGGCTTCAAGTTACAGACACCATGTGTAAACACAGTGATATGCCTCTGCTCAGATCTCTTGATCTTTACCAGACTGTGATGTCAACTCTTTTAAAGCTCTCTCTGGACACTTGGAAATGCTTGGTAAATGGCCATTAATGATATACAGCATGCAGACTTGGAAAAAGCTCTGGTTTAGATTAAGGGACATCACACATAAACAGACGCTGATGGAAAAGTAGGCTTTTGCGACTTTGTCCAATGTATATGAGCGTTTCTGTCACTAAGCTGTCCTCCAGCCTCGCTAGAGGCCATGGGGAACTTCTTGTCTGCTGACCAACTATTCCCAAGTGGAAAATGTGAGCTTCCCGTAGGACAAGCAGAGAGATAAACATCCATAAATACTGCGTCTGAGTTCCCACAAGCCTGTCCTAAGCTCTCTATCCCTCCTTCTCTCTGTTCTATGTCATCCTGTCTTTCACCCCCTGCTTTCCTTCTCTCACTCTCTTTTCTTCCTCTCTTCCTGTCTCCCCCACTCTCACACACTGACGTCCTCCATGTCTCTCTATTTATCTTTCCCAAGTGGATTCTTAGTTTATATAAACAGAAAAGACTAACTGCTCATTACAGCTTTGCCTTGGTTTCATTTTCAAATTTTGTTCATTCTTGTTCATGCTCATCAACATGCAATTTTGTTTCACACTTTATGTGAGTTACTAGAAGTCCTTAGAAGCATTACAAAATCTAAAAGATAAAGAAAAACTTCTGGGAATGTCTCTGTGACTTGGGGGTCTGAACTTTGTACCACATATTTCAAAAGAAGTTTTGGATATTTCAAAACATATTTGTTTATGGGTTTAAAGTTTAAAGTTGTAGAAAAACCTTCAACCATTCAAAACAGAATGTATAGTGCATGGTTTGATTAATAATACACTGACACTGGACACATATGCATGTTTTTTCACATGATTGTCAATTAAAGTACCAAATTAACTCCATAAAACAGTGTCATATCATTATAGGAACCCTTCTCTGCTGCAGTATTACAGTACGAACACACAGAAATACCTCTGTGGCTTGTTACAGACATTTGTTTGACACTAACAGAACTTTCATGTTGGTGCATTATGTCATCTGTGGCATTTCCTCTCACTAAACAGGCCCTGAAATGAAAGACAACCAGGTCTTACCCTCAGGCTCTTGGTGGCAGCAGCAGATGAAGTTGGAGAAGAGTCAGCAAGTGACTTTCTCATGTGAGGCTGATCCTTGCTGCGAGAAAGTTGAGATGACATTGCTCCTGAACTGCTAAAACCACTGCATGCAGTTGTGATGGGGATCCAAAGAGCTGAAGTTCCCAAACATTAAACACTTCTTCTTAAAGAAAAAAAAAACTCCAAATAAGATTTTAGATGACTACATTTATCATCCACTGAGGGAAAAAAATCCAATGTGGCTGTTTCCCTAGTTAAAGTGAGCAGCTCAATTGTGAGCTTCATGTGATGGTGAGACATTGCATATCTGATGAGAGTGAAAGAACAGCACAAGTGTGAGAGCTGTGGAGGAAGTGCTGGGACTGGGGAGTGGGCGGGCTGTAGAGTGTGTGTGTCTGTGGACACAAGGATTTGACAGCAGTATTGTTCACAAGGGCTCTCAAGGGATATGGTTATGTCAGCTACAATGGAAAAGTAAAGCATCATTAGTCACATTAACAGAGTTTTTAGGGTAGCTCATTTGTGTACCTGAATGCACACGTAAGTACACTTATTATTTTAATGCACAAGGAAGTGTTATTCCCTGTGATTTAGTTAAATTATTTTCTTAACAAAAGGGAACCAAGGCTGTTAGAGATGGTAAACTCAGCTGAAACAAGTGGCAGAAAGTGCATCTGAAAGTAGAAGTAAAATTAAAAATACATACAGTAGGTGATCAGGCACATGTGGGTTTATGTTATGTTAATTTTTGTTTGCAATCTAGTCACCTAAAAAGGGAACCTGATGAGAAGAGTGCATTTTTTCTGACCGTTTTGTTTTGCTTAATTAATGTGCCTTATTTATGAAAATAGACACGGTCATTGATGATGCCCTGACCTCTTGTTTCTACCTGGCACGCCATGGCCTGGTTTACTTGTTTTGTCCTGAGAATTTAATATACTGTAATTTCTCCAACCTCCAAATTAGCTAAGTTCCCAGACTAAATGGTTTTAACTTTGTTTTAACCACACTCCACAGTGTCTTTTAAACAAACCTGGCCACCCAAGAGACGGTCCGTTCATGAAAAATAAAAGACACAAGCTTGTAGTTTTTAAAACAGGGTCAGTTTAGACAAGATGTCACAGAGAGTTGAGTGTTTTCTACTCGACATGACAAGACTAAGGCATAAAGATAGTTGTATCTTCTTGTAACTAGAATTGTTACCTTACTATTGAGACAAAAATCATGAAACACACACAGGTCCCTTACCTCCTCTATCACATTTGTTGCTTACTTTTCATCATTACAGTAGTAAACATGCACCACCTGCTGGCAGAAAATGGCACTTTACCCTTTTCACAAAATAGCTTCATGACAGGAGGACAGTATGTACCAGTGGAATCATATGTACTCACATGTGCAGCATGCACAGTTTTACCATAAATAACTTTACAGTGAGAGGCAGTACACATGTACGTGTTAAATTACTACAAGCTTTAAGCACAGTCTCATTTCTTTTCATTTATATTGCACTTGTCATGACTTGAATGTATAACATTTAAAACTGTTTTTAATGAGCACACAGTGCATGTTAAAGAGAAGTAAGAAGTTTAAAAGGTTGAATAGTTTACATCAAACTGAGGGGCAGGGTTAAGTACTGATAAAATCCTCACATTTTTCAGTGATGTATAACTGAAAACATCAGCCAACCTGACCCATTTGAAATAAAACAAATGTCAAAAATCATTTGTTGCATGTAAAAATGGTTCCCATTATAGAAAATACACGTGTACTGCAACAATCTATAGCCATTCAATCTGCTGGATAATTTTAAGTACAACTGATCATCCTCCTCATTTTTGTCCATGACAGTCTCACTATTATATTCAGCTGATGCTTTCTCTGCAGAATCCCAGGTTTCCACAACCTCTTCATATAACTCCTCTTCCAAAGACTCAAAATGCGACCCTCCATAATGTAATCTGCAACCTCCTTTTCTGCTGTCTCACCAGCGTCCTCCTGCTCCCCACTGTGTCCTGTAATTTCCTCTACCTCTTGCTCTTCTGGTGTGACTTCTTGCTCCTCTTGCTCTTCTGTAACATCCCTCTCCACTTCCTGTTCCAGTGGCTGTGCCTCCTGCACAGCCTCCTCCTCCTTTGCCTCCTCTTCCACTCCATCTTCGGCACCCTGCTGCTCAGCCTCTTCCTCAACAAATTCTCGCTTCGCGTGCAGCTCGGTGCTGTGGTGTAGATGAACTCTCCTGCTGCTGGGTCGTCCTCATTTGACTTAAGTTTCATTGAACGAGAAGGACCATTCACCAACTGAGATAGACAGATGCACAATTATTTATTTATCTTAATAATATCTGGTAGTTGCAAACTTGAAATACATGAGAAACACTGAAATATAACAATAGCGTTTGTTTTTTGTTTTTTGTTACTAGTGTAAATGTGGAGGTTCTGTGAAGTGAAAAACTGCTCATCCAGAGTCTTCTGCATTGAACTGAACATCTCTTCTAATGCCTGAGTACGCATGGCCTGCTTAGTCTCCACAAGCTCCCTGAAACAAACACACATGACAAGAATTACTACTACTTTTTTGGCAAGTCAGGAAATGAAAACATTGTATAAAGTGCAACATTATGAAGATACAGCAAGTCTTTCAGCTCATTCAGCTCAGAGGATTGTCCCACTAACTTTGCATTAAGAGCCTCTACTGATGCAACCTGCTCATCAACTCTGGAGCATGCAGTGGCCACAGCACCGGTCAACCCAGCCACATTTTCAGCCAGTGCTGTGCTGGAGCTCAAAGTGGTGACCGTGTCCTCCTTCATGGCCTCAAACTCCTCACTCTGGTTCTTCACCAAGGCCTGCTTTATCTCAGCCCATCGAGCGTCCATCTCATCACGCAGAGCCCAGTGATCTTCAACTTCTCTGACGTGGTAAGGACTTTCTGCTGAACCAGTTTCTGAGATTCCTCCAGGGTGAAGATCCTCTCCTCCAGACCCAAACCTCTATCAGTTTGGAAAGTCAATTAAATTATTTAGCTATGTGGTTTGACTCAGTTTAAACATTTGACATCTGGTCTTGTCATTGATTTATGTTAGTCTGAGTTGTCATATTGTTGTAGCATTTAGGGTGGGCCATGTGACACTTCTTTTGATTGATTTTTTTTAGGACCATTCATTGGTAAGTTGTCTATATGGTATGGTATGGGTTTATTAGGCCATTGCAGTACATATTGAACATCACTGAGTAGGACTCCTCTATGGCGACACTGGACTTTTATACGATCTTTGGATAAATGTAATGAAACATATTAGCATATCAGGTATTTAAATTGCTACATTAGCCAATTATAGACATTCAAGTATGATCCGTTTTTCCATCAACAATTTGTGAGTTGATTTTGAAAAAAATAAAGGGACTATAATGTGATATTATGCCAAAATATATGTATGTATCAGATTTGTAGTAAAGCTGATAATGATGGAGGAGCTAGTATTGTTACAAAATTTACTGTTTTACTAATGAATGTTGGGCGGTGAACGCCACTGAAACTCGACCATGAAGCTGCTCACACGCCACAAAAAAACCATGAGAATACCATGAGAATCAAGTTAGACAGTTTAAAATGTCACACAGCTTACAGGTTTCAAAATAAACTTCACTGACCAACACTTCCAGTCGTATTACCTGATAAAAGGGACAAACTGCATGTGACTGAAAGGAGTTGTGACAGGAACGTCTTTCTTTCATTTTAGTGTGTGGCGAGCTCTATGTATTTCTTAAAAACTACAAAGGTAGTACTCTTATTTTGAAATCAAATCACATAACTTCCGTGCTCGTAGCCATTTTCCCCTTTAAATTACACATGCTTAGTAAAGTACGCCTGCATCACGGTCAAGTTAAGTAGTTTTAAAGTTAATTTCAAGTTATTACAAGATATTATAGAACAAATTAAGCCAATCTAAGTATCTCACAACGAAGTGAGCAGCCCAGCGGAAAACAGGTGACCAAATTAACCACCTCACCTGTGCGTCCGTCGTCTCCATCACCTGCTGGAAGTTTGCGACCTTCTCCTACATTGTTGTCAGAGACTCCGACAGTTGTTCAAGTCTGTGCTGCACACAAAACCAGCCCATTACAGAGGCACCGACTGCGAAGATAATAATGAGCAACGGAGCAGGAGAGGCATAGGAGCTTATCCTTCTCTTGGACTGTGGCGTCGATGACTCCCAACAAAATGGAAGTGGCTTCTGGTTGCGGCTTCTTTGACTTGCGCCTGACCGTGGCAGCAGCAGAGGGCCCGGACGGACCTGGGAGAGCTGTGTCTTCAGCAAAGTGTGGCCCCCACTGTGGATTAGCTAAGGTATCACGCTGTCTATTCTGCTGGACCCTCTGACCTAGTCATTCATTGGACCCCCATAAAACTAAAGGCAGCTGCTGGTTTGAGTAAGGGGGCGTGAGAGCATTTTATGTAACTGCAGTGGTGGAAGAAGTATTCAGATTCATTACTGAAGAGTAAAACCACAGTGTAAAAGAATTAAGACTTCAAACAAATGATTACTCTCATTATCGATTAGTTGTTCAGTCTGTAAAATAGTGAAAGAACCCCAAATCCTTTCATAACTTTAAGGTAAAGTGCATTAGTATTAGCAGCAAAGCATAAGTATCAAAAGTACTCAAAGAGGAACTACTTTCAGAGTACAGAGTACAGTCCTTTTAATGTTGAAGCTGGCCGTGGTTGTACCCAAGTTAAACTTGGGATGCTTTCAAAAATAATGTCAAGAATAGTTTTAATTTATTATTTAGCTTCTAAGTGCAGTAAACTAAACAAACCCAAAACAAAACAAAAAAACAACATCAAATCAGTATTTGATGCTGACACCATGGAGAATGTGCCACAGTTCTTCTGTGGATTTAGGCTGTCTCAGTGTCTTCTGTCTCTTCATGTGATCCCAAACTGACTCCATGATGTTGGGATCAGGACTCTGTGGAGACCGATGTGTAGCAGGACTACAGGTCTTCTTTTCACTGAAGATAGTTGTTTATGAGTCTGGTTGAATGTTTGTTTATCTCCTGTTTACTCCAACTGAAACGCATAAAAAACTTTAGGAAAATGACAAGTGTTGAATCATAAAACATTTTTTCATTTTTTCATTTTGCAGTGACCACATCTTCAGTAAATAGAGCCAGAATGATGAAATATCTGCAACATTTGATATGCGATATAACATAGACACAATTCATGTTTTCTGGAGCTTTCTAAACTTGTTGAAATATTTAAATAGTGGTGCATCACACTAGTTATCATTAGATGAAGTCCAGTTGTTTAAAACACAGTAAGGAATCTTTTAGTTCCACTTCTGTCCAGCAGTTGCAGCTCTTCTTCACTCTGTGAAGAAACATATATACTTTAAGTTTGTTTCATCTACGTAGTGTACACTCAGTTATTTTAGTAAGATCGATTTTGTTAACGTATGATTCCTTAACCTTGCACACGTGTCAATACCTCTGACATTCAGCGTCATTGAGCACTCAGCTGTCCCCAGTTTGTTCTCAAGAACGACTTTGTATTCCCCGCTGTCTTTGGCTCCCACCCTCAGTATGAGCAAGGAGCAGACACCGCACACATTGGTGATGTGGTAGTTGGTGTTTGTGTTCAGGCTGATGTTGTTGCAGTACCACGTTACACGTGGAGCTGGATCACCCTTAACCGCACAACTCATGTGGCACTCGTAACCTTGTGGAGCTGTACGCCTCCTCAGGGGGACGAGAAACGATGGACGTGACTGAAAGTCCAAGCGTTTTGTCTCTGGCAGGTTCACTTTGAACTTTTCTGAAAAGCAAAGAAATGCATAAAGGGTTTACAGAATTATGATAGTTATGATAGTACTAAGGTTGTTCTAGGTTCTAGTGGCTTTGTAAGAAAATTTTCAGTTCTACTGGGATTCAAAGTTCTGATGAACTCCTGTAACTTAGTGCGCTCCTAGAGTGTTTCTTTCTTTTCTCTTTCTTAAAAAGAGTTGACCAGCCATGCTCTGAGAGTCTTGTCTGAATTTACTTTTGCTCTCTATAAACATGATTACAGGGATACTGTTCTAGCTAAGCGGTTAAATTCACCTTTTTCCTTTTTAGTTCCAAACGCAGGCGATTCAGATGGTGGTGAGAGGCCCATGTCATTTTTAGCAAACACCCTGAAGAAATACTCCCGTCCAGGCAGAATGTTGACAACTGTGAACTTATTGTTGAAGAGGTTGTCAGCCACTGTCCTCCAAGTGCGTTTGAAGGAGTCCCGTTTGGATACCATGTAATGTAGCCTGTCATCCCTCTTCTCGTCTGGAGAGGATGACCAGGACAGAGTCACTGTTCCTGGGATGTTCTGATCCAGCTCCAGTGGTCCTGGAGGCTTGGGATCATCTACAATCAGATTTCGACACACAGAGATACAGATTACTAACATCACAGGCTTAGTTTGCAGATTTTATATCTGAATCCCACTGATCTTTCTACAGTGTTATGTTAGGTTTGGTTATTTCAGATTATCTTTTAGTGCTGGGTATGTTCAAACGTACCATGTAACCCTCACTCAGTTTCTCTTTACAGTATCAATGTATTTCACAGTTTTACACTTCCAATCCAACTGGAAGTTATTGGGACAAGTGTTTACTGTGCTGGATCGGGATATTTAATGTTGCCAGTGAGCATAGAGACTCTTCAACATAAGCAGAGCTTGTAAATGATTAGCACTGTGTATCTAGTAGGTCTTTATTCATAGTTTTAAATGAATTGTAAAAATATGCCAGAGTGTCACCTGTAACTCTGATTTCAACATTGAAGCTCTCTTGGCCGACCAGATTCTTGACAGTAATGGTGTAGACGCCAGTGTCGGACCGCTCAGATGTGGGGATTAACAGTTGAGAGCCTTTATCAGAGTTGGTAATTGTTACATGTTTAGGCACTGGAATACCATCTTTTAACCAACAGACTTCTGGCAGCGGGGAGGCCTGTAGACATTAAGGTAAAAATCAGATTAATGTATAGATACAGATTAAGCCAATACAAAGTAAAATCTGTTCTCCACTGAACTCGTCAGGTGGAAAAGCTGTGGCATAGTACCTCAAAGTTGATGTTCAGACGGACTGTGTTTCCAGATCTCACCACCACAAAGGTCTTCATGTTTTTGTCTTTGAATTTTGGCCTTACTGCGAGGGTAAAATTTAGAATTAAATGTTTAGATTCTTCTTGTATTTATACAATTTTGTGAATTATATTTTCATTCTCTGCATTTTAAATACTCATCATTAGGAAATCAAAACCTGCACAAAGAACAAACAAAGGGTGCACTGTGCAGTTGTATTTTGGAGGAAAACCCAAGTATTTGCTGTGGCTTTGCACAGATACTGAATATATCTTAATCAGGCCATTTCTAGAAAGAATAGAGAAAACATTTATTTCATTAAATTTGAAGAAACTGTCAGGTTCGTGATTTAAATTTCAAATCTTCTTACCAGGAGGGGGCATGGCAATGATGTAATTGTCAAAGCCCTGAGGTTCTCCATCACCTCCATAATTGGTGGCAATTACTCTCACCCAGTATGTGGCCATTGCCTTCAAGCCAAGCACGGTGTAGGAAGTTAGAGTAATTGGGCTGGCATTACAGCGGGTCCAATCAAGGCTCTCTATTGGTCTGATCTCCACGTAGTACCCCAGAGCTTCATCCTCTATCCCTTTCACTTCTTTAGGTTTAGTCCAAGCCAGCGAAAATGTGGTGTAATTGGAGGATGTTAATTTCAGGTCTGTGACTTTGCCTGGGGGTTCTGAAATTACAGTAATTTGAGGTTTTATGACACAAAGAGCTACAGGTCGCATTATGTTGAGTGACACACTGGTTCACTTAAAATCATTGTGTTTTCAATGAAGACAACTGCAGTGAAAAATAAGAACTCAGTGTGATTGACTTACTCATTGGATCTCTTGCAATTACTGTGTCACATGGAATACTAGGATCTCCGGCACCAGACAGGTTGATAGCAGACACTCTAAATTCATATGCTGCCCCTTCAAAGACGTCTTTCACTGCATATTTTGTATCTGTGGAAAGAGGAGGAAGTGGTTATCATATCACTAGAAATAAAATATTCATTGATCTATGCTGATTCAGGACAAGCTTTCATTTTCTCACTCTTTGCCAGTCAGCGTATATTCCTGCAAATTAGCACCGGAAGGAGGGTGCTGCAGGAGCTGCATTCTTGTGAAACACAGTGGAAATATAATTTTACCCTTTTAAAAAATCTCTTTTAAAAGTAATATGAACATTTTCTGTTCAAGTACTTGTGGTGGCATAAGTCTGTTGTGGTTCGAAAAATATGTTAAATCTGAAGGATAAACATATCTGTGTTCTACCTCAGTATCTTGACAAGACTGTGTGACTTCACCTCAGAGGATCTTAAGTTTAGAGGAGCTGCTAAACATAACTGACTGTAGCAAATTAAGGATGCAGAAACTAACATTGTGTTTTTCTTTACCAACTAAAAAATAAAAAGGACACAGTGTCCAGAACTTAGAGTGAGGCTGTATGATATCTCTGTATCCACAGGCATATTTAAACAGAGCTTCCACTTGTTTTACGCTGCCTGGCAGCTTTTTATCCTGTAAATCCAGAGTTTTCTTATTTTGTTGAATCTCTGTGTCCTCTTGTGTGCACAAAGCAGCAACTAACAAACCTGTGGTGGTCAGGAGATAAGAACAAAAACACTGCCCACTCCTGTGGCTTGCAATGAGGGACATACCTGTAATTGGCCCTCCTTGGTTTACAAGGCTCCAGTAATTAGTGCCTTTCTTGTTCTTTTCCAAATTGTATCCCACTATTTTGGTTCCTCCAGTGTCACATGGAGGACTCCATGACAGATTGATGCAGTCTTTAAAGGCACTGACCACTTTAGGTGCTGCTGGGGGTCCCGGATAACCTGTGGCGGAAACATGCAATTCTGTCACTCTTTATGATGTTATGTTATGTTGCTCTAATGTTTTATTTATTTATTTATCTTTACCAAAATTAAAACATGTTGCATTCTCCTGTACACCATGCTTTATTCACCAAATAAAGTTTGTTAGATGCCTGAAACAAGCAAGAGAGCCAAAAAACGTTTGGCATTTAAAGCACGGTTTATTGGAAAACAGACTTGCTTTGAAGCTCTCGCTGGTCTGCACCTCCCTGTGTGAGTGTTCTCAAAGTTAGAAAATGCTTTTGAGCAGCTAAATTAGTTTTTTTTTAAAGACTAAGACAAGACAAAGACGACTAAAGTCTTACGTAGTACACCAGCAGGTATGTCCTCTGTCTGCAGGTAATCACTGATGCCTTCTGCATTCTTGGCTCTGATCCGGTAGCTGTATCTCCTTCCAGGGGTCACATCTGAATCTCTGTAGTTTGGGCTGCTGCCGGAGATCTCACCGACATTTGACCATTTGTTGCGCCCCACCTGTTGGCGTTCTATGATGTAGCTGGTGATGGGGCATCCGCCACTGTCTTTTGGCGGTTTCCATTTGAACTCAACTGATGTCACAGCACTTTCCACAATATCCACAGGTCCCTGTGGTGGTGTGGGTTTGTCTAATGACAATATGAGAAGAAATCATATTTAGCTAAAGGTATTTATCTCTGCACTTGCAGCACGTTGTGTAACTGCAAACTTTAAGTCTGTTTTTATCAACTCACCTAGTACAATAAGTCTGGAAATTGCCTCTGTTGTACCAAATTCATTTTTTATTTTGATTTTGACCTCTCCACAATCTTTCCTTTGGCACTTCGTAAGGCGTAGTTGGCTCTCAGTATCTGATGTTTGAATCTTCACATTGAGGGCAGGCAGAAGCTCATCATCATCCTTGTACCACTGTATATTCATCGGGGCCCCACCTGAGAATGGCAGCTTCCATTCTGCATTTTCACCTGCCTTTATAATGACTGGCTTTGTGAATTTTCCTAAAGCGTCACTGTCAATATTAGGTGGATCTTGTTAGAGAGAGAGAGGAAAAAAAAAGTTTTTGCCAAACCTCTTTAAACCTTTGCAAATGAATCAAACTATGTGAAGCCAAGTGACTTATTTTGATCCTGACCTTGAATATTAAGTGTTGCTTCTGATCTACGTCCTTCGGCTTCAAAGCGGTACACAGCTGCATCATCGTTTTTACAGCAGTCAATTATCAACCTGTGACAGGCTCCATCTTTGATAATTGTTACCCCGTCCTCACTGGTTAGCTTGTCAGGAAAAAGTAAAAAACAAAAAAAACAAAAATCAATATTCATAAAACAAACATTTGATACATTAAAGTATGCAATGTACAAATAAAATGTTTGACTAAAATGGACCTTTGTGTTTTTACAAGACAGGAAACAGTGATATGCATGGCAGTAGTTCTATATAGTTGTAAATCTCCTGGAATTTTTGACTTACCGCCTTCCCATTTTTATACCAGCGTCCCTCTGCAGTCTCACTGCTGAGTTTGCAAGACAGCTCTGCCTGTTGGCCAACATTAGCAACAGTATCTGACAGCCCGCTGACAAACTGAACTCCTCGATCTGCAACAGTTAATAAAAAGTTAATGAAAATGTGTGAGTTGTGTAATATACAACAATATCTAATATTACATTAGAATTGACAAACGGTATCGACTGTCAGCTATGAAGGGGAAAGATTCATTAAAGCACACGGTAAGTTTTTCCATATGAAAAATGATGTTATTATATCATTCACTGTGGTGGTTTTACCTTATTGTTGGTATGGATTGAAAATTTTTGTATAATTTTCACTATATATACTAATATTCTCTAGTTCCATACAAAAAAATGGTGTTAAGTTAGTTTTAAAATCTTAAATGCACAAGAGCAAACAAAGGTGCACACAATGCAGAAAGCCATGCAGGCTGATTTATGTCCTTCCATAGACTGTAGCTGTGCCCACTCCACAACAAGAAGAATCCAAAGCATATTCTTGTAATTTAAAGTCCTAAAATAATTAATACCTCAGTTCATACTTTTCTTTACCTCCTTTCTTCCCAGGAGTAGAAACCTTCTCACTGTAACTCTCTCTCATATTTTACTCTGGGTTCTAGTGAAACTTCCAATTTCTAAGAGAATTTCCTAGACACAGCAGGCCAATATAGCGAAGCTGACAATATATGCAGTAGCACAGGCACATTAAAGAGCACTGGAATTAAAACTATGACCTTATATTATTCTCTGTAACATAAATAGACATGTCTTCAGTCTTCACTCAACACAATGAAGTATTTTACCTATAACGGTGTCAGGAACCAAAGGACCAATTCGCTTCTTTTTCTTATCATCCCCATCACCCTTTTTATTTTCATCATCTCCATCTCCCAGGAGGTTTTTGTCCTTGCTGTGTCCATCAGTCTTTCCACCAGATCCGTCACCAGATCCATCCCCCAGTGCAGCTGTAGCTGCTGCATCTGCAGCATCCTTTTCAGCCTGTGCTCGTCTGGCTGCCTCCAGGGCGTCTTTCTCTTTTTGTTGCTTCGCCTGCTGTTCCAGTGCTAGTTTAATTAAATCATCCTCATCGCCAGATTTGGTGCCCTTGCGGCCTTTACTGCCATCTGGATCAGCTGAATTACAACCATCACAAAGAAATAGGAACAATCAATCATTTACTGTGTTAAATTCTTTTTAAGTAAGTAAGTAATTAGAAGTGCTTATACAGGTCTCAGACTATCAAATTTATATTAATATTTATTTATTAATGTATGTATTGATATAAAAAATGACATCTCACCTTCCACTGAGAGAGAGGCACTGCTGGAAGTTATCCCAGCAATGGCATAAAATGCTCCACTATCATCCTTTTTACAGTTTTTAACTCTTAACGTGTGAATAAGTTTGTCCTCTGAGACAGTGATTTCATATTTGTCCCCATGTTCGAGTGATGAGTCCGGTTTTGCCCAAGTAATTGTGTTGAGGGGTGTTGACAAGACACACTGAAAGATGGCGTCCTCGCTCTCAACGGCCTTCACGTCCTTAATCTTGGCTATGAACTCCACAGCGGGCACTAAGAGAGGAAGGAAAGTAGATGTGAATATAAATATTAAATTGACTGGCTTATATTTGGAAAAAAATGTGCTTTGAATTATCTGACCACCAGCTTACATAATCACTGTGGTTTATTGCACCCTCAATAGTTATGCTTTACCTCGAAAGTCAGTTGTAAGAACATTTGCTTCTTCAACATCAACCTGGTAAAATCCAGCATCTTCTGGGTTAGGGTCTTTGATGCTGAAAACGTACTTTGTCCCAGATTTCTTGAGGCTATGCTTTGAACTTTCATCATCACTGTATGGCACCATTGTCCCATCCTTTTGAGAGAACAGTAGTCATGCATTTGTTTTGTTTTTGAGCTGTTATTTATTGTAAATTGATTACGGTGGGACAGATTTTAACCCACCTTGTATAAATTAACTGCACTATCGGGATCCCATAGTGTCATGTTGAGGCTAAATTCAGCTCTCCCATTTGGTTTCACTTCTATTTGTTTCACATCTTCCAGCTTCTCCACAACCTGCAAAAGAAAAATTAAAAAGTATGTATCGCTAGATTTTGGTTCTGAGCTTCACTGCTGAGGTCGTGACACTTTCAACAAAACCTCCGGCAAAGCTAACACAAGAAGGAGAAAATCTAAACTTAAAAAAAAAAAATTTGCTTTTAAAGATTAAATTAACATTTCCTGAAAAAGTTTTTTTTCTAACCTTACATACTTTTCTTTCTCACCCTGCTGTGCTGTACTCCAGGACCCCGTGACTTTTGCTAATTAGTGTGAGGGCAGTGAAACACTACTTTACAGACTGTTCTTTAAAGTCAGCCAAAGACAAACGAACTCAAAGCAATATTTAGGCCACCAGAATGTCATAAACTCTCACACCTCAACATCTAGGTCAGTTTTTCCAGTTTGTTTAAAAGCTCACCAACATTTTGCAGGTTCTGAGTACATGGTGCACAATTCATGTGCAGTTCTTATAAACTGCACACATTACCTTTGCCTGCTCGTCTTCCCTTTCCTTTTTCAGCTGGTTGAGTCTCTTCAGCATCCAGCGAAAGTCAGTAACACCAAATTCCAAACAGATTTTTTCATAGTCTTTCTTCGGCGCACTGAGAAGCAGTTCCCAGAGCTTTGGATCAATTTCTCCCTCTTTCTTTGGTGGCAGTTGCTTTTTCCTTGTCACAACAACACTGAAACAGAGTAAAATGTTTTAGGGTGTTAACAGCAGTACATATTTAACACAGCAGAACTTCAGCTTTGACTTGAACTTACGTTTTCTTAAGCATTGATCTGAAATCCTGGGGTGCTTGTCCATTTGCTGAATGGAAAAAATCCATTGAAATGTAAATGGTAACACATTTAATGAGATGCAGGTTTCTTTAAGGCCAAATATCCAAAATCCCACCTTGATATTTGTGTAAACTCTGCTTAAATTGAAAAGAAAAGAAAATCTAAATTTCTGGTACCCCGAAAAGAAACTCATGGGCTACTGGATTAAACCTAACAGCTGTTTCAGTTCTGTAGTAAACTTCATACCTGCCTGGCCTTTCTTCTTGAAGCCAACTAGAAGACAACATAAAAACAACAACAGAACAAAATATAAATGAAAAGTTACAGCTACAACATACAGTACTATAGTCACGTTTGATTTAAAATACCGTTCATAAATTGCATACTAAATGAATGCAATTTAGGTGGATCATGAGTAAGGTGACTCTTACCTTCAATAACATTGAGCGTTGCACTGCAGACAGCCTTTCCATACTCATTTGTGGCAAAGCACTTGTAGGTGTCAGCTTGCTCTGGTTTTACATTGTGTATCTGATAAAGCAATACTAGAATTTGAAGACTGCATTTCTTGTGCTGAATATAAGCGTCTGTCCCCCATTGACATGAGTGAGCTTGTCTAATTAATTGAGGACAGATCAAAGTACTTTAGTGTACCTCACACTTTTATAATTCAGAACAGCAAGCGTGAGAGCACAGGACAGTGAATTGTGATGTATTAGGTGAAAATTAATTTGGGTTTTTTGAGACATGGAGCAATTTATTTAAATACTGTTTTCTCACCTCAAAAATGTGCTCTTGCGCTCTTTTGTCATATCTGGTCTTGTACTTTTCTGGGTCATCAACGTTGCCCTTGTTCCGCTCCCAGGTAACAGTTGGTGCTGGTTCTCCACTAACTATAGCTTTGAAAAATGCTTTTTTACCTAAAATAAAAAATCAAAAGACAGAGAGCCACACAGTAGTGATACAGTTGTAAATAGTGTTTGGTAATATCACGGTTTCCCTTTTTGCTTCTGTTTTTTTGTTTTTTTGGTTTACCCTCTTGAACAGTCACAGGCATTGGCTTCCGGGTGAAGTCAGGTGTTGACTTTCCTGCAGGCAGTTGCTCAACATACTGAGTGATCATAACCCCAGGAACTCTGGACCGTTTCTTGATAGCCACTGTTAAGACCAGAAAATAATATTTTAATCACACTAAAACTCAGCTGTGTGAGGTTGTAAACACAGACAATAATCCTTTTAATAATTCCCTGAGCAAAACCATAGCATCTGAAATGGTTAAAAATAAGATGAACTGCAGACGTTTTCTTGCCAGATATCTCAAAAGTCATTCCAGTAATCAAGTCTTCATTCATTAATTTATTAAAATAGTAATATTATCTTCAATATCAATTATATCTGAGATATACACCATAATAAGTATTCATGGTTACTTTAGAGTGGCATTACAGACATCTTCACCAGTGCTTTTGCTTTTGGTTGCAGTTACAACTTTATTCCACAAGAGGTCAATATTTCCTTTCTCTTTTCCAACCATCACAGCCACAACATCATGACAGGACTGTTCATGAACTGTACTCATGAAGCTGTATTTTGGATTAAGTTATATGTGTATTTTTGTACATTAACATACATGCCATGTTATTTTGTCCTATGACATTGGGACAGACAGATTTTGTTGATATTTTTTCGATTCTAAAATAAGTATATTCTATTCACACCTATCTAGTTTGAAGGTACAAGGAAGTTTAAAAAACATCAGTGTATATGCGTGTAAAATGTATGTGTCAAAATGACACATTGGCAAAATCATTCTTTTAGAAAAATGCCAGTGAATAGAGCACGTCCTTTTAAGATGTTCTGAGATGTTTTTCTGAAACTTGGAGAAAGGCGGTTTCAAAGTTGAGGAGCCACAATGTCAAAAACACCATCAGTCTCAGTTGTTAGCCCAGACCTTGGAACCAGTTCTTTTCTGTGGCTCTGGAGACAGCAAAATGGAGAAGGGCGACAAATTTTTTCAGGCTTTGTCCTGTGTAACATTTCCACTGTAGGATGAGTCACTGCACAACTCTTTTAGTTCATCCAACAGCTGTTGAAATCACAAACTCCAAACCACCATCTGTTACTCAGTTACTTTTTCTGCACAAGCACTAGGACTCAGAGCCACCTCAGTCACCCTGGAACCTGAACATTTAACATGACTTTACTGCTGCATCGCATAGACGGATCACACAGAATTTACTAGGACAGTTCTAAACTGTGAGTTAAGTTTGGAGATACCAAAATTTAAATCACATTCAAAAAACACTTGCAACTGACCACCTGGGTAGAGGCACTGACTACAAATTGGTTTTCATTAGTTTGTCTCTTTATCTGGTGAATCAGTGGCCACAACAGCAAACTACAACCTCATTAATGAACGTACCTCTGTGGGAATTACCACAGAGGTGGTTTTGAGTATTGTGGCAGGTGTTTAAATGTCTGTCTGTCTGTCTGTCTGAGGACAGACTTTATCACTGTGATAGTGTCACAACTGTGAAATGTACAGAACTTTACAGGTGTGTGGTTGAGATCAAAATCAAAGGCCGAGTTTGAATATGGGTGTGGTCCGAGCAAGGGCTCTGGAAGTAGGGGTGAGAAACAGAGAAGGGGCCACCCCGCTTTAAGCCCCTGGCCCACATTCACGTTCAGTCATGGGTCACTGTATCCCAGTTTCAGTCATTCCCATCCACTCTGAGACAGTAGGTAAAAATAGAGACTTTCTTGCGATAGGATCACGCTGGCTGCGATGAAGGTCAACATGTTGACATTCTGACATGAGTGCTCTGTGCTTATTGCCAACTGCAACAGTGTGGCTGGTATTGTTTTCACCTTGTGAGTCTGTGTGTGTGTGTGTATGTCATCATGGCAAAATGTTGTCATGGAGACATCCGTGGTGGGAAATACCACAGAAGTGATTTTGAGTACTGAGAGGTTTAAATCTGTCTGTCAGTCTCTCTGCTTGTGGTGCAAGATGCAGTCATGAATGTTTATAGGTCTGTAGTTGAGATCGAGATGAAGGTCAGACCCATGCGTATCGAGTACTTGGGTAATAATGTAGCAATGATTTCTGATGGCCAAGCTGTTGTGTTGGTTTGCATTTGATTTTACAGGTGTATCTAATAAAGCTGCTGAGTGTAGATTGTGCCAAAAAAAACCTCTGCTCCCCCATGTGTTAATTTTTCCCTATAATCATCGACCATGATTGTGCAAAGTCACATGGAACCACATGTAAGAAAACCAGTGATAGAACATAGATTCAGTGAAAATACAGCAGTAGCATAAAACAAATTAAAATACTCTAAAATCAGATGCTTCTCTCTTTGTAAAGCATTTGCACAGACTTACAGGAAACATGTTAGCTTATTATTTTACTCCTTCCTATATGAATAACTTTTACATTACCCTTTCTTCATCAGAATTGAATATTCATCAAACTGTGTATGTGTCATTTCTCAAGGAGCAGGTTTATACTCCTATATTATCTGACTGCAGACAGGATTCTTGTAACCTTGTTCCTCAAGCATTGATTCACACATAATCCAAGCCCGGTAGGACAGCAGTCAGTTGTTTGCTTCTGCATACAAATTGCTTGTGGAAGAAGTGTTGGATTTAGACACCAGCAGACCTAAGGACACCTTCAGTGAGATTTCGTTGGCTGGATAAAGCAGATATCCTTATCATAAACCAGTCTGAGCCACAAACACCAGGCCTTGAGAGCATGTGTGAATGCTTTTCAGACACTCTGGCATTGTGTTTCTTGGAGGTACAAAATGAAATGTGTACTCTTCTAGTCCTTCATATGTATCCGCAGTACACTTTTCTCCATTTCAAGGAGTGGGATTGTGGATGTCAAATGTAGTTCAGATGTTTTGAGGGGGGTGCTTAAGCAAAAATAATTACTGCCTTTACTAATTAATGCCTTTAAAGCTTTTGAAAATCAAAGACAAACCCCTTGTATTCAGATGGATAAAAAGTGTAATCGGTGTGTCAATTTATGTCAATACATATTTATTATATATATCTTAGGGAAGGGAAGGGACTTGTCTGAATATATACAACTTTGTCAGTGCTGTGATTAAAGTCCAAAGCAAAAAACAGTGATCTAGAAACAACCACCTTACTTGACTTACCTACGGCTTTTGGGTCCTGGTTTGTGTCTGAACTCATGGCAGTGATCAGTGACTCGTGATCACTGTGTGGCTGAAACACAGAGCGAGAAACTGTCACAGCTGTGCAGTCTGTAGTTGCTTGATTTTATTTGCACCTACATTTGAACAGATACAAAGTTCCTGCAAGGTATTCATACATATATTCAGTATTTGCTTAAAAATGACTAATGGATAATGAAAATAGTTGCAGTCAGTCAGCTAAGTGAAATGGACTAATTGTTTCAATTCTATTTTGTAATTTTTGTATAGATCATTTAGAGATCACTAAGTATAGTCAAAGTCACATGAGTCAACTTCTGTAAATGTAACTCGGCCATTGTGTAACTGCTGGGGTCATGAGAAGCTGGGAGAACCAGAAATGGGGTCATCAGAAAAGGTTGAGAAACCCTGCCTTGGAGGTTCTCCTCATGTATCATATATGTTGCCGTATGACATCAGCCTGTCAAACTGGGGATGCCTTGACTCTTGCACGACCTGTGCAGACAGTTGGAGACATGCTGGGACCATAGGCTGGGACACTGTAAATAGGGAATGTGAAATCACACCTAGTGGCTGACTCTGCCCAACTGCCTGTGGAGTCAAGTGGCTGTGCCAGCAATTTAACTACTCATGATCCAAACATAGACAGGAGCAGAATGTCTTTGCATCAAACTGTTAAGCCGATGCACATATCTGTAAATCTCTTTTATGCTACCAACTCTTAAAAATTATGTTTTGCGTGGTGAGTCTCTGTAGGGGTCGAGTTGATAACTACCAGTAAAGGACTGAAATTGAACCTCGAACTCAAACTGCTTGTCCTGAGCAGTCATGTAGATTTGTTTTTGTTTTTGAATGTGAAAAAGCATTGACTGTGTACTTTATTTGTAAATTATAAAAAAAAAATCTCCAGAAAGTTAATATGAGATGCAGTGCTTGTTTTAACCAAGGCCTCAGCTATAGTAAACTGGACATGACTGTTGACACCTTTAGGTCAAGTGCCAGTGGATGACAATGACAAAAAACTGAAAACTGTTAGTGTAGGGTATTTTTAATCTTTGAGTTGAGCAATTATTTTACTATCTGCAGAGCTGAGAGGCATTTAATTAGAACAAAATGGACTGCATATCAAGATTATGACCAGAAGCTTTTTTACATGGTCCTTTAATTTTTAGGACCATAAGAGGAACACTGAAAAAATGTGAAAAAGAATACCTGAAAAAGAATACCTGACCTTGAACATCTACAACCCAGCAAAAAAAAAAAAAAAAAAAAAATTTAATCTTTGATGTGTCACACGTTCTGTAGTGCAAACTGATCATACGCTCCTGCTAAATCCTTTGTCAGTCATGGGAAACCAGTTGGGAAGGTCATATCCTCCCTGAAATGTGGTACATTGTTGAAATCTTTAACGTCAGAGTTACAGGATGATCTCAAGAGCTCCGTTCATATTTTTATGTTTCAAATCCCTGGACTGTAGGTTTTAGAAATATACAGGAATTTACTAGAACTAGTGTGTACTGTTTTTCGGTCCTAATGCTGGTCTCTCTGAACAAATGATGCCTTTTTAGTGTCCCTTATTTAAATAATGCAACATTTGTTGACTGAAGCTGTCCTGCACAAAGGTTTCACACACACTAAATGTTCTTCTTGTTCGTTATTTGATTCATTCCGAGATTACTCACATGGGAAATTTGCCATTTAAAAAAAAAAAAAAAAATCTTACTTACTTTTTTCTTTACTTTTTTCGTTTGTCGTAGTCTACGTTCAGCTGTCCGTCTTCAGCTTGTACTCTCTACCTCTCTCTATCCAGTATTTCAAAGGTGACACCCCTTTTTGTTCGGTGATAAAATTTTGGAGTGCATAGAAACCCATACATGGCAGAAATGTAGTTGGTAAAAACCCATATTACAGCAGTGGTAAAGGGTGGAGGTTCATCTTACCCATCCCTATGAAAGCGATCACTTTGCAGCTGGCACTGGAAATACATTATGACTGTTCATTTAATCTGTTATCGGACACATCCAGTCAACAGTCTTTGACCATCACTGTTGACAGTATAAAAAACACCAGCAGCATCACATATTTATATTATCATAGATCAAGATTCACATTCTGTCAGATTTAAGTAAAACAAACAGCATTCGTGATGGATTGATGCTCATGGATGAGACTTTGATTTGTAGATCCACAATAACCATGTACAGTCATTTCCCACACGCCAGAGTCAAAGCATCTAACCAAAGGTTTTTGACTGACAGCTTCACAAGGTCTCGAGTAACATGATCACTCTAATGTGGACTTTATTGGTCAGTAAACATTAACATGAGACATTTTATTTGGTAAAATAATCTGTGGTTGATATGAATGAATTGGCTGTCCCAATTAGCCTCCAAAAGTATCAGCGGAAATTCTCACAGCGTGCTTGTGGTGTTTAGTAAGTCACATTGAACCTGTGGTGGCATTATAAAAAGGTGGTTGCTCACGATGGTGGTGGGACTGGTGCTGTGTTGTACTCAGTGTACTGGGCAAGTTTTCGGGTTCACATTGTCAGAGGTTAAACAAGCATGACTTATTCAGACAGTTTGAATAGTCACCCCGACCTCATAAAAGAGACTGTGACATAGCTGCAAGAAAAGCGTGATGACACGAGTGGGGAATAAACACAAATATCACCCCTGACCTGACGGAGGAAATGAGGTAAGTCTTATATAAAGCAAGTACATTAACAACTGTGCTAAAGAGACTGTCCTCCCCTAAAACATGACCCTGTAGGTCAGTTGTACAAGCAGCAGGAGACGGCTGTTTTTTTCCAGTTTGAAACCAATAGTCGTCATTGTTTTGACCGTGACATGACCGTTATACAACCTTGAGTGTGTTGTATTGTTGTAACCATGACGACAAAGGTCCTGTAACCTTGCTGAAGAACTTTTTTTTTTTTAAGCCAAACCTCGCTCTCTCCCTAAACCTATCCAAGTTGTTTTTGTGCCTAAATCTAACCAAACCATAACCATTCCAAATGCTTAACAGCATGTTTATATTGTAACCATGACAACACAGGTCTTTTTCATGAGACACTCCTATTGGTTACCTCAGAGGGTAGGGACAAAGAATCTATATGTTGATTCTGGTTTCAGGAATCGTCGGTGCTAAATATTATCAGAAAAAACTGCTGCATTACTTTAATCAGTGAATTGAACATCAGTAGGCATCTTGGCTGTGTGTGTTCAGTGAAAACCAGCAATGGACTTGACCATGTAACATATATAATGTAACATTATATATAACAGTATATATATGTATGAGTCTTTCTTTCTAAGCATCTAAACATAGTTGTCTTGCCTAACCCCCATCCTTTAATGGTTTGACTTGACTATGTCTTTGACTGTAAGTATAAAAAGGACCAGTTTAACATTTGCTGCCAAGGATCCTCTTATAGACAATGTACTTTGCAGTTCTGGTGGATATATATGGAAAAGCAAGGCTTAATGTAGTACTGCGCTGTGGTGTCATGAGCTCAGATATTGGAGCCATGTGCTGCTGGAAACACATGCTTGAAACATCTGTTGCTTTAACGATGGCTACCGTTATCGTTTCTGTCAGTGAGGAATGTTTGCAAAGTAATTGATAAAAGCAAATTCAGTGACAAAGCAAGTCCAAAAAACGCATTACACAGATGTCAGATTGTTGATTTATTGTGGTTTTTAAGAGCTTGAACATTTGACAGATGTCTTTGTACTATAGTTTGCCATTTCATTTGTACTGAATAGTTATTATTTCTGATGACAGGGTAACAATTGTAAGTCACTTGCTTTTCAGATAAATTAAATAAGTTAGTATTTCGATCATTTTAGATGATTTTACCAACGCTTTTCAAAACAAGCAGTGCAGTCTTTGCAGTAAACTAAAACATTCTACTTTTCACAATATCTCCGTAAGAGGAAAAGTTGCATAAAACCTTCATGCCATTTTAATCTGTGGAGAAAAAGCAGAAAGAAAAATAATCATAAGAATCAATATCATGACATGCACTTCTGAAAAATAAAAGAATCGGCTGTTAAAACTGTTAAGTGAAACCTTACCTCTAACAATAAGTTTAGTGGAACACTCTGCCTTGCCGAAAGAGTTGACTGCAACCACCTTATATTCACCACTGTCCTTTGATCGGACTCTGAGGATGTACATGGAGCACACACCAAATGAGTTGGTGATGTAGTAGTTGTTGTCTGAGTTGATGCAGACGTCATTCAGGTACCAGGATACAGTGGGCGTGGGGCGTCCTCGGACAGCACACGTCATGAAGAGCTGGTAACCTTTAGGTGGAGTGTGGACCTTCAGAGGGACCAAGATGGATGGGGGCCTCTCAAGGCAGAACTCCCTTGAATTTACTCCATTTGAAGTTATTTGAACTTAAACGGGGAAAAAACAAAGAATTAAAACTTAGTTTTTACGTTGGCAATCATATCAACCAGGATAATTTGTACCACTAAGACTTCATACAGCAGGTTCCAGCCCTCTCTGACTAATTGAACTTGGAACCTGTCACCATCTTGTGCAGTATGGTTTACTGCAGTTGCATGATCAAACATAACTGAAGACCTGTACAATAACCCACCTCTATTGCTGTTGGCACCCCATGTAGGTGACTGAGATGGCTCTGAGAGGCCCACATCGTTTTTGGCATAGACCCGGAAGTGATACTGTATCCCTGGAAGGATGTTGATGGCTGTGTATGTGTTAGTGAAGAGGCGGTCTCCTACAGTCTTCCACATTCTGTTGTTGGAGTCGTGTTGAGACACCACGTAGTACAGGCGGTCGTCGAGCTCCTGGTCTGGAGAGGGAGCCCATGATACCACCACTTTTCCATGGACTGTTTGCTCCAACTCCACTGGCCCCGGAGTCTTGGGTTCATCTAGCAACAAGTACAATAAAATGCAGATTATGTGACTGAGAGAGTAAAAAATGAGTTGCTAAACCTGCTGTTCTCCCCTCGCTGGAGCAGTTTTCATTAGTTTCTTTGTAATTTGGCTGCGGTGAAAGCTTATATAATCTTATCGTGCTCAAGAGGCATTTAACTCCTGTGTGGATTTTTATCAGGACTGCATTTGAGTTTAACATCTGTAATAAGTTAATCACATCCTATTACCACGTATCACATAGTAAGAGTTATGTTTCTCATTCCAGCTAGAAGTGTTTAGTGTTAATTAGGGGTTGACACTGGTTTGCCAGTGCATTTGTCTGTTATTGGCATTTAATTGACAAAATAATACCTGTTTACTGTTGTCCAGTGTTGATATGACTGATGTTCCCTTACCAGAGAAACACAATTAAGGTAATTAAATGAGTTCCTCATTTTTAACTAATGAATTCCTCATTTAAAAACATCAGGACTATGAACGTTACATACAGTTAATATTAGAACAAAATAACTGCAACCAGTAGTTTCAAAAAATGCCACTACTGTTTTTACAACTTTTTTTGCTCTCTCTTACTTGTCCTTACCTGCGACTCTAACCTCAATGTCGAATGAAGCCTCACCCACAGAGTTTTTGGCTTTGATAGTGTAGATGGCTGAATCCGACCGCTTTGATGAGGGAATAACAAGCTGTGACATTCCCTCCGTATTGATGATATTTATCCACGGAGATATCGGCTCATCATCCTTCAGCCAAGTGATCTGAGGTGGAGGTTCAGCCTGGACATATCAATGCCACATAGGTGAGATAAAGTGTTAGGCATGTCATGTCACATGCTGTGCTAAGCCATGTCCCAAGAGTGTGACATGGCTGATGCAGAATTAATTGACAAGATAGATTTAAGATTTATACCAAGGAAGAAGGACTTATGCTTTGCATGTATGCAAACCACATTTTCGGTTTACTCATACCTCATAGCAAATTTTGACACGAGCAGCATTTCCTGCTCTGACAACAATGAAGTCCTCTGGGTCTTTGAAACAAGGTCTCACTGGATGGAAAACGCACAAAACATAAAATGCAGACAGGAAACAAACATTGTGTGGGATAACAACAATGTTAAATCATTAATGTGCACAGCAAAAGCGCTTAACACTTACTGTTGGGATTCTTTGCACACACCATTTCAGACGGAGGGCTTGGATCTCCTGATCCTGATTCATTGATTGCTGAAACCCTGAACTCGTACTCTGCTCCCTCAGTGATATCTTTAGCTGCATAGTTCACATCTAGAAATAAGAAGAATGGCACAGCAAGGAAAAGAAGTCATGAAAAAGAAGCAACGTTTCCTGTAAACAACATAGTATGCTTTTTTTTTCTGACAAACCTTGAATAGGTTCATTAATTGCATTTAGAGCAATCCACTGATTTGTGTCCTCCTTTCGTTTCTCCACTTGATAGCCAATGATTGGTACTCCTCTGTCGTCCTCTGGAGGCGTCCAGGTCAAATTGATACAGGTCTTAGAGGCACTCACCACTTTGGGAGCACCAGGTGGACCGGAGAGTACTAAGGAATGACAAGTAGCCTAATTAATCAAGTAAGCTCATTATTAATAATTAAGAAGTAATTAAAGACGTGGAATGAATGAAGTACATCTGCATGTTATTACTGCAGGATATTGCAAACAGTTCCTCTTGGAGATGGAGCAACTATTATACCAAAGATTAAAAAAAAGTGGGCTTTCTGCAGCAACTAAATAATGTTGGTGATAAACAATTTGAAGCAATCACAAAACCTATCCAAAGGCATTTTCATTTATTACAACCTGAGGGAGATTAACATGGGATTTGCTGAGGAGTGCTAAATGAGACTTCTTTTTTCTATGCTCACTCATTATTCCAGCCATAATGCTATCAGCTGTCTCCAGGGCGTCGCTGAGGCCCTCAGGGTTTTCTGCATAGATGCGGTAGTTGTATTTCTTTCCATGAGTGACATTCCTGTCTCTGAAGGAGGTCCTGTCAGCTGAGACGTCCCCAAGTTTCGTCCACAGACTGTGTCCTGCCTGCTGTCGTTCTATGATATAGTTGGTGACAGCTGAGCCACCGTCGTCTTTGGGAGGGTTCCATTTAATCTCAATTATAGATGAGGTGGTTTCAACAGTCTCCACTGGACCCTCCGGGGGACCTGGACGATCTGTTAGAAACAACATGGTGTTAAAAACGTAATAACACAAAAATGATGCTTAGTAAGGTCTTAGTCTTAGTCTTACAGTATTTCTAACTTTTTCTCATAAGATTGCTCTATTTTGTACCAAGCACAATAAGCTGAGACGTGGCCTCCACTGCCCCAAATGGGTTTTTGAGTTGGATCTTTATTTCCCCTGTGTCTGTCCGCAGGCAGTCTCTGAGCAGCAGACGGCTGTGATTGGGCTCCCTCACGATCTTAACGCCTCCTCCGTCTTTGATCTCAGTGCCATCCTTAAACCAGCTGACCACCAAAGATTCCTGAGGCGCAAAGGGCATCTTGAAAGCAGCGTTCTGTCCCACTCTTACTATCACAGGTCTGGAGAACTTGTGAAGGTCGTCCGGGTCAAATTCAGGTACATCTATCAGGCACAAAGTATAGTTCAGTTCAATGCACTGGAACAGTTGTGTCATTTCATACAAGTTCTGCAATAAGAGGAAGCCGATGATACCTCCAACAATGACCTTTCCTTGTGTGCTGTGTTCCCCTGATACAAAACGATAAAGTCCAGAGTCGTCATCTCTGCAGCTTTTAATGGTCAGTTTGTGAGAAGTTCCATCTTTGGTTATGGTGACCCCAGCACCTGAGTTTACCTGTCAGTGCCATTTCATAGACACAAGACTGTTTGTTAATTTGTACTTTATGCAGCTGGAAGTTGAAAATGTTGGTGATGTAGTGGTTTGCTTTACTATTACTCTAAATGAAAGTGTGAGATAAATCCGCAAAAGGTAAGATGCACATGTAAGTATAGTTATTTATGGACTTTACCTGCTCTCCATCTTTGAACCAGGTGCCATCACAGTCTATGTTCATCTTCACAGTTAATTCAGCCGGCTTTCCACGAAGAGCATAAATATCGGAGAGTCCACAGGTAATTCCACGCTCTGTGCAACATAGAACACATTTACTCCCTACTTTGCATATTCATGGGATGCTGCTTTTAGTTTAGTACTACTGTATGTGTATATTGACAAGAAGTACACAATAATAAATCACCTACACAGATGCTTCTAATTTCTACTCATTAATATGCTTGTTGAGATAAAGTAGTTAAATAGTTCATTAATATCAATGTCATTTTAGTGTTTTGCATAAATGAAAAGGTTAATGATGCTGTCTGCTTTGAAAGGTTTGTGATAGAATTTCCAAACCTTTCATGGAATTGTGCAGTGAGGAAATAAAGTAAAAAAAGTAAGGAATTGAGATTATAACCTTAATTTATACTGCAACGGGATACTATATTTGTTTTCTAATCATGTTTAATCTGCATAATACATTAACTAATACAGTGCATGGCTTACATGTTAGATTGGTGTTGCCTGGTTAGAAAGTTTATATTGAACACAAGTTATACAAAGTTATTACAAAGTAAGTTAATAACATTAAAAGCAAGCACAAGCAGCAAACATAAAGCTTTGCAAACTTGGTTAACAGAAACCCGGTGGACTCACAAGAGTCTCAGGGAAACTATGAACACATTTGTTCACATTTGCACATGTGTTTCAGTGTGGACCTTTGGTCCAAGTGGAATATTAAGATAGGAGATTAAAAATATGTTTCAACATGCTGGTTATGCAGGATATTTTAGTGTTATTTCACACCTTCACATGTTTCTATTGGTATTTGACTTGAAGAGAAACTATGGTGAATTTACAGGATTAAGATGTTATGAGAACACAATCATTCATCAAGGAAAAATGAAAATACTGCATTTTGTTAATTTTAAAACTCTTTTGTGTTACTAAATCAAATAAAAAGTTATTTTATTAGTCTTTTGTTAATCTTCTAATATCTGTTTTACTGTTGTGCTCTTTTAGTATGAAATATCTGGCATACCACCTCCTGAATCTGCATGTGGTTGATCAAGCCTTTCACCGCCATTGGCTTCCTCAGCTGAGAGGATAACAGCAATAACAACAGTAAGTCAATTAAACTTGATTTAGTAAATTGCTCCCTCAATTTTGTATGCTCCACTGTTGTCTTTCTTACCACTTCCCAATCCCAATCTCCAACTGCTGTTGATGTTTTGTCTGAGTGACCTATCTATGGTCTAAGGACAGAGAGTGTTGCATGGGCAAATTTGTGATTTCTGATATTGGGCTGTATAAATGTATTTGACTTGACTTCATCTTGAGACCCCATCAGCAATCAGGATTTATAAGTTTCAGTTTTGAACATACAGAACGTACTGGCAGCAAATTTACGTGCTTCAGATACGTAATCCATCCATAGATTAGGCTTGTTATTGATAACTGTCCCAACTAGTTTGCACCTACATTGAAACTACAGTGATAATAGCAATAACAATGAGAAAAGACATAACATAACTGATATGATCACATCTCTCAAATCTCTGCAAGATGATCTGCATATGACCATGGAATGAATCAGTGGCTGCTTATTGAACAGTTGGGAAAATAAAATAACAGTCGTAAAAATCCTAAAAACTACGGCACGCTTTAAAAAATAGTCTTGCGTGAAAATGGGCCAAAACATGAGAAAGCACTGGTATGGTTCACAATTACCAGTTTATATATCTCATTAAGTAAGTATTTTTGGCCATATTTCATAATAAGACATCATGGACCAAGCAAGATGCAGACCTGACTGTGTAGTAGCAAGTCAGCCTGTCTAGCCACGGTAAGAATATTGTAAAGTAAGTCTAGGCACAGTACCATTACAAAAGAGGCAGCCAATCACATAATGAGCTGACAACACAACATAAAATAGAATGAAAATGTTGCAGTGACCTTGGCAACAATTTAAACAACATTTAATGCGCAGGCTTTTATCGCAGTGAAGCCTATCAGGATAAACAAGCTGACAACTGAAGCCATCATATGTCAAATTACTGTCATATTCAGCTTTGAATGCATGCTGACATTACCAGAACCAGTCAGATTTCTTACCCGTGCTCACTGCCGTCACAACCGGTGGAGGAGAAGCCACTGCTGGCTCACTTCCTATGAATTGTTAAAACTGATTAGTGGCTGCCATATGAACAAATTATCAGAGTATCAAGTATTGCATGCCAACTGAAGTTTCCCATTATTGTAATCATTAGGGCTAGAACTAACAATGTTTTTTTTCAGTAAAACTTGACTATTTTTTTTAAAAATTAATTATTTAATTTTGTCTAAAAAGTGGCTGAAAATAGTACAAAATGTTGTAATGTTAATTTCCCACAGCCCAAGGTGACATCATCAAATGTTTTATTTGTCCGACCAAAATGTGAAACCCAAAGATAAAAGCATAGAATCTTCACATTAGAGAAGCTAGAACAATAAAAATGATATAGCTTCTGATTCATTGCAGTTTATTGAATTGTGCAGACATAATGAAATTGGATTTCCCCCACATGAAACAGAACAAGATGAAAAAGAAATCATTCAATAACTAACCACATAAATACTTAAATATTCATGTCTGAAATTACAGTTTTCACATTAGCATCATCGGACCACTGGCTTAACTAAAATTCAGAAATTATAATGACGTGCCAGTGTGGCTTTGTTGTACAGCTGGTGTCCTTACTTGGTTCAGGGTCTTTTGGTGCCTTAGGTACAGGAGCTCGAGGGGTTTCAGGTGGAGGTGCAGCCGCTGCAGCTTCTTTGGCAGCTATAATCTGTTCTTTTCTTTCTTCTCTTTCCTTCTCTAATTTAGCTTGTTGTTCCTGGGCAATCTTCTGCAAATCCACTCCAGACCCCCCTGCCCTTGTTGTTTTCCTTACTGATTTTTTGCCCTTTGGAGCATCTTTGTCAGCTTATGTGGAAAAAATGGAAGATTTGCAGAGTGCGCACTTAAAAATGCCATATTATGACATAAAAAGCAATATGTGGTTACCTTACCTTCAACAACAAGCCATGCATTGCAAGATTTGATTCCTGCACAGGCAGAATAAATTCCTTTGTCTACCACCATGCAGTCTTTGACCACCAGCCTGTGAATGAGCTTGTCCTCTGAAACCTCAATATCGTATTTATCCCCTTGTTCCAGAGGAACATTCTTGCCAAACCACAAAATTTTGGAGAAGGGATTTGATAGGACACACTCAAACACAGCATCTTCCCTCTCCTTTGCTGTCACTTCCTGAATTTTCACCAAGAAATCCACCATGGGGACTGAAACATAACAAGAGATTATTTTTATATTGAAATTGTTTGTTACATCTGCATGAATGATCATTAAAACAGTTTTGTTTTTTTGTTTTTTAATGAGGGCTTTGCTTTAATTAAGGCTACTAACTTGCCATGTGTGCAAGTGTAAAACTTACTTTTAAAATCGGTAGAAAACATATTCACATCCTCCACATCCAACTGGTACAGCCCAGCATCTTCTGGCATAAGGTCCCTCATACTGAAAACATACTTTTTCCCTACTTGTCTAAGGCTGTGCTTCATCTTATCTCCCAACTCCTTTGTATATGGAATCATTTCACCATCCTGCAGGGGAAAGGCACAATGTAATTTACTTCTGGGATGGCTGAAATTGAGGATGACTCCTACTGATTTCTTTGGGCGACTCCCTTACCTGTTATTATGTTGAAGGGCTTCTAGCTGCTAGAGATATAATTTTGTTTCCACACTAACCTTGTACAGGAAGATCGAGCTGCTTTGGTCAAGAAGGTCCATGTCAATCTCAAAGGATGCAGTACCATCTGCATTGACCTGAATAGGTCTCAGGTTAGACAAGGTTTTGACAAACTGGGACAAAAACAGAATGAGAAATAAGTATCGTGTAGAAAGCAAATGGACATTATTTCAAGTTAGTGGCTGCAGAAATTACCTTCTGGTATTATCCAAGCATCTATAGCCAACATCAAGTCTCATACTCAGAAAAAAGCAAAGACATCTAAATGTAAATATCACAAATCACACACCTGAGCTTGTTCTTCCTCCCTTTCCTTCTTCATTTCATTCAGTTTCTTGAGCATCCAGCGAAAGTCAGTGACTCCAAACTCTGCACAGATTCTCTCATAGTCTTTCTTATCAGCGCTAAGTAAGAGCTCCCAAAATTTAGGATCAATCTCCCCCTCTTTTTTCTCAGATTGCTCAGATTTGGGTCGGACCTTACTACAAATTAAAATAGGGTTAATCAGTTACATCAGTTAATCTGTAGAAGACACTGTCAATATAGTAACTCAAACCCACCTTTTCCTTTTTAGTACAGTCTTAAAGTTCCCATCAGTGGCTTCTGCTGCTTGTTGCTGGGCTTTATTCTTTTTGTAACCAACTGAAAACAGAAAAGAGGGTATTCACCTTATTATACAATCATGTAATTAAACAACATACAGACTGCTGAGTGATTAGTGCTGACATTAGTGTAATACACTCAAGTAAATGTAGTGGAGAAGTATCGAATGTGTATACGAGTATACTCAATATGAAGTAATTTTGGGAGAATGCTTGAAAATGCATGCTGTCTAGGATTAAATTGCTTTCTATAATATTACTTAAGTTAATTTGTCGTCTGCATAGCAAGCAAGCAGCCCTTACCTTCAATAACATTCAGAACAACTGTGACCATGGCTTGTCCATATTCATTTGTGGCAAAGCATTTATAGGTATCTGCTTGATCTGACATTACATTTGGCATCTGAAAGATATAAGACATGCTAAGTAAAACGGATCCAGTGGGTGAAATAGCAGGCTTTGTCAGTAAGTTTTATACTATATAGCAGTGGCTCTCAACCTTTTTTGTCTTATGTACCTCCACAGCCAGCCCTAGCTGAAGTACCATATAGTGTTAAGCTTGATCTGTTGTTTTTTTTTTTTCTGGATTTCAGTAGATTTGGTTCACTTTGCATTTGTACTACTACCACATGGAGTGGAGGAAATTGGATTTTTCAACTATTTATCCGTTACTTCTGGAAATAAATTTAAACTTCTGCTCACTTGCTAACTAGTTTTTACCAAGGTACAATTTTTTTTTTCCAAAGGAGCTGAGCTACTTCACAGTCTTTCCCTGTACCCCCTGGCAACCACAGATGTACTCACTATGGTACAAGTACCCCTGGTTGGGAATCACTGCTATACGGTATCCACTGAACTATAATAGAAATAGATATGTATCCCAATTTGATTAAAACACTGTAGACCAGTTACAGGCTCTGCACACTTGATAGATAGGTTCCTTTGGCCTCCTGATGTGTAACTGCATGCCTTTTATTTTACATTTTCAATCTCAGACAGCAGTGAGTTGACAGGATATGGGGGTAGACGTGTCTGTCCCATTTGATGAAACAGACTTTTATTGAGTGTGCTTCTCTCAGGATGAGTGAAATCCCCTCATGGTAGAAAAAGTAATTGACAAAGCAAACTCATAGCTCAGAAGACTGAATGACCTTGATGTTTTCAAATCGTTTCTTCCTCTGTTGTCTCTCTCCTCCTCTTTCTGTATATGTATTTTTCTCTGTGCTATTTCTGTAGCCCCTCTACATCAGCATGGTGCTGTATAGTATCACTGCAATTTGATAGCCTGTATCACTTGCCTCAAATGTATGCTCATTGGAATTGGGATCGTATTTGGTCTGGTATCTTGATGTGTCTGACACATCTCCATTGTTTCTGCTCCATGTCACAGTTGGCTTTGGGTCCCCAGTGACGATGGCTTTAAAAAAAGCAAATTTTCCTGTAAAAAAAAAAGAAAAAGAAAATCACTTAATTTTGATTCTGATTATAATAAGACTGACACAGGAGTCTTGATGTTGAAAGGCAGGGCTCTGCTCCCGCTGGCCTTGCTCAAAATTCATGGATCTAATCCATTATGCAGAATCATGTAAATGAAATCTTGGAATATTTTGTGATATTAATGTTTAAAATGATGCTTTTGCTCTCAATCCTACCCTCTTGGATGGTCAAAGCAATTGGCTTGCGAGTGAAGTCTGGATGGCTCTTTCCCTCTGGCAGCGTCTCAATAAACTGTGTAATCATCACCCCGGGGACCTTAGATTTTTTCTTGATCCCCACTGTCAGCATTGGAAAATGAAATGTCAGTGACAATACATTTGACACTTTAAATGGAAAATAATGAAAAACATGACCATGATCACATCCAGCCTTCAAAATCTGTTGTTTTGTAATCAGATCATCACTCCCATAAACCATGCTGAGACTCATTCTAATATATGACATATTAGAATGTTTAATTTTATTCAGTTTATCATCATGGGATCTATACAGCACACGTGGCTCTTGTGTAGACGGCGCTCTTGTATCAGTGCTGAATACATTTACACTTTAATAACATTTGTCACTTCTTCCTCCGGAATCCATGCCTGAAATTCAGCCTGAGAACAGATATGTAGTGATGCACCTACATATCCACGCACAAAACATGTGTACGCTCATACGTTACATTAATAAATCCATTGCATATTAGTTCTTCATGCCTGTCTGAGCAGTAGGGAGAAAAAGACATTGGCTCTTCTATTCGTCCCTAAGCCTACCTTCTTTACCACTGCAGTTCTCTGCATCAGGACCTGATAAGGCACATGTTAAAGAGCATATACAGCATGTCATCATGGTTTTAGCACTGGATTATGGATTAGACAGAAATAACTAAACCGAAGGCTGTAAAACAAAAAAAATACTGTAGAAGCATTTGGTGTACCGAAGGGCTACATGGTGATAATTGGCAGACGAGGCTAAATCACATTAACGCAGGTTAAACAATGTAATATTTTTAGCATTTTTTAAAAACATTTCTCTTGTTTGTCCATGTCAGGTTGCAGCAATATACAATGACGTGCACTGTAACATGTCAAAAATTACATATGCATTTGGAAAATATCTGATTCTAATGCTCATTTTCAGGTGCACACAAGTGTTAGGCCTATGAAGTTCCTCCCCTGTTCAGTCTACAATGTTGTGATCAGTCTGTAATGTATGTCGACCTCCTTCGTGAGCTCATGTTGGCCTTGAACACCGTGTGTACATGCTGTTGAACAGTCTAAATATGGTTGCTGATGAACATATAGCAGCCTTGAACTTTTCTGAATACAGTAAGTCAGTATTGCAGTTAAAGGCTGAAAGCATACTGTAAACTGACCCCTTGTGAGTAAGATGGAGCCTTGATAACAGCAAGCATTTGATACTTCAAACAGACATAGAAATCCACAAATAATGCAATCAGCCAATAGATATGTTCATAATTTCCTTTAGATTTATTCAGTTGTTCTCCTTGTCAGCCTCATTCTATCAAGTCTGTTACACTTATTAAATGTCATCTTATTACAGTGCCAGATCCAGAAGTAGATCAAATATTTACTGAAGATACCTTTGTATTAAATATAATTTAGAAATATTATGCATTTACCTAATATTAGCTTTCCTAACCATCAAGACAGCTGCACCATAAGATCCTAAATTCAGTCGGTGATTAAGAAGTGTACTACAAATAATGACATGTTGACAGTTATTATTGCTATCATATTGATTGATATTATTATTATATTATGGTGATTATTATGGTATTATGGAGAGAAGTATGTTAAATATAAGCTTCCTTTTAGATTTGGGGTAGTTTCCACTAACTCTTTCAGCTTTCTCTCCTCGTTCAGATTACAGGTTACAGGTTGCTAATGGATCTTCAGAGTTTGGAACCAAAGAACAAAAATAAACATCACACTCTAGCTTGATATTGGATGTTCTTCTTTAAAGCTTCTTGTAGAAAAAAGATCACTCTTTAATGCTCACCCTGGCCATTGGCTGTCCCATCGGTCGCTTTTGATCTTCTAAACATCATGCGTCCTTTGATTCCTGGATGGACTTAGCAAGATTTTCCCAACTGCAACAGATGATGAAGGGGATTAAAGTACAGTAATTACCGCTCTACTGATCTCTTCAAATAGCAGGAAAGATTTGCCTCGTGTTCTTTCAGATACAATTAATAATTCACTAGTAACTTTCAAGTGTCATTTTGTAGAAAAGATTCTATTTGTTTAAGGATTCAGTTTATGCAGAGGCCCTGCCTGGGAGCCTCAGCGGATGGTGTTGACGCTGAACAACTTTAGACAGGTCCTGTGAGGTGTGACTTGACTCAACCATTGCAGATTGTTTATTGGATTATTTAAGTGCAGTGCTCGGCTGATGTGCATGCATTCCAGGATAGTAATTTTATGTTGAAATATTGTGCAAATGCAAATTTGCAGACCTCCATGAGTAATGCAAGGATTGTTTAAATTTATATGAATTGTTGTGATTTGGATGATCACTAGTTCCCGGAGGGACTGATTGTTTGAACATATTAATTAATTCAAAAGTAAGAAAGTTACAGGTTTGCCAAAAACAGGCACAAAAGTAAAACTTATTATGGTAGTTTTAAAAGCAAATGTCTGACTGTTGAGAATGTTTTTTTTTTGTTTAAAAGAAGGTCTGCCAAGCATTAGCTTTGGCCATGATTCAGCTGCACACTCGACTATAGAGAAAAGACACAAAACACGATCAACTGTGGCTGCTTGCCATGCAGCTGCTTGCTGTAGACTGAGGGTTATCACATTCCCTAAAATAAAATCCTCTTGGAATTAGAACTGGAGTGTAGAATTTCAACCTCATGATGTGATTTCTTACCAGGCTTAAACTATCATTATTCACAAGTTTTTGTTGTCTTTTTAAGCCGTAGCGTGCTGGCTTGATGTTCAAATAACTACATGCTTATCAAATTAACATTTTTTTATGATCTGACGGTTCTGTTTTCAGCAGGGATCTATACTTGTACATAGCAATCTTTCATTACCCACATGGTTACTAAATTCAGAATGACAAATGTCAGTTCACTGAAATAGACTGAACATTAATTGTAATGCATTCTGTGTTGCTGAGGCTTAAGGGGATTTGCAGAAATGTCACTATTTGTTTAGAAAGCCAGCTACATGGTAGACATGTATTAACGTAACATGACTGAGGTGCTTAACTGTAAGACCTGCAAAACAACATTTGCCTCTATCCAGTATCTGCTTGTTGCACTGTGATTTTAGGAGTTTTTAAAATAACAATGTAAAACAGAAATTAAAAAATGAAAATTACATGAAACTGACTTAAAAATACTGTGAATAAATTGTCCATAGTATATAATGTATAATTTTAAGTTATGAAATTATTTGCTCTTACGGGGAAAGTGTATTTACACAGTGTATTTACTTTGCCTTGGTGACCTCTTTCCAGTACTCTGAATTCATCATCTTCAGCATAATCGTGATGTTTACGAAGATAACTTCTACGTCAATAAACTTGAAATTTACATTTTCAAGTTTCTCAGCCTTTCATAGCCTCTTGTGTAACTCTCAAAATTTGGCACTGATGGTTAAAGGCCCTGTGGAGTTAGTAGTACAAAGTTTTCTGTGTTGGTTTTGGGTTTCAGATGTTTCAAAAATTGGGTTTGCAAATGTTTTTTGAGTAAGGAGATGCATCCTACACGTTTGTGTGGGATGCACACAATGCATTTTGACGAGTAACACTGAATGTAAACTGACACTTTGTTCACAAGAAAACTCCACAGGGCATCTTTAACTAGAAGTTGATCTTTGCCTTCTGAGTGAGGTTTGCTAATGGTTTGTCAAATGCTAGCTACTGTTAACATATTAGAGAAACCTACTTTGCCAAGAGCAACAGACTATTTCTAAAATGCCATAAGTAGGCATATGTAGGCATTCGGTCAGATTGTCAAGAGAAATCAGTCAATATAGTAAACCTCCCAAAACCAAGCAATAGAGAGGAAAACAGAGAAAAGAAATTAAAATTGGGGTTAACTTATCTACAGGAAATTGCTGTGTAGGTTTAGATGTTAGTTCTGTGGTAAATGATGCTCATGTTCCAAACTACTGACCACAGTCTGCACCACAAACATTCAGTATGTTGTAACTGTAACCGTTATAGAAAATTGATTAAAACTCTGTAACTCTTTGTTCTGAAACATTTTCCCTTGTCACAAGACCAGTTAGAACTAGAACTAATAGCCCTTCTACTCATCGCAGTGGGGTGCATAGCTCTTTGAGCCCAAACTACTTGAGGTATCTTGAACATGCACAGTAGCAGTGATGCATGACTGGACTGTGCATTGTACATGCGCAGCAGATTTATGCACCTCTGATCTAATAGCACAGCAGGATATAAAAGCAGTACGGCCGTTACCTTAAGTTGTGAATAGGCAAATAGGCAGACACGCACTCTTACTGATTGAGTGACTGACTGAATGACCGACTGACCAGATGACTAATTGACTTTATTACCTTTAGCTCTATGCTGATACTAAAAGGGCTATTAATTTATTGTAGCTTCCTGCCATGAGGTAATAGCAAGTGTTATAGAACTAAATCCTGAATTCAAACTATAGAGCCCTACTGTGCATCTCTCCAACTTAGTTCCATAGACATGTTCATGAAATAATTCTACCAGATTATTATTATTGGACCCGTTTCATAGAGATGCCAGTCAAAATAGCTCAGTAAAGTGAAATTGAATTGTAAGAACTGAATGTGGAAACGTATATATTATAGTTGAATTTTCAGTGAGGATCAAATACAGTTTCAGACCAAATGAATTCAGTTTCATAATATTGCATTTATAATCAAGTTTATAGGAATTAATTTCCAAACTAAATTCAGTTTAAAAATATAATGCCTGATTCAAATTCAGTTTCTAGTAACACACATATTTTTGCCTATAAAGGTGCATCAGCTTTCAGTTTAGGAAAATATGATCTTTTTTTTAATATTAACCTTAATGAACATGAGTTTTTTCTACAGTTTTTTAGAAATGTGGTAGAGATGTGGACGCATCGAACTCAAATGTTTAACTTCTCCCAACCTCTCTCATGTACAGTATTTGCACAAACCCAGCACCATCCGGTATAGGCATGTGATATTCTAGGGTATCGATGGTCCACGGCTGTTGGAAGATGAGTGAAGTGGATTGTCATATGATAGGTCACATGCCACATAAAAGTGTGAACATCCCATCTCGAACATCTTAATATACTTGTAAATCACTGTTGACATGACGAGTGAGCCTTAATCTGGTGTTCAGAAAAAAAAAAAAGAAAAAAAATTGTTGTGCTTAACAAACATTTGAGCTGAACTCTTCAGGTTTAAGACTGCTTAAAACTTGTTCTGTATGCATGGCTTCTGACATGCTGTGAGAGCTGTGGTCTTTATGGGTTTCATGTGACCAGTGCTGAAATCCAGCACGGGACAGTATACTCAAGAGACCGAGAGCATCATAAAAATGATTAAAAGCAAGACACTACTAAGGGCATGTTCACAAAGCATGTGTCTATCTATGGAGATGACGATGCTGAGCATGTGCAATAGCTGAGAGTGACAGCTTTGCTTAATTTGGGTTATTACCAAGCCCTCTTTTGCCTTAGTCGTTGTAGAGAGATTTTATGTCTTGCAATCTTGTCTTTTTTTCACTTGTAGTAAAAAGTGGAGAAACAATTGAAATGATGAAGCAGGATCTGGGCAGTGAAGTGGTAAATATAAAGCTGACAGCTAAGAGTTTGAAAAAGGATGCACCTAAAAAATGTATTTTTTTCAAAGCTGTTAGATAAGTAAAAGGGACTAGTCCCGAAGTCATCAAAAGACTGTAGTCGTCAGTGGTCCTTAAGTACCTAGATAATTATGTATTTTAATTAAATATTTTGAGTTGCCAAATTGACAAGTGTGTGCATAAGCTCTGGTGAGCTCAGAAACTTTAGCTGTTAATTTGAACTACAATTGAAGTGTGTCTTTGGATTTTCTAAGCTATAAGGAATTACCCAGACAACTTTATGACTTCTAATTTAAATTGAAATCACAAACTCAATACTTTACACTTACAAAACCTATTTAAAAAATACACATTTGTTGTGCATTAGAGCAGCACTGGGAAAAAAACTGGGAAGCTATTTTAATGTACTCAATAATGTGAACAGTGGAAATCTGAAATACTAAAAAAAGAAAAGAAAGGAAGCTCAGTTGTGTTTATAGGCAAACACTTTCCACAGCTTGCCACATTAACTCGTGTTATCCTTGGACTACATGTTAAGACTTAGTTTATTAGACTTAGAATTAGTTACAGGATAGTAACTAACTGTTAAAGGCTGTAGCTAACTCAATACTTAACACCTCCATCTAAGACTGGTGCTGCATGTAAGATGAATGATGAAGCTTACCTCAGTACTCTTGTGATCCTCTTGAGTGGTTCTGCTTCCCTGTCTGATATTTGAGTGTTGCCTCCCTGGTCTACAAGCTATTAAATCCTTACAGGAATGCCAATGACTCTGTGACAAGCACCCACGTTGTAAGACATGGTGCCTGCCAAGAGAGGGGATTGCTTTTTTGTTTTTTTGGAATAAATCACAACCTCTAGCAAGGGGGAGGAGGGAAAGCCAAGGTTGGCTAGAAGCCTCACACTGGGATGACTGTGACCATGGCTTCTTCTATACAAGCTCATGAGCTTCTTTGGGAGTTGTAGTCTAAATGAGATGTTCTTTCAGTGTCAAAAATGGAAAAATGGAATTACTTCATGTGTGAAACTTTATTTTTGAGTTGACTGTTTTGCAATATTTTCTCCTCATGATTGGTATCGTGATCTTTTCACATTATCATTTACATCATTTCCAGATGACTTTCTCGCTCTGAATTTGGCGGAGTTTAACAGGAGATATGTAGAAGTCAAGCATGGGTTTGTGCTTTACTTTTATGCAGACAGTTTTGTGTTAGGTCTTTGCTAGATTTGCCAGTGTCAGTTCTGTCGGTCAGTATTGTTGAACATGGATTGTGCAGCTGAAAGTAAGAACAAGTCTGAGCTTAGTGTTGACAGCCAAGTATGCTCGTGTTGACACTCTTATGAAATTACAAGCACAACAAAACATTAATATATTGTTTGAATGCACTAATGACTCCTATTGACACCAACTAAAAATACAGTGTGTTTATCGGGTGTCTATAAGCAGTCTTGAATAGCAACTGAAAACATAATACATGGTTAACAGTGGGAGCACAAAATCCTTCAAGAAGTGTAATCTCATGAATTGTCATTTGGCCATGGACTTACCTCCAGAAATGAGGTCTTTTAATGTTACAAAATTTTTGGTCATCTTGGAATTAATGTACTTCTTAAAAGTGGTAGGAGTTTGTCGTTTGTCAGTTGTGTTTATCCAGCCTCAGCCAGTGTTTTTTTTTGTTTTTTTACATGCTTCACATCAAAATACAAATATATCCAGTCATTTAGGCATCATGTGCTGAAACTGACAAAACCAAAATGGCATATTTAATATTCATTTAAACTTTACTATTTGCCTAACTTTGTCAATGAGCGTTGTTTAAGAATCTCATCACATAGGGTTGTAAGTTAGTGAACCCTCTTTGCTAATAATAAAGCAGGAGAAAACAATTATTGCTTATTTCACGTGGTGGCCAACAAGTAATTAAGGCCATACAGCTGTAAAGTGGGAATAACTAATTTAAAGCAAAGTACCAGATGCACTTGTTGATGCTCTCCAAGTATTATTAGGCATAAAAATGAGGCTTTAACTGAAACTAATTTAAATGTAAATTTGCCTCAATAGAGGAATTTCTCATAAATTAAATTTTTATGACTTAAGGTATTCTATAAAGGACCAGCCTCACTGTTAAAACTGTATGGAGAAAAACGGAAAAAGCAAATACCCACCATATGCTCTGTACCTAAAGGTGACAGGTCTCACATCCACTTGCATTTAATTTGACCAGATGCAAACAAGGTTATAGTGAAATAATTGTAGTTTTAAAGGATAGTAGAAGTTAAATTAAGTAGGAGTAACAGTTGTGTCTTTTTCCAACAAGCTGTTGCTTCACTATCACTGGGAAACATCACTTTTTTAGTCTGCAGGTTTTACATGTAACACGATTTATGCTCATCTTGCAGCTTTGCTTAAGAAGCAGTTAATTGTGTTACAGTAACAGTAACACACAGATAATTCGACATAGCTGCTTCTGAACTGTATCAGCCTTATGAGAAACTTAACAATAAATAACTAAGAAATTCTGAAATTAAGTTGTTGTTGTGGTTAAAAAGGCAGTTACAGAAAAATTACTTTTCAGCAATGAGAAAAGCACTTGTGGGCATTTCCTTACAGTGAATGTTGGGAATCATTCAGGTTCCTCATGGAGTCTGGGTTACTGACACTTTAAACCGCAGCCCAGTTATTGGTCTTAGTAATAACAGAGCTATGTTCAGTTTGAGCACGATTTTGTGTGTGTGTGGATATTTCAAGCAGTGTAATAAAAGTGGATGTGTGGCACAGGAACTATGACTGTTCTCAGGCATGGGAAGCTGATATGAGAGGCTTGATGTTCTTGAAGGCATTTATTGCAAGGGGTCACTGAAGTCAGGAGCTTTGAATTTTACCACGCAAAACAATGACGAAACAAGCTTACATTACACAACCCAATGCGACATGGACAGACGTAACCCCATGCGTGTGTTGGCAGACTTTTTTTTTTTTCATTTTTATATTTGTTTTTGTTGTGGCATATTGCATTGATCCAACTTAGTCGCTATAATGAAACTATAATAAAATGGCAAAAAGCATGTTGTGAAAGGAAGAAGGTGTCTTTTAATTTGTCAAATTTAGTTTTGTATTACTAATCTAACAACAATCAATATTTATATAATGTTTTTCTTAGCATATCACACTGCTGAATACTATTGGCATGTGGTTAGAGGCCTTTAAATGTCAAAGCCTAGCACAGTAAACTCCCAGTAAAGAGTTGTGTCAATAAGAACATGGTGCCAAGTGGCTACTGATAATATTAGTGTGTGTCAGGGCTTTACACAGGAAGATGTGCAGTTGTTTGCAAGGTTGCACATGAAATTTTATCACTTATGACTTTCCATAATAAACTCGTAATATCCTCTGAAAGCGTGCAAACACATGCTCGCAGTAAAAGAGAAATTTGAAGCCATGTGACAGTTGGCAAAGCAAAAGCAGTGCACGTGCAAAATGGAAAGACGCAATAAATGCCAAACTGAATGTGGCTGCGGCAAACGAGCCACTTCATAATCAAATACTGGTGATTTGGCCATGATATGCTTATTAGGCTACACTTACTTGAGAAATTTTGAATGTACAAAACAAAAACCAGTATATCTTATATAGGCTTATATAAAAAATATTTGGAGCTTTATATTTGTGGTATATTTTTGGCCAACCGGTTTATTTTTGGTGTCACAGACTGATGCGTGGGCTAAAATGGTAGTTGCTCTATGGATGGTAATAACAGACTCTGAGCATTACACTTTGGTCAAGACTAAAATATGTGAGTTTCTACTGGATGAATTGTCGTGAAATTTGGTACACACATTCATAGTGCCTGACCGATGAATCCCTTTAACTTTAGCAATTGTTAGACTTTTAACCTGGCGTGACCAGCAGGTTAAATTGTTTGTGTCTGCATGTTAACATTATCATTCTGAGTAAATTTACATGCTCACAGTAGTACTTAGCTCAAAGCACTGTGGCGCCTTAGTGCAGTCTCACAGACGTGCTGGAGTGGCTGTAACCTCTTAATCTTGTTACACAAAGAGTGACAGGCTCAAGATTAAATTAAGTAAGTGTTAAGTAACACACTGTAGTTCACTTTGAACGGATTGGATTTATTTACATTTTGGCATAATGATTAATAATACAAACACTAAACATACACACACTAATACATACTCAGCCATATTGTCAATTTTCCATAAGCTTGTAACTTCAGAAAAAAACAAATGTTGTGTCTTATTCAGAAAACAGTACAGGAAACTAACTGTAGTCACAGCTCAGGGAAAAATAGGTCAATAAATAAACATGTTTGGGTGCAAGATTTGCATATCAGTAATGTTGAAACTCAGATGTCACTCGTCAAAGTCCTCTTTGCGTGCAGTACATAAACTGAGTAGGATTGCACTTGAGTACAACAGAATCCAGTCTGAATCTCAAGAGTTCTTCCTTTCTTTCAGATTTTACTTTCTCAGTCACAATTTATTTAAACACATTAATGCAATATTTCACAGAAAACAAACAAAAAAATAACAGATAACAGCACGTTTCAAAAATGGCAGATCCTTTACTTTCCATTCACTTAAAAGGAGCAGACGTTGTCAGGGGTTCAGGACCACAGCTTCATCCTAATCTGGAGGAGGAGGAAGAGAAAGGAAATATTGACAACATAAAGCAAGAGGAACAGAAATATGAGATGTAATAAAAAAATAAAAACTGTGAAGGAGTTTTTACCTTTAACAACAAGTTTAGCTGAACACTCCACTCTACCCAGAGGGTTTTCAGCTACAACCATGTAATCACCACTGTCACTGGGCCCAACTTTGAGTATCACCATGGAGCAGACTCCACATGTATTGGTGATGTAGTAGTTAGTGTTGGTGTTGAGGCTGATGTTATTTTTGTACCAGGTAACATGGGGTCTGGGGTTCCCTGTCACTGCACAGCTCATGTAGCACTCGTAGCTCTCTGGACTGTTGCGCATTTTTAGTGGAACAGAGAATGACGGAGGCATCTCAAAGTTGCAGTCCTTGGAGACAGGAAGGTTCAAAGAAAATGTTTCTGGAATGATTAAAGGAAAAGGGGAGAGAATAGTTAAACAGGTGTAATACATATTGATTGATACATTCTTCATTGCTGTCATCTCTTTAGTGTTGGTTAATTCATTTGTCTCCCTTCAATGTACGTATCAGAAGTTGCAGCATTTTATATAAACTGCTGTCTTTCAAGGCGCCTTGCCGTTTGTTGTACAGTAATCTCCATCTGTATGCACAAAGAAACTTATAATAGTGACATAGCTCGCTTAGGCTGTTGTTAATATTTAACTGCCTTTTTTGAGAAAGGCAGTTTCCTGACTGTCCTTTGAAACTGTCGCTCCAGTTATGCTCAGCATCTAGTTAATCAATGAATCTCCCAACTGACGATTATTTTCCATATCAATTAGTTTCCCAGATAGTCTCATGATAAATCGTATAGTCAACAAAATCTCAAAAGTTAAAAAAAAACAGAACTGCCCATTATAACCTCTCAACATAACAGGTTCAGATTGTTTGATCTGTCAGATCAACAGTCCAAAGCCCAAAGAGAAGAACACACGCTCACATCTAAGAGGCTAAAGCAGCAAATGTTTTGCTTTTTTGCTTTACAAATGGCCGAAACAATGAAGCAGTTATCAAAGTTGTTGCCAATTAATTTTCTTTTGATCAACTAATTGATAATTGATTCTTAAGTGTTCCAACTCTATACTGCAAAATTTTGAATCACTGTTGTTAAACCTGCCTTTCTTTCTCTTCACTTCCCAGGTTGCTGACTCAGAGGGTTTGGAAAGCCCCATGTCATTCTTGGCATAGACCCGGAACTGATACTGCCTTCCCGACATGATGTTCACAGCAGTGAACTTGTTATTGAAGAGATGGTCTGCCATGGTTTGCCAAGTACGCTTAACAGAATCACGCTTGGTGATCATGTAGTGCAGCCTGTCATCTTTCTTCTCATCTGGAGAAGGAGTCCAGGAGACCGTCACAGTTCCCGCCACATTCTCATCCAGCTCCACGGGGCCTGGAGGCTTGGGGTCATCTAGAAACGGGTAGGAAACAATTTTTAGTATCTTGATGTATTAAGTTTACGCTGGACACAGAAGGCATGCCTGGACACATGCAGTCATGCTCAGTTCATATTTTCCCCACACGTCCAAAGTAAACACAAGGGTCCATAGACTTTATATTGCAGTTTTCCCTTTTGGTCAGTTAACAGCCCACAGCAGCAACTGTTTGGCCGAAAAATGTATATGCAATTAGTTGTGTAAAAATCTTAAATTCTGAATGCTATGTGACAAAGTTTTCCCCCTGCAGACACTATCATTTTGGACATAATGCATATCAATTTCCACACAACCTTTGGTAATCATTTTAAGGATAAGATGAGATATTTTTCAGTGTACCTGTGACTCTTATCTCAACACTGGAGGTCTCTTGACCAACAATGTTCTTGACAATGATGGTGTAGATCCCGGTGTCCTGGCGCTCTGATGAGGGGATCATTAACTGCGATGATGTGTCTGAGTTGCTAATTGTCACATGCTTGGCTACAGGAAGGCCATCCTTCAGCCATGTAATTGCTGGTATTGGAGAGGCCTGTCAACAACAGGAGATAAAAGGCTAAAATATGGGCCCCAGCAAAGTGTCTAACAGGACATGAAATAAAACAACTTGTTGTTTTTATGCTCATAAATTGTATGAATACTATATGAATACTATACTGCACCTGAAAGTTAAAGTTGATTCGAGCAGAGTTTCCAGCTCTCATTACCATGAAGTTCTTTATTTTTCTGTCAGTAAATTGAGGTCTCACTGTAACAATTTAGACAAAATTAATGAGAAAAAGGGATTTAATGAAGGTAAAATGTATCAAATCCTGTCTGCAGACAGTTCATTATTCCCACTGACTCACCTGGGGGAGGCATTGCAATGATGTAGTTGTCCAACTCTTGAGGCTCACCGTCTCCACCCTCATTGGTGGCTACAACTCTTACCCAGTACATGGCCATAGACTTAAGACCCATAATAGTGTAGGAGGTGATAATGATAGCACTGGAGTTACAGCGACTCCATTCTGGGTTTTCTGCTGGTCTGAGCTCCACAAAATATCCTTTGGCCTCATCTTGGACTCCTTCTTCCTCGGTGGGTTTTGTCCAGCTCAGAGATAAGGTGGTGTATGTGGAGTCTGACACCTTCAAGTCAATAACTTTACCTGGGGGCTCTGAAAGATTGAGAGCAGTTGAAGCAGTGAGAGATCAGAAATTAAGTGATGAGGCATCAATAATATAGCTGATTTGGGCTTGTTACTCACTCTTTGGATCTCTTGCAATCACAAATTCAGAGGGTGAACTTGGCTCTCCAGCACCAGAAATGTTGATTGCTGATACACGGAACTCATACTCGATACCTTCAACAACATCCTTCACTGCATACTTTTTCTCTGTTGGCATGTCAAACAGTATGGATCAGACATTTGATAATTACTTTCCCAGTTGAAGAGACAAAGCAAGTGACACTTTACAAGTTTAGACCCAAAAATACATAATAGTGCGCACATGGTGCACAATTGTAAGACGGCTCCAAAAGTACCTCTAATGGGCTCATCGGGTGGGTTGACAAGGCTCCACAGATTACTGCCATTCTTGCGTTTCTCCACATTGTATCCCAAGATGTTTGTTCCTCCGGTATTAGAAGGTGCAGACCAAGCAAGATTGATACAATCTTTGAAAGCGCTAACAATTTTTGGCGTAGAAGGAGGTCCAGGGTATGCTGAAAGAGTGAAAAAATAGACAAAGCAGTCGCTTTTTAACTGGCTCATAGAAATCCCTTTTTTAACATCACATACTGTATTTGAGACTTCTAAAAATACTTACCCTTCGTCCCCGCCTGAATATCGTCAGTCTCCATCATTTCACTGATGCCTTGAGCGGTTTCAGCCCTGATGTGGTAGCAGTACTTTCTGCCATGGTCCACATCAGTGTCCCTGTATTTAGGCTCTGGGCCAATCTTGCCTAATTTCTTCCAGCTGTTTCGGCCAATTTGCTGACGCTCCATGATGTAGTCGGTGATAGGGGAACCTCCATTGTCTTTGGGAGGCCTCCAGTTGAACTCAATGCAAGTGGAGGAACTTTCAATTATATCCACAGGGCCTAGGGGTGTTGTTGGTTTATCTGTAGTAAGACAAAAGAATAAAACCTGTGTTCATAAACATGTCTTATACTGATAAAGGGCAGTGCTTAAGATGCAGCATACAAACCTAATACAACAAGATGTGTGATAGCCTCAGTTGTCCCACATTCATTTTTAATCTTAATCTTAATTTCTCCTGTGGTTTTGCGGTGGCACTTGGTTAGCAGCAGGCGACTGTGTGTGGAAGACTTCTCAATCTTGACATGGGTGTCCTCCACCTGCTCTTCGCCTTCATTGTACCACTGGATCTTCATGGGTTCCTGGCCAATAAAGGACAGCTTAAAGGCTGCATCTTTCCCGGTTTTGATTGTAACAGGTTTAATGAACTCAGCGAGGTCTTCAGGATTGATTCTTGGAGGATCTAGCAGAAAAAACACATCAACACAACATCTTTTCAAACTGAGACTTTTAATTGCTAATCTAAAAAGGATACTGTCACAGTGGCAGCTCTTTTGTTTGCCTGAATTGAAGTACCTCAGATTGATTCTGATTACAGTACCTTCAACATTTAGCACAGCTTCTGTTTTACGCCCATCAGCTTCACATCGGTACTTCCCAGCATCATCTTCTTTGCAGTTTTTGATTATTAGTTTGCGGTAAGTACCGTCTTTAACAATACAGATTTCGTCTGTAGCTGTTATCTGAAAGGCATAAACACTCACATTAACACACTTAACTCTTAGAAGGTGAAAGCTTTCAACTCTCAAGTTCCTCACCTCTTTCCCATCTTTGTACCAGATTCCATCACATTCCTCACTGCTCAGTCTGCAGACCAATTCTGCTTCAGTGCCAATGATGGCAGTTACATCTGACAGTCCACTGGTGAAGTAAACTCCAGGGTCTAAAGGTAATACAATCTTACTGTTAACTCAGAATAGAAATATGAACCACATAGCAGTAGAAAGTAGAATTTATGTTCTGTTGCATCTCACCAACGACTGTATCAGGAACAAGTGGGCTGTTCCTCACTCTCTTTCTTTTCTCTTGAGTTTCAGCAACTTGACCAGAAGCCTCTCCCTCCTTTGCTTGTACTTCTTTTACTTCCTGCTTTGGTTCTGATGATGTAGATTCCGATTCAGTTTCTTCTTCCAGCACATCCTCTTCCTCCTCCTCCTCCTCATCTGCATCTTCTTCCTCCTCTTCTGCTTCATCTTCTCCCGCTTCTGCCTTTGCATCCTCCTTTACCTTTGGCTTTGCTTTTGCTTTTGCCTTTTGCTTTGATTTAGCTTTAGCTTCTGCTTCTGCTTCTGCTTTAGCTTTAGCTTTAGCTTCAGCCTCTGCTTTCTCAGCTGCAGCCTTGGCAGCAGCTTCAGCTGCCTCTGCCTTTGCCTTTGCAATCAACTCGTCTCTCTCTTTCTGTATCTTGGCATTTTGTTCCTGAGCAATCTTCAGAAGATCGGCTCCACCACCACCTGCTCGGGTTGTTTTGCGAGCTTTCTTCTTTCGGTGCGAGTTTGGATCATTGTCAGCTAAAAAATAATAAAAAATACACAGTGCCAGGATCATTTTAAACATTTTCAATATTTGATGAACTTGTGTTGAAATGTCTGAAAAAGATAAAATTTAAATAATTAAGCAGTACCTTCCACTATAAGCCAGGCATTGCAGGATGTAAGTCCAACCACAGCTGCATAAATTCCTTTGTCCAATGGCATGCAGTCTTTTACCACCAATGTATGAATCAGCATGTCCTCTGACACAGTAATGTCATATTTGTCCCCTTGCTCCAGTGAGATATTCTTGCCCATCCAGGTGATCTTTTTGAGTGGATGTGAGACGACACACTCAAACACAGCGTCCTCTCTTTCCTCCGCTGTCACGTCTTGAATCTTGACCAAGAAGTCTACATTGGGAACTAGACAAAACACAAAACTATAGCTTAGCATGAGATTTTGTATTTCCTGTCACAGGACATCATGTAGTATTGTTGTACAGCACTGTGTACATTTTAGGTATCTAGATAATTAATCTATGCATCATCTTACGTTTTAAGTCTGTCGAGAAGATCTTAACTCCGTCAACCTCCACTTGGTATAATCCTGCATCCTCAGGGTTGACACCATTGATGCTAAACACAAACTTCTTTCCCACTTGCCTCAATCCATGTTTTACCTCTGTGTCAGGATCAAAAGGAATCATAACTCCATCCTGTTCAAACACAAATGGTCATTAAAGTTGTTGCAATGTCAAGCATGTATGATAATGTCTTTCTGATGCAGAGTGTGTCAGATGACCTTTAGTGGTGTCATTTAATTTATCAACTGTTAAGAAAATATTTAAAATGCAACACCTTACCTTGTATAAGAAAATTTTGCTGGCAGGATCCTTAAGTGACATTTCAAATTCAAACTCTGCCGCTCCAGATTCTTTCAATTCTATGGGCTTTAGGTTGCAAAGCCTTTCAACAACCTGTAGTCATTGGAATCACAAATATTAGAATTTTAGGGTTTGCATTTCTAGTATTGAGGAAGTATGTTACACTCTGACGTTAGATGAAGCTGAAACATACGGTACCTTTTCCTGTTCTTGTTCCCTTTCTATCTTCTTTTCATTTAGTTTTTTTAGCATCCAGCGAAAGTCAGTAATACCATACTGTGCACATATATTCTCATAATCTTTCTTGTCTGCACTTAACAACAGTTCCCAAAACTTCTCATCGATTTCTGGTTTTTCCTCCTCTTTTTGCTCAGTGTCAACACTCCAAAAAGAAAACAAAATGACTGTAAGTTAATAATCATACATGACTTGCAGAAGAAAAACAATCAAAAAACAAAACAAAAGAAACAATTTTTGCCCTTTGTAAATTGACAGTACTACTTACACGTTTTTTAAGGCCTTTTTGAAATCTTCGGGTGTCTCTCGGATAGCTACCACATAAGCATCATGGTTACAATTCTAATTGGATGAGTGATAGACATTGCATCATGATAAATTAACTGTAGGCTGTGTACCTGTTCTTGATTGTTGCAAAGCTCTGTTCTTTTTATAGCCAACTGAAAGGAAAGAAATCAGAGTGAAGTGAGACAGATGTTTTATCTAAATAATTGGTTTTGACTTAATATAGCATGGATTAAAAATAACTCACCTTCAATTACATTTAGGGCAGCAGTTACAATTGCTTTTCCATATTCATTTGTAGCAAAACACTTGTAGGTGTCAGCTTGATCCACTGATACATCTGGCATCTAGTAGTCAATGCATCATTATTATGCAAATGATAATTATGTTCATAAATAAATTATTTGTTTGATTATTTTTCAAAACCCGGATTGTGCAAAATGGCCTACTGTTCATTATGATTAACTTATTGATCCGTCAAATGTCATGTCATGTCAGAGCATTCTTTATGGCATATGGTCAGTCAGCTCACCTGTAGCTGGTGTTCACCTGTGCTTGTATCATAGACGATTTTGTACTTTTCTTCACCAATTTCTCCTTCATTTCTCATCCAGGTCACAGTTGGTGTTGGTTTGCCAGTAACAACTGCTCTGAAGATAGCCAGTTTTCCTACAGAAATGGCAACACGAATATTGAAATATGTTGTTCTCTCAGGAAACATCATAGTCAAATGAAGTTAAGTCGTGCATGTAATTACAGGTGGTATTTCATCTTACCTTCTTGAATCGTCAGAGCAATTGGTTTCCGTGTGAAATCTGGCGTGCTCATGCCTTCGGGTAGTTCTTCCACATATTGGGTGATCATAACTCCGGGCACCCTTGACCTCTTTTTTATTCTCACTGTCATTATTTACAGGTTTATGAATAACTTAAACAGTAATTGTATTGACTTAAATTGCTTTGCTAAAGAGAAAAGGCCAAATGTATGTAGGTATTTTTGATTATGTAACTTGTTGTTTGGCAGTAATATACAGTTTAAGGCCAGTTTTCAAACTCTGTGGTTACTTACCCTGCCCTGGAGCTGTTGGCTCCTCATCCTTAGTTTTATGTATCTTTAACATCTTGACAACAGTTTTTCTGTTAATGCAAAAGTGTTAAAATGCACTTTTAAAACAAAACTTAAAACAGCACTTCACTTAAACACAATTTTAATTGGTCTTCACTTTGACAGCGACTGGATTGTTTGGAGTAATGGAGTAATTTGCTCCCATGTCAGTGCACAGCAAATAATGGGATTTCCGTGTAATCTTAAGCTGGGTGGCATATCTTGACCACTGTTGAAAGCCATAAGAATCTGTCATCTGTCTGACATGCAGTTAATCTCTCCCAAATGGTCTGAATCTGTAATGGATATCACATATCATTGTTTTAACTTGTAGTTTTAGGCACTATGCCCTCTTTTACAACATCATGCATTCTTAAGTGAAGCCTATTCTTGCAGAGACAGCAAGCGTAACAGTTACAGCAAAGAGATGATCACTGTTAAAGAGAGTGAGATCTATGTTTCTGGCAAATGGTGTAAGGATCCATGAGTTAGCAATTCGATCTGTCCTATAAGTGAAAGAATTCTTGTGATGACAAAATACTTGACATTCCCTGTGTGGATTCCTACAAGTGACCAGCCTAGTTTTGCAGGCAGTAGACCTACTGCCTGCAAAACTAGGCAGTAGGTGTTTTTTTTGTGGGTGGTTAGTTGTTCTGGGGTTAGGGTTAATTAATGTGTTCTGAAATTATAAACAGTATACATGACAAATCAAATCATTATAAATGCATTTCAGCAAGTATAGAAAAAAAATCTGTTCTACGCATAATTACTAATTATTTAGTAAATTAATTATGAACAAAATTTTCTTTTAATTATGATTTAATTTTCGAGGTAGAATTTGAATTAGAGCAAATATCATACATGTAAATATAACTTCTACATACTGTGTATGGGATGGATTCTGGATGGATATGGTTATGTGTAAAGTAATGTGAGCATTCTGTTATCACTGTGCTTCTGTGAATCTTAATTTTTATGATCCCATTAGTCTGTTGATAGGAGCCTCTTGTTCTTGGATTATATTAGATTCACTTAAACTGTTGCCATTAAATTTGATTAAACTTGAGATTCAGGATTTAGCACTTTATTGCCATATAAACATGACTGATTGGAATTTGTCTTAGTGAGCTAACTGAAAAGAACTACTCAGTCAGATAGCACATAATACATTAAACAAGTTACAAAACAGAAAGAACAGGTGAAATCCAGCCCGTAAAATATTCATACAAGCTTAAAACAAATGGGGAAAATAAAATAAAATAAATAAATCAAGCTGTTCTGTCTGATGAAGTACCAACATATTTAACAGTGTTGTACACTTGGTACAGAGCTGTAAAGCTATATTTGTCTTAGTGAAAAAAGAGCTTTGCCAAGGGTGTTATGAGTGATCTGATTTATTATTAACCTGTCAAGTCTATGTCTTAAATTTCTGAGCTCCGTTTAAAAGTGGAGAACATTCTTGTACTTTGTCATTTTGTGTCATACATGGCTAATTAGAATATATATAGCACTTTAAAGCTTAGCAAAGTAGTGTAACCTTTAGACCTTTGTAGGAAAAAGTGATTTTGGTATAAATACACAAAGAAATTTGTCTTTTCTGTAGTTTGACCATCAGCTACCACTGTTGTCTTGTATCTGCACAGATTTTTCATCAGCATCGAGCTGTTTATATGAATTCTCATTGGGCTCCAGCAGTTCTGCTTTTTGAAAACATGTAATGTCAGTAACACTATTACAGTTAATCATCATGTGTTCCTCTCTTCATATTAAACTTAAGAGAAACTGGAAGTATGTTGCAAGCAAGTTGCTTGCAACATACTTCCAGTTGCAAGTTCAAACAGAAAGCTAATATGCTGTAACTGCTGTCAAATAAGCACATAGAACCTATACCTACATACATACATTGGGTTAGAGAATAAAAAGGATTTTGATGAAATATCCAACCATATGCTAATATTTAGGAATTTTCCCCTGTATCGATTATGTGTACTTACTATTTTTTCAAGTAAACTGCTGTTCTCTGTTCTCTGTTGCCAGCCAGGCTCCAGCTGATTCTTGAGTGTGGTCTCTTCCTTTTGAGAGGCAATGAAGTCTTTCAGAGACACTCAGAGCAACCTAACCAACTTTTTTTTCACTGTGGCTCTCAGGGATAGGTTTACTGACATGCACTTTGGCCCTAACGTGCTATAGGTTCTTGAAAAGGGAGCACCAGAGGAAATGCAGCAGTGAAGCTTTCTAATCCCTCCCTCAAAACTGGAAATTTAAGCTTTAGTGCTGCACAAGGGTGCTTTTGGCTGCTCTTATTAAAAAGGGAAGTCTCATGGGAAGTGGCATAGAAGTGCCATGGGCTGAGCTGCCTCTCCATTAGCTTAATTGCACATGTAGGCTGTCTGATCTTCATCACAGCATTTAACAAGAGGTAAGTGTCAATTAAATTTCGATTTTTTTTTTTAGCTCCTTAGGTTGGTTTGTTTTGCATGTTTAGAAATGTCAAAATTAATGAAAGCCTGTCCCAAAAATTAGACAATGGATATGGATATTCATTTTTACTCTGACACTGTTCTGGACATATCAGATGAAAAGCAAACAAAAGCTAAACCTCATTCTGCTACTAATGAGCCACAGTTATTTTGAATTTCTTGTTACACATAAACAGAACAGAAATAAGTTAGCATTTTAGCATTGTAATGAGTGCTTCTCTTTGAAACTGAGAAGTGTCATCCTGCACTGTTCAGTCATGTTTTAGCCCAGGGTGCAACTGTTGCCCCTCTCTTCTTCAGTGACTCTAAACTTGGACTAATGTCTGACCCCACAGAAAAAAATTGCTCAGAGAGGTAATACAAGAAGACTGAACATAAATTATTCACATAAACCTTTGTGGAGGCGAACAAGAAGCATAAATTTTGATGTTTCCTATGTCAAGGCCGCAATATTGTGGTAGTGTTAGATTTTTTTTTATGCTTAAATGCATGTTCTACTAAGTGTTTAACTGTTTCTTAAATTGACACGCAGATTAAAAATTCCACATCACAATAATGGAATGAAACATTTATTTACACCAAACCCACACATATTTTCTTATGTATAACATACCATAACAAACAATCAGCATCATATAATTTTTTCATGTCAGTATCATTCTGTTATCTCTTCTCACATCAACGTGAAAAGAAACCCTCATCCAAAAATGAATTGAAAGACATAAGCTTATAGTTGCAGGAGCTTTAGGCAAACACCCTTAAGTAGCACTTTTAAAATCTCTGCTACGTAATTTCCTGTAATATAAATATTTTTGCTGTTTAACATACATATTATTGTTAAAATATGCAAGACTGCGTATTAGTATTTCAAGCTTTAATTTTATTATGATTGCACAGTTGAAATCAAAACAACACATTTGTGGGTTTTACTTCAGCAACAAGTCTATGGGTTTTACTAGTCTATGCCTAAGACCTCATTGTGAGTTAAACTTTGAAAAACCACCAATCTATCTATATTGGACAAAGCTGGCTCAAATCTAAAGACATAGTATGTAGTATCTGTGAATTACCAAAAACTTTCTTCTGTTGGGGTTTTAGAGCAATTCTGTCATCTTCAGTGTGTTCATTTATTCTGAAAAAAAAAGATGGTTATTAGTTTAAGATTCAACATGACAAGAAGAAAACAGTACATTCTATTTAATATTTACCTCTGACTGTCAGTTTAGTGGAGCACTCTGCCCTCCCCATAGAGTTTTCTGCAACAACCTTGTACTCCCCGGTGTCCTTAGGTGCAACCCTCAATATGAGCAGGGAACACACTCCACAGGTGTTGGAGATGTAGTAATTAGTGTTGGTATTCAGACTGATATTGTTGCGGAGCCATGTCACATGTGGTGTTGGATCTCCTTTTATAGCACAGCTCATGTAGCATTCATAACCTTGAGGAGCAGTGTGCAATTTCAATGGGACAATGAACCTCGGAGGACACTGCAGGTCACAGGCCTTTGACTCTGGCAGGTTCACAGTGAACTTTTCTGGAGGAAAACAGAATGCATTGCATCAAATCAGAATTTCTCCAGTGTTTCAACACCAGGCCTGACGGCAGTGCTACAAAGAATTATTTGTGTACGAGAGCTTCTCAGAGATATAATTCACACTTTGATGTTTCTGTGCTAATGGAAAATGTGAGAGTTAAATCATTTATAGTATCAAATTTTTTTGGATAGCCCTAAAATAGACATCTCATCTCAAAGATACTTAATTTGGTGTGATGACTGAATCAAATCAAGACCTAATGTATTAACCAAATTAAATGGCTGAATATTGACAGTTAACTCTTGATGGAAGAAGAAAAGAAATCTGTTAATGCATGAAAGGCCAAAATGAGGGTTGACAGTGACTAATGGTCAGGCCTGAAGAATTATTGCATTTCTTCCAAAAAGTATCCCTGCATTTTTTTCATTCATTACAAAAATTAAAGTCATAAAGCATATAGAAACAATTGGCACACTAAGTGGCACACTTAGCAGAGTATGGCCTTGGGGCATCAGTCTTTTCAAAGTGAATATAGTAAATTGGCTTATGCATGAGGAAAGAAAGGACATAGACAATTAAACTTTTTTTCATTTTCAGTCACTTTCATTTTAACAATTCACTACAATGTTTACACAAATACAGATCTCTAGTATTGAGTGAACATGGAAAACAAAAGTATTTACATACCTCTTTTTTGGGAAATCAGCCACTTTGGTGATTCAGAGGGATTAGAGGAGCCCATGTCATTATTTGCATAGACTCTGAACTGGTATTCTCGACCTGGCATTATGTTGCAGGCTGTGAATTTATTGTTGAAGATGCGATCTCCGATGGTGTTCCAAGTTCTTTTGCTTGAATCGCGCTTAGTCACCATGTAGTGCAGCCTGTCGTCACGTTTCTCATCTGGAGATGGGGTCCATGAAATAGTCACTGTCCCGGGTACATTTTCATCAAGCTCCACAGGACCTGGTGGCTTAGGTTCATCTGTAGTTCAAATACAAAAGGTTTTCCCTTCTTTTTAGCTGCTTTATATGGAACAGGAATCAAATATTTATATTGGAAGACAGTACAGTGTTTTACCAAACTTACCTGTAACTCTGATTTCAACGCTGAATGTCTCTTGGCCAACAATGTTCTTGACAAGGATGGTATAGATTCCAGTATCTGAGCGCTCAGCTGAGGGAATCAGAAGCTGGGATGTGCCCTCTGCATTGCTGATGGTCACTTTTTTAGACACTGGCACTCCATCTTTCAGCCAGATGACCTCAGGCCAAGGCGAGGCCTACAAAGAATATAATTTTGTTAGAAGATGAATAGGGTTCACTAAAGATGCATTGTCCTGGATGCGTCATTTTGAATTACCTCAAAGTTAATGTTGAATCGTGCAGAATTTCCTGCCCTCACCACCATGAAGCTCTTGATTTTTGCATCTGTGAATCGTGGTCTCACTAGGTAAACAGCACAATGAAAGTTAGGTATTATCTTTTTATTTTGATATTTTGATATCAAATGTGATTGTTATATCCTGGATTCATAAACACTTGCATTCTCAACTTTAATCTTATGGTACTTACTGAAACATATTTTGATTAGCATACAGTACCAGTCTGCTAATCAAATGCTGATGAAAGTGAAAGTCTTGCTGTGTGCTATTGTCTTTCATTACTGGTGTTAGGATGAAGAAGCCAACTAGAGCAGTAAAGTGTTAAGCAGTTGTGTCCCCCAGAATCCCAGTTTATCATTGCATTTATCTTGATTGTTTAAATCAGGCTTCAGTTAACCCCATCAAGGTTACCCTGAACTGTAATCTCTTTAGGTTAGGTTAGATTTGCATAATATTGAATACCATTGTTTGATGAAGTACTTTGAAGGGAATTTCTCACCAGGAGGAGGCATGGCAAGGATGTAATTATCCAGCTCCTGTGGCTGTCCCTCCCCACCATCATTAGTAGCAATGACTCTGACCCAGTACATGGCCATTGACTTCATGCCTTTCACTGTATAGGAAGTCATGGTTATTGCATTTGAATTGCAGCGATCCCAGTCTGTGTTTTCTGCAGGCCTGATCTCCACAAAATATCCTTTGGCTTCATCCTCAACCCCCTTAATGTCCTTGGTTTTGGTCCAAGACAGGGACAGGGTTGTGTAGGTGGAATCTGTCACTTTCAAGTCAATGACTTTACCAGGAGGCTCTGCAAGACATGATTCACAGTGAGTGCTGAAATTTGTAGACTGTATGAGGTATAAGGATGATGAAATTATGGCTGTCATAATATTTCTAAATGTCCACCTACTTTTAGGGTCTCTGGCAAACACAAACTCAGATGGTGTACTGAATTCACCCGCTCCAGAGTTATTGATTGCTGACACACGGAATTCGTACTCCATGCCCTCAACCACGTCTTTAACAGGAAATCCTTTACCTATGTAGGAAACAATAGCAACATATACAATACAGGAATAACAGCCACAAATCAGCAGACATTCATAAATGTGTTGTAACAGGCTGTCATGACATGATCAAGCAGAATTATTGTATGAATAGTAGAGTAACCTTTGATCATCTGATCAGGTGGGTTGACTGGGCCCCACAGGTTGCTGCCCTTCTTGCGTTTCTCTAGGTTGTATCCCAGAATATTGGTTCCTCCAGTGTCAGAAGGAGGAGACCAGGCAAGAGTAATGCAGTCCTTGAAGGCACTGACAACCTTTGGTGCTGATGGAGGTCCAGGGTATGCTGGAGACACAAATGATTGGGATCTGTGATAATTCCTACATATAAAAGGGTCAGTAAGTAGGATTTTTGCCGTGGGAGAACTGATCATGATGTTGGATGAATACAACCAAAAGTTGGATTAATACTGTAGCTTCACTACATGTTGTGGAATTTTCTGGAATTTAAAGACACATTCCATTGGTTTTGAGAACAAAAGTGATGCTAGAGGCTTGGTTGTGCTGGGTTGCCTTCTCAGAGCCTGTTAGTGAACTACTGTAGCTAGCTTCTGTTACTCAGATGTCAAGACAGTTACTGTTGGTCAGTGTAATGAATTTGTTTGTCAAATTTCACCAAAGTTTATATCAGTACGAAAGATTTGAGAGCGACTATAGTGATGGTGTGACAGGGATGATGCAATTTAATCATTTCTGAGTTTACCTTTTGTACCAGCTTGAATGTCCTCTGTTTCCATCAGTTCACTGATGCCCATTTCAGTCTCCACTCTAATGCGATAGCAGTACCTCCTGCCATGATCTACATCAGTGTCCTTGTATTTGGCCTCTGGACCAATTGGTCCTACCTTCTTCCAGGTGTTGCGGCCAATTTGTTGCCGTTCAAGGATATAGTTTTGTATCTTGCAGCCACCGCTGTCTTTTGGGGGTCTCCACTTGAATTCAATTGTGGATGATGAGGCCTCAGCAATCTCCAGGGGTCCCATTGGAGGAGTAGGTTTATCTGTCAAAAAACAGAATAGTACAATGAACATTTATCTTTGCTGAACAAGGTGTAACAAAATACTCACTGTGTAGGTGCATGCAAAAATACTGAATGAAAAACTGTGTGTAGTTAATAGTTTTCACAGAATCTTTCTTACCCAAGACAACAAGCTGGCTGTAGGCCTCAACAGTGCCAAATTCATTTTTGAGTTTTATCTTGATTTCACCACTGTCTTTGCGCTGCAGCTTCATTAGTAGCAGACGGCTGTACCCTTCTGAGTGCTCAATCTTGATATTTGATTCATCCTGAAGCTCTTCACCCTCGAGGTACCACTGAACTTTTATAGGATCCCGTCCAATATAAGGTAATTTAAAGGTAGCTTTGTGTCCTTTCTTCACTGTTACAGGAGTTTTAAATGCATCCAGTTCCTCTGTATTAAATCTGGGTGGATCTAAAATCATTGGTAAAAACACACAGATATTTTAAGCAGTGTAATCCATGTATCAAATAATGCACCTTGTGTAAGCTTCAGAGTAATGCATACTCTTAAATATCAGTTTTCATCATGACCATGGCCTGCAGGCAGACTGAATGATGAATGATGCAAGTACTGTATGCTGTAAGGAAGTAATTCTGTTTTACCTTCAACAACAATCAAAGCCTCTGTTTTCCGTCCATCTGCTTCAAATTTATATTTTCCAGCGAATTCCTCTGTGACTTTGTGAATTTTCAGCTTGTGGAAACTTCCCTCTTTTGAAATGGTTATACCCTCAGATGATTTAATCTGGAAATAACAATCATCTCACTGTAACACAGCAAATATAAATATCAGTATAGCTTTTATTGTCACTTGCACAGAAGTACAGGCAAAATTACGTTCAGGAGTATAGCCTCCGGGCCGCTGCAAAAATTTTGCGCCGCCAACACGCTTGCCTGAACATTTGTACACAGTGCATGTCGAAACGTGCTGGAATTTTTTCATGGACACATGAGGGGGGGGGGGGGGGCAGGCGGTCCATCCGTTTAACACAACCAAATTCTGACATTTGTACACAGTACACGTGGAAAAGTGCTGGAATTTTTTC
>JBBMJY010000018.1:21309362-21347645 GCA_037833715.1 Toxotes lorentzi
TATGTAAGATTAGCAATGTACTTGAAACTTCACCTTCTCCTTGTGTCTTCTGAAGTTCCTTGGTCATAGAGAATCCAACTGTAAACAAATAATAACCTTAAGTTTTGCTCGCTGTTTATCACTATTCAAGTATGCCATATTCTTAAGGGGTTATATCGTGCAAATGTTATCTAACACACTTGGAAGAAAGAGTAGAGTGATTCTATGTATAATAAGGATCCTACCTGCGATAACATTCAAGACAACAGGGCAGACCGCCCATCCATATTCATTTGTTGCAAAACACTTGTAGGTGTCAGCGTCCTCGGGGGCAACCCTAGGAAACTATTGAGATGCAAAAACAGACTTAATGGCTTTTTTATTAATCTTTAAAAGCAAGATGAATTGCAAATCATCTCCATTTTTGTCTTACGCTCTAAGTGCTACATGTAAATCTTACCTCAAGAGTATGTTCTTGAGACGCCATGTCGTACTTTTGCAGGCACACGTCAGAGTGAAAAAATATTTCTCCATTTGCTCTGCTCCATGTTACAGTAGGTGTGGGGTCGCCGACTACTTTGGCCTTAAAGACTGCATGTTTACCTGGAATAGTAAAATGAAGATTTCCTCATTAGCGACAAATTGTTCATTGCTAGTGCAAATGGCTATGTTACAGATACATGGCACATTTTCATAGTTTAAAAAATAATCAGATCAACTTTTGTTTAAAATGTGGAATGACCTAAGATGTTGTTTAACAATTTTGCTGGAGTGTGCCGTACTTTGAGATTACATTTTTTAAGAGATATATTTTACTTTAGCAGATACTTGTATCATATGACAGTAATGGGAAAAGAGAGAGATTGGTAATTACATGCGAGGTCCCCACACAGACGTGAAACAGTGACGCTGTAGTTCAAAGTCAATGCTTTAATAATCTTTTTTAAATTTCATATGGCCCTCAGTGTTTGTTTCAGACATATGAAGACTTACCCTCTTGAATAGTCAGAGCAATGGGTTTGCGGGTGAAATCTGGAGTTGACATTCCCTCTGGAAGTTCCTCCATAAACTGCGTTATCATGACACCGGGCACTTTGGACTTCTTCTTGATGCCTAATTAAATCAAAAACCATTAAAAGTGAGGAAAGCATAACGTATATAAGATAAATGGTAAGTGCAGTTAGCAAATGTAAGGGCACAACTAGGAAAATACAGTATATTCATAAAAACATGAAAATAGTAATGACTTGTTTTGAAGTGGTATCTCTGTAAACCAGTGAACTGAATAAGTACAGTATGTTTGAAGAAGAAAAAATTAAGAGAGGCTTACCAAGACCGTTTTCAGATTAAGTTCAAAAGTGGATGATAAATACAAATCTAAAACCCAGACAAGTTACCCAGTAAACATCTGTAAGTGTAAACTTCACACATAGTCACATTCAAACATACATCAAGTGTTTATCTAACGGAAGTGATATGTTTGGGGATAAAAATGCCACTATGATGGATCAGACTTAGAAAGACTTTTATGGCTAAGACAAGATGAAATAACTACCTAACACTATTAGGTGTGATAATTTGTATGATCCTAGTCCTTTTTATTCATTTTTTTCCTAAATATTTTAAGATTATCAAATGCTTTTATATAAACTGAGTGACATGTAAAGAGGAATAACAGAAGCAAGTGCAAACGTTCTGAGCCAAATTAGCATGATTCTGGTTGCCACGTCAAATCTGACTCCAGCAGAGGGATGTTGCTCTTGACTCTTGTATTTTGCAAAACCAAAAACACAACACTAGTGAGTTTACATCCCCACCTACGCTGATATCTCCAGTTAACATGGAGCGCTCCCACTGGATGAAGAGTGCCCACAATGAGCAGTACATACTTTAAGACCAGCAGTAGGGTCAAACGTTTAAGAGCTTCACACAGGGACTGTGACTCTCTAATTTATGCATGAAGACAATTTTCCATTTTTGTAAAAGAAAACCAAAATTTTATGTTATAATGTACTTTGGACTCTCCTGCTTTGCAGGCTTGTTTATATTAGTTGTGAGTGTTTATCCTGACATTAACATGCACACCAAAGTGACTGTATTTGTGTAAGTAGCAGACCTAATACGCTAATAGTCAGTGTGATAATAATTGAGTATTCTTCCCATAAACATACATGTTTATGTCTTGTTGAAAACGTGAGTGGAAACTTTGAGTTAATAGTAATCAGAGTATTGAACAGTTAATTTTTTATTTTAAATTAATTCTGGTTGATACAGTGTTTTCGTATTCAGCTTGTCAGTGTGGAGCTGTTTCTGATAAAGTATTAAATAAATTTGCAAAAAACTGAATTCTGGTAATCAAGAAAAAATAATCTCTAAAGATTGCATGTGACTCACAGCTCGTTTTCATTTCTCATTTCTAGCAAATTTTAGAGACATAAAGAAAAAAAATACACAGGTTACAATTACTGGTTGATTTTATGTGTCCACAAAGCACAAGTCTATACACCTTATATGTTGGTTTCAGGTTTAGTGAAGCCTAATGCAAAATTTAATTTAAGTGTTAATGTGAGTTTGAGTGTTGAGTTGTTGTTCTTTTCATAACTCGGTTTGCTTGTGAGAAAGTATATTTTGAGTAGTCTTTCATATGCATGTATGGTCCTGAATGGTGACATCTGGAATAAATTAAAACCCCTATACAGAACATATCCTTCTAAGCACAGTTCAGTCTAATTTTGTGAGCACTCAAAACAGGTAAGATTAGCCAGAAGTTTTGTGTGTGGGGGATAAAAGCCCTACCCTCTGCAGTTACTAGGTAACGTAATGATATGGCTCCAATATTATCACATTGAGGCATTTAAAATGTCTTTGTATTTAGGAATTGATGTAGGTTTAAGTGTTTTGCAGAAGTCCCAGAACCCTGAGCATACCGATATGAGCTAACCCACAGCAATCTCGAGGGGGGCATCACCGACTGCTGATCACAGAGGTTCAGCTGGTCCAGGGATTCCTGGTCTTTAATTATTTTCACTTGGCACGAAAGACCTGCAATAGGCAGAATATTAACTATAGAATATATAGTTTATGAAATGAGTAGGGTGCCGCAGCGTTATGCAGTCCGAAGTGCATTGGAGGTAAATTGTTTGCGGCAGTTGCTACTTAACAGTATGTTCTGTATGTGGCAGAGCACTGATAACATGGCATTTTGCTGTTTGTGTCAAGCTGAACGTTCACGCTGTGGATTTGTGAGGATGACACGGACATCATTAAAAGCAATATGTTTGCATTGAAGTATTGATCAGCCTATTAATGTAGAATAGCAATGAAAACTGCATGTTTAAGCCAGGCATTGATTTCATGGGTCAGTCAGCAGGAAGTATTTTATGGAGTATAAATGGCATAAATTTAGTGCGAAAAAACTCATAAGGATCTTGTCATTCCTGAGTAGAGTTACATGCTTGATAAATGCTGTGTGAGTCAAGCTACATTTGCAGTCATCGCTAGGCTCCTGATATCTTATTTTTTATGAGATCTTGACAGACATCAAGCATGTACATGGGCTGCTATCACTGAAAAGCTGGCTTCCTATTCAGTCCTTGTCTGAAATGGCAGTGGCTGAAAATAACAGCTCCTATCATATTTCTCAAACACTTGCATAGGAGGACTGTTTATTCTTACTAAGAGTTCTTTACCAGACAGAATTATTGTAGATGACTTTTATTTTTCCTGTCCCTTCTTTATTTTTATTTTGCTTTTGTGTCATGTTTAATCGACTCTTTTTGTTGTAGCTGAACTTCATGACACTGATTTGTTACCAGAATAGGCATTCCTTAAAAAGCAATGATTGAAATTGTGCAGTTCATCATCAATGAACAGGCTTTTTTAAGGGGTTTTCCGATCCTTTCACTTGTTATTCTTTTTTTTTTTTTATTTGTACTGTACATTATGATTCCTTCAGCATAAAATGGCACTGGCTAGTACTTGTGTTATTCATATGCATTTTGTAACCTTACATCTCACATTGGTGTCCAGAAAAGCTATACAGAGCTGGAGCAAACTTACAGAAGAAGTAACAGACCACCTCTAAAACTGAATATTAAGTACCTACACTTGCTATGCTTTCCTCTATTTATTGCTCTGTGCTTTCATCTTTTTCATTTCATTTAGCTTTTTAAATTTGTGTTTTTCTCATTTCCTGTCTTGAAAACATCTTTACAAATACATTTGGTTTTCCAAATAAATAAATAAATGAACAAACGAATGGGTTATACATTCAGAAATCTTTTCAGAACCTGCGGAGTCTCTAACACGTTCCCACTGTTTGTCGGCGGTTTAGACTTTGTCATAAGTTCGCAGTCCTTTGCCACTCAGCTGTCCCAATTTGTAGCTAGAAAGCACAGACAGTAAGTAATAATGAAGTCTTTTCATTTGTTTATGCCCCAGTGAAATTAGATTCTGTCACTGGCCTACATTAGTCAAACTGCTGCAAAGGTGCCACCAGTTATCTTTTTGTAGATGTGAACGAATGACTGGTTGGCTTACACATCTGATTTCCTTCATTGTCATGTTAAATGGAAATGACAAGTTTCAGCTGTGGTTACATTAAGCAAGTTTAATACCCTGGAGCACTGCACACTTGTGTTACCTCCAGTCCACTCAGAATATTTGTCACAGTGATACAAGAAATCAAAACATATTGAGTGCTGTGTGAGGCTTTGGGGCTTTCAGAGGTCATGGGTGTCATTCCAGCTGATTAACTCAAGACTTCAGAGTTATGTGTTAACCTGACAGCACATGGTTCTCTGTGACCGCTTTGAACTACTAGGGTCATAGAAATTGCAGTTTTGTATCTGTGGCAGTCACAGTGTCACAGTGCTGTCACAGTGAAGCCAAGGAGAGTGTGTGGGTCAGGCGTGAAACGGGCAAAAATCTAGGTAATACAGAAAATTTAAAGGGGTGACTCTGTATGCTTTGGTGTTCATGATATACGGCCTGAAATGTTATGTACTGAGAATCTTTTTACTGAGTGACTCGGTATTAACTTAGATTTACAAGATTTTTATGTTAAAGCTGAAAGATTTGTGAAATTTTTAAGGTGGCCCTGGGGTGGGTGGTCAGATTAGTTAGATTTTAAGAGAGGTCATGCCACCCCTTGGAGTGTCCCTGTAGAGCAAGTCCACTTATTGAGACTGAACTGTGCCAACAGGACTAATTAGCATGTGGACGTAGGTTTAGGAAGTGTTTCTTTTTTTAAATTACGACATAAAGTAGACACATGACAATCAGCTGTAGTGCCCTCTAGCAACAATCTGCAGCTTGTATTCATACGGAGGTTGTTTAAAATGTCACAATGAAATGCATCTGTTGTGACACTGAAAGATGAATCATCCGCTTTGGATGACACCTTTCAAGGAGTGATGAAGACCACATCATACATGCAACTCACCCAACATGGAGTCATGCACTTACAGAAGGTGAATCGTTTGTGTAATCTGATTTTGTTTTTTGCTCGCATACCTTTGTCGTCTGGGTGAACTCCCTCAGAACCGTCGACTTAACACGCAACGTGAGAGCAGGAGAGGGAACAGGACAGGTAAATATTAATCCTGACAAAAGCACCATGGCAGGTTGGAACTTTGACAGGATTATGGACACATAATAAACATAAAACACCACAATATACAGTATATCACCCAGGAATGGGAAGCACAAACACAGACACAACTTGAGCAGAACAAAATCTTCAGAGACACATCACACGACAAAAAATTGTTAGTCATAGACAGTATAATACAGCGTGTTAGCAATATGCTTACAAATAGTTGTGCTGTGCAACTGCTGATTAGACTTAACTTCAAGCTCGCTCAGGCATTTCCTCATGGCTAACATTTCAGGATGATTCCTGCACAGTGCTTGAGAGAAATTATGTGCAGATGCTCTGGACAAAAGCAATTTGTGGGAAATTAATTTCAAATAAGCTTTCATTTTGTCTTCTGTCAGCCAAGGACTGGCTTTCATTTTCAATTTCCTCTTCAATTGTGGCAGCTGCTATTGACCATCACATTTATCCTCCACGATGATGATGTTGTTCATCTTGTTACCATCGGCTACACGCCGGTATTGTTCTTCAGATAGACTCAGAAGATTCTTTGTCTTGATTTTTTTTTTTTTTTGTCATCAAGAGCTTACAGCTTATTTGCTTCTCATCTTCTGGCATCTGTGATGCCTGGTATCATTTATTTGACCGTCATCTTCAAAATCACATCCTTGGGAAGCAGAAATTGATGATAAATGATGAGTGAAATGATGTGGCCATTGCTACATTCATACTTGTTGCTGCTGTTTTTTTTTTTGGTTTTTATTTCAGACAGGAAAGAACAGCATCTGTGCCTTTGTCATCAAAAAAATTAAATCTTTTCTGTTGTCTTTTCTTGACATTATGGATGACATTATACTGTGCAGTCACTTGAAAAACCACAAATATTATTTGGACTGCTTCCTTTTGACGAAAGAAAAAGCTGTGGTGCTTTTCTTCATTTTCTCTCTGCAGGCATGGTCAGCACTCAGCATAGTACAGCATCAAATGTCTTGGGTTTTCCACGTCTTTAAAATAAGATGCATTTTCCGCAAATGATGCCAACCTTAGGTAATCTATGATGTGGCCATCTTCTCCGGTTGATTCTCTGTCTCGCAGGTTGATTTTTTTCTTCAATGCAGTGTCACATGAATTATTTCGTAGGATTAGTCATCAAATAAATTCTGTTTATCATCATTCCTCGCATAAGAAGAAGTACAGGTGGAGACAGCTGCAATACCAACCCTTGACTGACCTAACAAGAGGGAGCGTCCATCAGTTTGCACTTACCTGCCTGCCCGGCAGCAGTTTGATCGGTCACCTTTGACTTCTTCCACATCTTGCTGTCCTCTGGAGCCCTACTGATTCAGAAGACTCTGTCGCAAAAAAAGAGAGACAAAGGGGAAATCTTTAGCAGAGCATACATGTATGGGTCAAAAGTCAGTAATACTGATTGACATTCACATCAGAGTCGGAAAAGTCAGTCTTTTTAACTTTTAGATCATTTGCTCATTCTCTTTTTGAAAATTTAAGCAAATGCCTCTCAAGGGATCGTGGATTTATTATTATAAACTTTTGGAGGAAATTCTGCATCTGTGAAATGCTTTGATGAAGCACACTACCCCTCCCCACCAGTGCAGTTGCTCTAACCAGTCAGTAAGAGGCAGCAACCAGTGTCATTTACAGTAGCTGTAGGCCTTTAACGCGGGATGAATGTCTATCTCAGGAATCCTTTCCAGGCATGTGTTAATTAATCGAGGAACTTGTTGAAGCTTTAAATAAAGATGGTGAAGAGTTAGGCTTGGTTTTAAAATACTGCCACTGCAAGTCCTGATTAATATCAGTTGATTTATGGTACAGTTTGAAAAGATAAATGCAACTATTACGATGAAATACCATGTTTTAAATGATCAAAACAGCTAAAAGATGCACATGCAGCTCTCCACCACAGTTTGTTTTCCACCACCATCTTTTTTTTTTTCATCAGAGTTTTACATAAAAACATCAAGTGTAATGTGACACTGATGTGGATCACAACTGAGTCATATGACACTTGTTTAACTGTTACGTGAGTCACAGCTCCTCTCTGTTATAAAAGGTCACATGCATCACTTTATACCATTACTATATTTTGTTCTTGTAAAATTTGACCTAATGACTCTCAAGTTAAGAGGTCTTAACCGTCCCATTGGACAGGAACCTGAAGTAGGAGTGGTTATGGATGAGCAATTAATATAATTGTCATTATTACTTTGTAGTTGAAAAGATTTTCAGAAAATATTGTTGACATCGAGAGGTGAGTTCTGTTTGAGTTCTGCTCCGTGTGCTCAGTGTGAGTAATGTTCTGCTTTTGTGCTTATTTGAATGACTGAACATGGTAATATTGCTAATTTTGACTGTTTCCTGTTTTACTTTTTAACTCTTTCACACCTTAAAATACTGTGCATTTTTGTGTATGATTTAGGATAGGGTTAGCAAAGGGTTTTACAGTTTTGAAGTGTTCAAACAGCTTGTGCACCCAGTCTGCTCCTCTAAGCCTTTAAAGACCCTCATATCGTGGTTTCAGATTTTAAGCATTTCTCTATAAGCTTTAAATATTTATGACTAAAAAAGTTTTTTGGGGAAAAAAAGCGTACTTAGTTATTGTGTACTAAGAGATTAACATTGAAAAACTAAGCTAATCTGTGATCAGAGTCAGTTTGAAAAAATAGGTTTTCAGGGATTTTCAAGTCAAATTTGTCTAAAAACTGAAATTGTCTGACTTTGTTTTGGTGATGACTTTGCTTTTTAACTTGTACCACAATTTTACTTAATACTGAATGTCAAATATTTCACTTCACAATTTTAACTGTCTTGCCTGTCCTGATGTCCCACTGAAATTAAAACCTGTCGTCTCAGAAAGTGTTTTATTTTTAGTTGTACACATGCTCCAGCGTATGTTCAGAAAGGTTCCGTGCTCCAGCAGCGATCTTGGCTCATGGTGTATCTTGAAAATGAACTACACAACACATATGGTAAAATCAAAACAGCCTGCAACAGGAGACATTTTGGCAGGAGGCCCTCTGCATTAAAGGAGACCCGCTCCTCTTCCACGAGGAGATTGCTGTTTTAGCTGATTACATTTATAGTTTAATGTTTGGCAGAGGATCTCATCTGTTTTAACAAAACCTGATTTGTCGGGGAGGGAACACTGCAGACAAAATAACGTAGACCCTGAACATCTGTCCTGGTCATTGTCTGCAAGATTTCAAACACCGGCTGCATTACACTAAACACCTCTGTAGCTTTAAAAAATAAGCAAGTCTGCAGGCAGGCTGGCTGTCATGCAGCCAACATGACAAGTCGCCGAGCTTAGAGACAGTCAGTATGAAATGTTGGACAACTGTAGCATCAATAGGATGTTAGTATACCAATTTAAAAGAGTCTTGTGGTAATTGTTTGCTCCTGCAGTATTTTGACAGTTTGTCTCTTAACTACTTGTGGGTGTGATTGCTCATCTGTCCATGCATGTTCAAACCCTGCGATGTTTGGCTGTAACTTCGTCTTTGCATGTGTGCAACATGATATAATTTAAAGTGGACCTCTTCTCGTATCAACGTCAGGAAATAACTAAGATGCCAGTGGATTTCTTTGAAGTTTGTAAAAAGAAAAGAAAAAAAAAGATGCTGCACAGCAGACAAACGAGCGGTGCCTAATGTGCCAGTAGTACGTGACATGTCTGTGCGATTGAGCCACCCAGCGCAGATGACTGCACCACTGACCACATACTCTTGAAATGGCATCTGGTAGCCTCTCGAATGTCCCTCACTGCATTTCTCCACACACCACTGACTGCAGCTGAGTGTTCAAGACAGAAAGAGGCTTCAGCTGTGTAACTCACACAAAACCAGGTCTGACAACAAGGGCCTTTGGTGTCAAATGAGTGCTAATGGTGCTATATGAACCTGTGAAATTGCCCATTTGTTCAATTGTTGTGAGAGAGCTGACAAGTTGATGCATATATGTTGTTCAAAGCATGTAAGAAATGCTTCAGATTTAGCATGTTATGAGGGGCAGTGTGTTTTAATCAGCCTGTGTTTTTTTCTCTTTTGCCTTTTAGTCTTTTTTGATCAATTGTTTTCTTTCTGAACTGTGAAGCGTAATTGCATTGAAGGTAATTGCTTTTCACAAAAATACATTTTGCATGTGCACAGTGTGAGAAAGAAGTATAAGGAAAACAACTACAGTACGGGCAGTATCAACCACAACCCTGTGTATTTCTTTAATGTAAAAAGAAATCCTATTTTCTGCCAGAGGACAACCCACTCCCTCCATGCAACTCTCTGAATCTCAGGCTACATATTGATTTGATACCTCCATCTAAAGTTAGTCATCAGCCAGCAACCTCACAGCTCTGACCTCACTGCTATGATCCGGCTTCCTGGATTTAAAACCATGAAATTCAAACTGAGAAGCCTGCATGCCTTACTAAAGTGATTTCATGCACCAACACCAAATTTGCGTGTCCTCTATGTAACGAAGTCCCATACAGTGTTTAATGTATATCTAAATCATTAACATGTTAACACACTCTGTAATTTGAGTAACTGAAATTAGATAGCACATAAAGTTCTGTTTACTGTAAGTCACTTTTTTATTCTTTATGCACAGCACATTCAAATCTTTGAAGAGGAAAATAGAAGCATTTCTTCATTACACATGTGCGAGTACAATTTAAGTTTTTTACTGTAACTATTTGTGCACCTGCTCACAAAGCGCTGATGTCTTTCTGATGCAAATGGCGACGGTACACCTTGTAATTATCCAAATTTATGTTTGCAGGGGCTGACTTACAAGAAATAGACTGACTGTCATCCATTTCTCTTCTCTGTTCAGTGCATTTTTATCATCCAGCCTTTGTTTTGATGGCCACCTACCTGCTCACAGTCCTCAGTGCTCTCAGCTCTGTTCCCTTTCAGGCAGCAGTCTGGTCACACTGTGCCTTCTTCTAATTTTTTTCAGTGTAATATATCCTTCCAGCAGTGTGCAAGTCAGTGCTTGATGCTCCTCTACTGCCTAGACCCAGTGACTGCCAAAAGCTGTTTAGGCTTTTTTGTATTTGTGGTGACTCCAAAGACATTGGAGGTTGGGTGGGCGGTGAAGCAAGGGGGGCACTGTGAAGGGTGGGTCAAAGAGCAGGTTAAATACCTCTTAAAGAATCATTTGTTCCCATAAACCAGATGTAGTGACAGTTACCAAGATGAAGTTTACAAGCTTAAGACCCGATTAAGTTTGTTCTGTGTAAGTGTGCTATAAATATTAATGCAGTACTTTAACTAGTTTAATGTCCTGATTTGTAAATTGTTCTTGAATGATTGTTCATGAAAATAAAGAGGGCAAGACTCTGAGTGCAACCACACTTGTTTTTGTTTTTCCCAGACATATTTTTAAAGGAGAATCATATGAAATGCATATGAAGTACAGCAAATCAGACAGTAGACACATGTTTAGTGATTATTTCAGGCCACTCAGTCCAGGACAATTTTATTGCAAACACTGGATGAAACCTGTAAAAAGAAAAAAAAAAGTTGATCAACATCAAACCCATCCAAATAGTGTGGTGGATATTTTCACTGAAATGTTCTATTATTCCTTGATTTATATTTCGATTAAAATCTAAAGATGGATACAGCTTCATCTGAATCAAAGTTCAAGGCTGCAGCCCTTGAATGCTTTTGTCTCTTGTCTTTTATTACAGACTCTGGTATTCCAGTTGCATGTGATGTTGAGAGTTGCTGTATTATTTTAAGACACACCGTAAACGTTGCCAGCCACTGTCCCTGGAGGCTTAAATAAAAGATGAGGTGTAGGTGCGTCACATTGTCCCCCTCCCATCGAGATGTCGTGCCGAACACGAGACAGCTGCAACAAGTTTGTTATGTTCCTATGAACATCTGAAACCTGATCGAGAGTATCTACAACTGTTAATAACTCCAGCAAAAAACATCCTTACTAGAAATACACACACAGTAAATGATGCTAGGGAATAAAAACACCAATTCACATACAAAGTGATCTTGATTTATTTATATATGAAACATATAGTAGCACAGTCTTTAGAAGGTTATACTTACACTATTTACAACTCAGATTCCAACAATGTTTGCCCTTTAAATTTTACGTTTGTTTGGATTTTTCCAAAAGAACCCCAGTTTATGATGAACAAATTTATATCTTAAAGACAGAGGTATGGCAGACCTCCCTGAAATGTTTTTATTTTATTTTTTTTACCACATGCCAGTCCTCCTGACTCTCTTGCCTCGACAGTAAAACCAGTGAACTTTACCTTCAGCAAACAACAACTATAAATCTGTCTGACTTAAAGAAACATATCTTCAAGTATCACTTTCCAGTAGATGGTTGTAGGTCTGTTACTATTTAAGTCACATAGTATGTATTGTATATGTATCCATTAGGTCATTGCAAATGTCGGTGCTGATCTGCTCTTGTGATAAATGAAATTTGAGTTTTGTTTTTGTCTTTGTTTTGCTTTGACACTGATGATGTTTAGTAACTAAATAATACCTTGTGTGGAATTTCAGAATCCAATACAGAAGTAGCTTACATGTTTCTGGATGTCATACAATCATAAGCACTTAATGCTTAAGCATACATACATTTTCAGTAGCTACTTAAGTGGCTCACTGGTATACTTACATGGAAAGACAACACCACAGGGATGTTCTGGTTTATTGGCTGGAGATTTACCATGTGTCATCTGGTTAGGTTGTGGTCTGGGAGGGGTTGATGAAGAGTGTAAAACTGTCTCGCGCTATATTTGGATAGCTGTGATATGGTGAACCACTGATGCACATTAGTTTTAATAAGAGGTAGTATTAATATGATACAATACAGAGGTGCTGAAAAATTATTTTGTTTTCTGAATAGGTCTTCATTATATATGATTATATTGTACTATAATTGACCATAACATTGAACTTTTCATGAGTTTTTTTTTTTAATATATATACATATGTAGTAGCATTCTGGATCTGACTTATATGCATTTGTGGTGTCTTGTAAGCCCACGCAGGCATCAAAGCATCAAAAATGTCAGTGTGTATTCACATAACTAGTTAGCCATTTATGCTTTCTTTAAAATCCTGCATAACTGTAACTCCTTAAATCTGAAGCTCAGCCTCACCTTGTGGTTTCAACCAGTTCTCCTGGCCTTCTTCTTGTGATGCTCCTCGTCAGCAATTCTTGTGCCAGGTCTGTTTCATCACCCTCGATGGATACTCTCATCACACTCTGCCTGCATAATGAAAGTTCAAGTTCCGTTTTCGATTCTGCGTTGCATAATAACATGTTCGATTGCATAATGAAAAATAACGTGCTTGTCCAAGTTCTCCCTCATGTGCTGTTACTTGCTTTCTCTTACTCCTGCCAACTGTTTCACAGACTAAAGCTTCCAGGTATATGTGTACAGTGATGAAATACCATGACCTACATGCCAACTGGCTCCTTACAACTGTCTGCATCTGTTTCTAATGGTGTGTCACATAATTCACACTCCACCTCCTCTGGCTCCCTGTTGCCTCCCTTCTACTTCATTTACCATCCATATCTAGCTATTTTTTGATATTCCAGTCCTCTTTTTGACTCTGCTCCCTCAGGCAGTGTCTTATCTTGCTCTTTCATTTTGATATGTCGCTGTCATTGTAGTGTCTACTTCTTCATTTCTGCTAGACATAGGTAACTGTATTTGATATTCATCTGTGAAGCATTCATTGGTTTGGCAGTTTGTAGCTTTTTGACATGAAACTTTATAAGTTGCCAAATGTAATTTGTAATTGTGTGTGCTTTTTTTGTTTTTTTTTTAAATGATGGTAAAATATGTTTTTTTGCGAGACAGCAAAGGTTAAATCTTCCCAGGCAAAAGTGCAGGCCACCAGCTCTCCTCCTCAGGTGTCTGTGGCTGCACTATTTTTATCTGGATAATTTTAATAGTGTCAGAATCAGAAAGACATTTTTATCAACTGTGGATAATGTTTTGGAGCTTCAGGTAGTGCACCGTGATCAGGAAAGGTAATGCCCTCAATCCTTGCAAGAGGCGAGTGGCTGATGAGGTCACACCATGTGTCTGATTTATTGCTCCGCTAGCTTTGCTATGCTGATATACCCTGGTCGGAGCTCAGCCCACAGCAGCATGTATAAATCAGGAGATATCTTTAAAAAAGTTGTTGTAAAAATGCAGGGCTGTTTCAGTTTTGCTCTTTTTTTTTCACTGTGCATTTCCTGAGTTCTTAGCTGTGCACAAGCCTGCCAGAGAGTTTGCTCTTTTCTAAGTGTGCTAAACATCACGTTCTCTATTTCTGGCACACACAAATGTTGTCAAAGGAGTGACGTGTGTTCATATTCTATTTTCAAGTCCAGCTGTAACGGTCACATGAGGAGAAAATATGTGTTATCTCTGGCTGCAGTTGTCATTATGCTGTTTAAATTTGGCCTCTACCTAACCTCTGAACCAGGATGTTCAAGTAAATATAACCTTTTCACACTCTCCACCACCCTCAAAAATGCACACATCTAACTAGCGAGCTAGAAGAGGCAGCTAAACTTCTTACTTTACCTCCAGAATAATTGAATGCCTGCTTTTCACACTTCTCTGGCTCTAAAGTGGCGTTCATCATGTCCCCGTCAAGGACTCAACAGTGTGGAAAACTCAATTTTGGCTGAATTATACTTTCAAAGGAATACTTTACTGAAAATGTGCTAGGAGACATTGACCAAAGTCGTCCTCATAGCGAAATGCTTATCACACCCAGAAAACCAGTGGTCTGATGTGTATCAAGTGAAAGCGTTACCTCCAACTGACTGTCAGTGCGACACAAACTCAGCAAGTCAGTGGGACGCGTTTCGGTTAACGTTTTAATATCAGAACTCTAAGAGCCTTAAATTGTACTATCTCTGTGATCAGTGATGCCAGTGAGCAACATGCTGAGTGGACCTAGTTCAGTGAAATCTGGATATGTTAAACAGTGCAGAGTCAACTACAGTTTTTGCTAATTAATGTGTGTGTGTGTGTGTGTGTGTGTGTGTGTGTGTGTGTGGTGTGTGTGTGTGTGTGTGTGTTTTTTTTTTCTGGTGGCGATAGAAGTACTCAGATCATTGACTTAAGTAAAAGTAGGAACAACTCGGTGTAAAAATACTCAATTACAAGTATGTCTACCATTCAAAAGTAATAACATAGTAAATATATTATCAGCAAATTCTCAACTATGTGAGTCTCCTCTAATGAGGAGACAAGTGTGTGCAGCAGGAACTGAATTCTCTCTGGCTGTGTTTCCCATAGACGGCTCTGGCATGGCACAGTTAACAGATGGCTGAACAGACGTGTGTAGTACTTTGTTATGAGAGATGATACCGTCTTCATACATGTTAATTGACAATTTAGCAGGAATGTGAAATGGTCACATCCTAGTGAGTCGCCATCACAAGAGTGGGTGCTGGTGTCAAGCTGACAACACAGCACATTGAGCTAAATTAACATGGTCAAAATTAGGTATTCATTAGGTGGGTGTAAGCAAGGTTATGGTAATTAGATTTTTTTTTTTTAAGAGCAGTAGCTATTTTTAGCACACATGTACACATAGTACACATGCACTTTTAGAAACTGATTCTTTATCAGTGCATACGTAATATCAGTGTTTATGTTTATAAATGATATCAATGTTTATAAATGTTTACGTGTTATACATGACAGCGTTGATTAACCAGGCATGTGTTTTGAATTTGAGTGATGTGCTGACAGTGGAAATACAAATGAGCGTGGATATGGGTCAGCCCAGACTAGTTGAATTTGACCTCTTCTGACATGTCAGTTCTGCGTCTTCCATTTGGGAAATAGTCAAGTCAGTATGGCCGCATCCATCACAAACATAAAAGTTGTTGAACTGTCAGAATGATGTGGTACTTCATTGGCTTTGTTGTTCCATCATGTTCATTTCACTGGATACTACTTCTTCAAATGACGTTGGCTGGTACAGGTAGATGCTACGCTGACCAGTTTGCTAAGTTTTAGGTTTTTCCATAGCAGGACACAAGATTTTTAGAATCGTGATTGGCTGAGATTTACTTGGGGTTGCCCAAGTTGCTTGAGTCAGATGCTCTTTTAGCTTCAAGAGAGTTGAGGGTCGAGGTTAGCTTGGCCTCCCTGGAATTCTCTGTTCGTCACATGGTTTGGCCGTTTGAGATAACTGAGATGTCTCTATTTCCAGCCAAGGAATGATCTGCCTCGTTTCTTCACACCAGTCTATAAATAAAAAAAAAAGAGAGAGAGAAAGCACTGCCTAAAACTCTGTGGATTTTTCCCTCCAATGTGACATTTCCCTCTCCTTATTCCTCACACCTTGCTTGGTTGCACTTTAACTGTCTGATCCACTGACATTCAACTCTTCCCTCGCCTGTCTCTCCCCTTGACCGTGGTGATAAACCCATAGCTGTCGCTGTCATGCAACGCTCAGGACAGTCATAAAGGCACCACCTGTTCCTGGTGCATGTCGAGATGCTTAACTTGGAATACTGCAAACTTGGCACTACTCAATCATTTACTCCCCCACCCGAGTATCCTTTTACTGGTGACATATGTCCAATTAATGCTGCTCAATCCACTGCTAACAGAAGGTAGAAATAATTTAGAAAACCAGGAGGATGGTGGCTCACTGCTGGGATGTTTAGGATCAACACGGTGTAGGTCTTGTGTATTGCCAACAGTGTGCAGTTAATCTTAGTTCTATGATGTACAACAACAGTACATACAGGGCTTTACCACTGTTGTTTTAGATACCTAATACAATCTGTGTTTGCCTTTATTTCACAAGGACCGCTAACGGCTGTGTGAATTATAATTTGAGACATAGCACCGCAGCTCTTCATAGGGAGACAGCCGGGGTGGTGTGGGTTAGGCAACAACCCTTGTGACTGAAGTATGGGAGACCACTGTTCGTTTCCTGTTTCAAACCAACATACTGGTTTCTTTTGCCCATGACTGCGACCTTCCATAACCTCAACCAAGTAGGATATGGTTCTTCTAACCCTCACCAGTACTATTTTGAAATGAAGACCAGTGAAGATCAGTCAGTACACGGAATAATCATATATAGCACATTTTGAGGACCAAAGATGAGATCAACAGTTTGAAAGCTTAAACTGATAAATGTCATTGTCATGCTTCATGCTTCAGTCAGCCCAGTCTTCATTATGTCTGTCAACAGCTTTGTCTGAAGTTATTGTAGTGATTTAGTGGCATAATGTTTTAAATGCTCATCAGGCTCAGTGAACTTAACATGAAAACTCGAGATTAGATTCTGCTAAATTAGTTTAAAAAAGCATTTTACGAAGGGGAAACATGTTTTTGAAAGTAAATTAGGAGTTGAATTTGTATTTCGCAGCTGTTGTGAAGTAATTATAATTATCTTAAGTAATTTCCTAAGTAGAAAATATGTTTGCAAATTTAAGGAGATCTAACGTGACTCTCACAGTTTTTGCCCATGTTCTGTTTCTGCCACAACTGGCAGGTTTACAACATACAATTGATCTACAATACTGTACTAAAGTGTAATTGCACGTGAAATCTTAGACTTCAGATCTTCAAACCAGCCTTAATTGCAAGTTCTATTTCCCTGCCTCTATGATAATTGCAGTACATTTGGTTGTAATTATATATCTGGAATCCATTGACACATAAAATTTAGTCATACAAGCCTGTGCAGTGAAAAGCTAACATCCTACTGTTTATTAATGTCCAAATGGTCTTTGGCAGTTAATCACGCAGCTGTAATTTAGTACCCTGTAACTACCATGAGAAGTCCATAAGAATCCTTTTGCACCCTGGCCATATTACTGTTAAATAAACACTGTTACTTCCTTTAGGCTGCAGTTTTGATGCTGGAAAAATCTTACTTAATAGCTTTTCCAGGCTTTCAGGGGTATCACAGAGTCTTCATATGCTTTCAACTGCATCTCACAGTCATCATCAGCTGGTGTTTGCTGAGAAAAAAAAAAAATCTGCTCATGAAGATGACGTTTACCGATGTATGAGAATTGCTATTTAGAAGCCAATAATGAAAATATGTGGAAGATGTAGATACTTCATCGTGGTACTGTTAGAACCTTTATCCCTCCTTATCTTAAAGGAATACTCATACATTTTGGGAGTATGCATCTTCAACAGTTAAAACTAACTTTGCTTTTGGAGTTTTCTTGGCAAGATGGTCAGATTTATCTGCCATAATAAAAGCAAAGATTTTTTCTGCTCCTAATTGGAACTAATTAGCCCACATGCTATAGTTATTGTTCAGGTTTTCATAGTTTTTTACCCACTGACCTGTAATTTTTAAACAATCAGTTATAGAGTGATCAATCTTTTGGCACCTTAATGATTTTTTATCATCAGCTTGAATAGCCCGAGCGTCACCAGTTTCCCCCTGTCCTACCCTGCCCAGCAGATGATGGATGATTCACTGGTCCAAAGCGTCTGACCCGTTTCAACCTGACTCCTCTGCAACAGTAAACAAAGGCGCCTTTCGACACTTGAGCTGCCAGCACATTCTCGCATGAACGGCCTCCATTTTTCTGAAGCTCCAGAATTTCTTTAAGATGCTGCGACAGTGTTTCCAGGTTGCCTCTGAGTAAAAGGGATAATCCTCAATAGTTTCCTTTAAAGAAATGAGCATTCAGCTATTTTCAGATGCAGGATGACATCCAGTCTGTCCAGCTCTTGAAGGCTTTCACATGTGCTGCTCAGCAGCCTCTACAGCTGGTTTCATGAAAGATCCTCTTGCACACAGCCACCTACAGATCTGCAAACTTCATTAACATAAAATCTACACTACAAAGATCACTTATCTCTTCTTTGTTTATATATAAACCAATTTTAAGTTGCTAAAGAGTGCTCAGACAGCATTTATTTCTCTCACCACCTCATTCTTAAAGCAATATTGTAAATGGAATAGTATATAAAAGTGATTCGATAAGAGAAAATCAAAGTCAAAATCTTTGGTCCAAATGTAAACAAAAGGGCAGTGATTTTAATAGCTCCCAGACTGAATAGATGCTACAAACAATAGCAACTAAACCTGTAGTTAATGTTTTCTGCTGATGCTCAGTATTTTCATTAGTATTATTTTAGAACCACACAAAGTGTTTATTTTTCACCTCAGTGTCAGATTCTTCAAGTGTACAGTATTTGTGAATATATTATGTGTGAATAACACAGAAATGTGATTTGAGCTTTTGAGACTGTCCCACACTTGATTGAGTGGCCTTGTGTTTTACTTTGAGAGGTTTACACACATCAAGTCACTCTTCAAATAACATAATTACAATTATTATTAGGATTTTAGTACATCCTTCTCTTTAAGTGTCTTCAGTCTCCATGGCTACTGGGCATATCACACTCATTGAAGCCTTCATTGAAGAAATGCAGACAAATGTACAAGTTAACGTATGGACAGACCAATACAGATAGAGCAGCCACCATATCTTAATAAAGGAAGCACCACTGCCAGTGGATGTTCACGTATTGTATATAGTGTTGAAAGCATTTCTGAACTTGAGTGTCTCACTAACAATGGAAGTGATCTGGCTGTGGATGTTGGACAGCACATCCTGGCGGGTCAGGAGGTTTTGAAGATGACCTTTTGTGACTTGTCAGGATTAACTCCCACGTTTGGGAAACATTCATCTCTGTGCAGCCTCATCCATCACATACTTACATGAACTATGATCAGAGCTGTTGAAGTGATAAAATGCAGCAGCATTTCATAGACTGTACTCATCCAAGAATATTTCATGGAAGCAAAAGATTTCAGTCCTGATGTTAAGAAAGTTTCTTCTATCATCAACAAATTCAGTCACTTTAACCTGCAGAGTTACAATCTATCAGCACCAGACGGGGACATGTTCTGTGGTCTGTGGCCTGTGTGTGGCCAGCAGAGTTTAAAATAGTTCCTGGGAAACTGATCGTCAGTGCTGAGCAACAGTGAAAACCACATAGATCTGATTTGTACTCAGTATTAGAATGAGCACAGAACATTAAGGTCCTTATGAAACAACATTGTGAAGTACCTGTTGAAACTGAATCATTTAAGCTGATAAATTTCTGTTCCGCCCAGTGAGGATCTCACCATACAGAGTAACCGTCTTGACTTGATTCCTTGACATATACTGCACAGTAGGCTATTGTGTCTAGTGTTGCCACTAGATGTCACTGTTACATTTTATTGTGTTGCACTGCCCTCTGAGGACAGACCTCCCTCATAGCAGGGGATGAGCTTAATACATTAAAAAACATAAAGTCGTGGAGTCATCTGGAACTTACTGGTCAGAATTTATAAGCACTGACTTGCAGTGCGGTTTTGAGCTTGGGCTCCCATTGTGTTGATGCATTTGGTGTGACCATGAAGTATTGATTGCATTATGAAATTCACTTAGATGATGAGTGGTGTCTTGGAATATGTATATTCATAAACAGAAAGACCTTCATTTCTTAATGGCCATCCATTTCTTAGCGGGCAAACAGTGTGTTGAAGGCAGAGGTAAAATTGGATTGCAGTGCCAAAGGGAAAGCATTTTTTTCCTACTGTTCCAAGCCTTCATCGAGGGAAACCAACACAATTGCTTTGCTTTTTTTTTTTTATATCATCTTAACCATTTCTCATGTGAATAACATACTGGAGGTGGCAGTGAATGACCAATTTATGAATTGTGTTTGTATAAAATGAAAAAAATGGTAATTACCAGCTGCCACACAGAGCTTTTTTTTTTTTCTTCATGATGAAAATAAATTAATAACCACAGGGCTTCTAAGCTATACTTAACTAGACACGACAAAACCTTTATTTGTAGATATACAGTGGGGTCCAAAAGTCTGAGACCACAAGTGGTTACTGGCAGTAATATCCCCTATACAAAAGCACAGATTAAAATACATAATTATATTAAAAACAGGTTTGATATATGCAGACACTGTGTCTTAAATGCATGCCAATATAATCAGTATTATATACATAACATTATTACAAAGCAGTGACTGCAACAGTTATTTGGTGGATGACAATAAAGTTCAGAAACTGAAAAAAAAAGCCCAAATATAACAAACACATTTTTACACTTGGCTTAGTGAATAAATCGTGACCTACATCAAGCATGTGACTTATACATCTGTCCACTGAAGAGACCCAAAAATAGACACAGACAAAAATATCTGATCTATGTGGACCAATAAGAAGAATGTAATAAAATAAATAAAATAATCAATAAATAAAACAGGTTTTATTTATTGATTTCTAAATGGCTTTCCACCCTTTGAGGTTTGACTGACACAAATGTAATTATATCAACTTGTCGTGCCCTCCTCTTCCTCAATGGTTTAATGGCTCCATCTCTAGAATTAGCACCGCCAACTGTTTATCTAGATGAACCCGCTAATATTTGTGAATTGTAGTGGATGAAAATGTGCATGAATTTGCATTTTCTGTTGCAGATTTCCCTGAAATTCAATTTAGATTTGTGTTACATTTGGATGGAAACCTGACCAGTAATTGGTATAAATTCTGCAATACTTTGCAAATACATTATTCAGTGTAAGTCAGTATATCACTGCAAGGAAATCTGCATGTATTTCAAATGGACACCTTAAAAGAATGGCCTCATTCAAAGGGTTGTACTTTACATCTTCATAGTGCAGAGATGGATGACTGGATAATAAAATAGAGCACACCTTATACTGTATGTTAGAGCCAAAAATAACCTAAACATAATGTTCTGTTTTTCTCACCTCCAGATTCCCCTTTCTCTTAGCTTGTTGGCCTGTCTGATACCCAACTACCCTGACGGACTACCTCAAAGCACCTCTCAATTGAGCCACAGCTTTTTGGTATATATCACTGCCGACCCTAAGTACCAACAAATAAGCCCAGGCAAAGCAGTAATTCATCATGTGATGCTTGGCTGTTACATATCTCTCTGCCTTGGTCACCATAACTCTTCCTTATAGTAGCCGTTTGAGCACTGCAGTGTTACCAGGGACAGGAGTGATAACTCTGGTGTAACAATGGACCTGTGCGCAGCCACGATGATAGACGAGCCCTCCTTGTAGGAATATATTCTTAATAAAACACACTTCTTTAATAAAGGTTCTATCTGTTAGAAGTCTCATGTGACAGAAAACTCAGGGGACTGAAATCCCCTCACACTCCCAGCGTACGTCTGAACTGTCCAGGGTTCTCACTATGCAGAGTAATTTGTTGTCCAATTGTGCTGGAGAAACAGTAAATGTATCTCATTCACAAGTGGTTGGTACATCTGGGTCTCAGTACCAGAGGTCAACTTTATGAATCTGAGCAATTTTTCCAGCAGTGGGCTTCTAAGGATGGCAATGTCGCCGCATTGTTTTGGTCTAGGTTGAAAGATCTCTACGATTATCAGAGGTTGTGCCATGAAATTTTGTACAGACGTTCACGGTTCCTAGAGGATGAATTTGGCTTACCTTGGTGATGCACAGACTTTTCCTCTTGTGAGGTTGAGATTTGTGGCTTTTAATTAAAAGTTTGATGAATTACCTGGAAATTTGGTACAGACATTTATGGTCCTCTCAGGAAGAATACAATAACTTTGGTGGTCAACATTTTAATACATTATGGCAAAGCTCATGGTATCAGATAAGTAGAGCCTCGTTGAGATGTTAGCATGGCTCTCATTGTCTTGTTGTTTTAAAATTCTGTTGTCTGCAGTAACTTCAGTTCTCCCTTCTATACAAACAGCTCAAGCAGTATCCTCTATCACCTCTATCATGTTTAAAATATAAAGGGAAGTATGCACTGCTGAAACAGGGCCACTACTTGTTTTATGTTTCCCAAACTTCTTTTTTTTTTTTTTTTTTTTTTTGGCAGTTGTCTATTATTTTGCAGTCAGTCCTACAGACAACCTTATACTCTTCAGGGGGAAATGGTGGTCATCATTTAGGCTAATATCTTAAGGTCCCCATCTCAGGCTTTGCTTAACACTGAATGCCATTCATCTGCTTGTAGCTGATGAGCTGTCTGATAAGCCTCATGGTAATGGCCCTGTGAGGCACTTTCCCATCTCTGCCTCTTGCAGTGGATCAGGTGAAGAAAAGGGCAATTGGAATCTGAATGAGAAAGCAGATGGCCTTTTGTTACTTGACCTGTGAACCACATCGAGCAATTCAGGCACATCTTTTGGTAGCATGTACTAATAAGCAGCGTGCTGTAAGACTGAAATAACCCTACAGTAGAGCAGCTCAGATCGAACATTTACTCTTGACGAGAGAGCAAAGAACAGGAGAAAGTTAAGCACTGTACCTGCTACCTGTTTAGAACTCAATCTCGACCATAGAGGACTTCTGCAAAGGAAGTCTCATTTTTTTGTGAAGTGTGATGGATTACTACTATAAGCGAGTAAAGACTATTTGTGGAAGAAATTAGAAAGGAAGAAAAAATCATGCACTAGCTGAGTGTTCTATGTGGACTAGAATTGCTCATTTAATGCTTTCTGCTGTCTGGGCTGTTTCTGACCTTGGAAACAGCCAATAAGGAAGAAAAACAACCAACTATGTTTGTGCAGTATATCACCTTCCATCATAACAACCATTCATCCTCTAGTCTGGCCAATACGGCTCCGGAACTTCCCTCACTGTATCTAACAACACCAACAAAACAAAAGGCACAAGAAACACAACACGGAAATAAAAAAAAAAAATATGGAAAAGAGATGTGTGCAGATAATGATCAGCTAAACTTTTACTCATTCAAGTGCTTTGAATATACATTTTAGATGTAATGCTTTACATCCACATCTATTCGGTGTGAGCAGGTGAGAGTGACAAGTCAAGGTTCGAGGGTAAGAAGCTACAATATTACATTAATGTAGACAGCAGTGAAGAAGTAATCTCTTCAGACTCCCCACTTGTCACACTGTGCGAACAGCAGGGCTTCACTTATTTTAAGCTCCTCGAGCTAAAAAAGAGGAGAAGTAAAAGATGTGTAACATTAATAAAGAAACTTCCTTAAATCCAGGATTCCAATGGATGATTCGGCTTCAAGAAAGTGACTTTGACTCATCACACCATTATGATATTACTTGTACTGCTAAGACTGATAGCGGGTGTATCTAAGAAGCAAGAGACTTTCAGTGTCAACCCTTTCCCCATCACTTCTTTATATTACCTTGCTATCAGTGTGTGTGACACATTTATTGTTTCCATATGTACAATGAAACTCTTCTTTTCTCTCTGTGATCATTCCTCCCATTCACACACTCCATTAAGAGATCTCTTCCCGATGAGCTTCCATTGGAAGAGATGGGGGGACAAAATCAGCAGTCCTCTTTCCCACAAAAACTGATATGAGGCTGCAGCAGTCTGAGTTAGAGACCTTTTAGTACATCTCCTTTTTGTGTTACTATGCAACACCACTCAGGAAGGATCCGCAAATCTTGTCCTAAAATGACTTCACAAAATATCTACTTCATTTGATTAACTCACACTGTTGAAGCCTCTTATTACCTTCACATAAACTTCAGAATACATTTTTTGCAGAGAACAATAACTGTGGATTTTGCCCCCCATCTCTTCTACTGCAAGGATGTTAGGAAGGGATCTCTTAAAGGCAAGTATGAACATGAGGAAGGACAACAGCAACCAAAAACTGTTTTGATGTACATATGGGTATTTGAGAATTCATGTAAGACAGGCTTGAAAAAATATGAACCCATCCTTTTCTGTTCATGCATTCCCCATATAACATGGAAGAAATGAAATATTTATTTAACTGGTGTAACAACAATGCTAATTTCCCTATTTTGTCACCATCAAATATCCAAGCCCAGTTAGTAGCAAAAGGATTCTCTGGTTTTTCCTCAGTCTGAGTAGTCATGCAGTATTCTTGATTCCAGTCTAATGTATAGGCAACTATTGGACAGCCATGATTAAAAGATGTAAAAGTAAAACATACTTCCAGTAAATCACTATATAATACATAATAATATGTAGCTTGTCACACACTCTCCTGTCAGGCTTTTTCTAAGCAGTCAAAATGATTTTCTCTGACACTTAGCATTTTTCAGACTGTGTTTTCGAGCTCCTCATCATCTGTGCCACTGGTCATTCTTGGCTGCTTGACAGGTGATTCGGTCCCCTGCTGTGTATCTGTAGTTGATGTTGAGAGATACTTACGACACCTACAAGTTTTCACTCAGCAGGAATTTATTTTCACATCGCACGAGCCGTCAGAAACTCCTGTAAGTTGGACTGGGAAAATGAAACATTTACAGGGCAGACTAACTTTAAAAGACACACAACAGACAGACTTGAAGAAACACTCTAGCTTTTTGGATTCAAAAAGAATATATAGTGTTGTGAATATTGTCTAGTCCTCGAACATGATACAGTTTCTGCTTTTTCAAGTGTAATTTCCAGAAGAAAAAAAAAATGTTGAGTTTAAATCCGTGCCACTACTGTGTTTTTTTTCACAATCAAATGACACACATGATCAAAAAAATACTGACCATGTATGTGATTACCAAACGTACATGGTCCATTAATTAATCCATAACCATACCATACCCATCTGTAACTACCACTAGTACCTTTATACAAGTTAAGGATAAATGAAAAATGTTTACAAGAAAGCACTGGTTGATATTTTCTTCCTTAAGATTTTTAACCAAACAATGAGGGGAAAAAAAAGATTCATAAAAACACATGGGTCATGAGTGTATTATTTTTTACATTGCTGATTCAAGTCACATAATTTTAGCATGATTATTTAATCACAAGCCTTGTCATCAGTGGTCATTTAGCACCCATGTTTTTTTTGTTTTTTTTTCTTTTTGTTTAAACTCCCTGTGCTCCGTACCACTAATTACCATTACAGTGATACAAATCAGACAGGCATGTTTTCTTTTTCAGCAAGGTATTTCTTAAATTTTACAGTGCAGAGCAAATAAAATCACCCTAGGGATCCCACCACCACAGCTACCTCTGCATACCGTGTCCTCCCTGCTGAATAAGAATGTCAGTGCCTTCATCAAGGACAATTTGACAGTAATTTCCGAGGAAAGGGACAGTATTACTCATTTGCTTCACCCACCTATATGTGCAGATTATGAATCATGAGTCCATCTGATGAGGTTCATTCATTTCAGTGTACATGTAAAACGGAGGTGTGCTGTTTGTTTCCTTGTCAGTGTCTTCAGTCATTAGAGCAGGATGAAAGCAGTTTGTCAGCTTCAAGGATTCATGATTGTACTCAAACAAAAGCAGCAGGGAGGCTCTCCAAAGAGCTGTGAATTACCCAAGCACCTGCAGGCTGTTAAAGTGACATACTCCACCCAAAAACTTACAGTATTTTTGAGTATGAAACACCTAAACTCTGTGGACCTGAGAGATGGCTGTAAGTATGTCCCAAACACTCGCATTTATACCAAAATATATTTAAATACTTCTTTCTTAATCCTCACACATAACCTTGCCAGGCTCATGAGCAGGCATGAGTGCTGGTTTGTGCATGGCTGGATTAACTCACTACATTGCCCGGGGGCAAAAATGAGCCGTGAGCACCCCCCTGACCTCACATGTGCCCCCTCTCTCCGAGCAGTGTGTGTGTGACCCAGTCACCTTCAAGTGCCCACCGTGTACAGTGCACACAGCAGACTACACATGGTAGCTTTATTATATTTTGCCCAGAGCCTTTGGCTTGTGTCAAACTGGTTTGTGATGATTTGGTTAAATACAGGTTATTTGGGAATGCGTGCTGTGTAAGCAGAATGTCAGCGGGGCCACGGAAGAAGATAATAACAGCCCAGTAAATTTAGAAATTATATCCATATTGAATGATTCTGCTCCTCATGATTTACACTGAGTGCCGACTTTTAGGGCCAATGCAGGAAGCAGTGTGGCATTTATATAGAAACACAGACATTAAAGGTAAGGTGGATGGCGGTTTAGCACATTAAGACTTCCATGAGGGAGTTTGTGTCCAGTCACAGGCCTGCAAAATTAATTGTACCTTAACCAATGCTGTTCTAGCCTGTCCATGGTTTATTTCCCATAACCATCATATTTCCCTAATCTCAATTTTAGTGTAGTTGCTGTGTGCAGATACTGTACAAATAAAGTTATTTTTTCAACGTTTGCATTCAATGTAAATGATAGTTGGGAAATAATCACTTCATGTCATGTTTGTTGCAGCCTTATATTAAGGCTGCAACAAACAAACATTTTTTATAAAGACAGACTGAGCAGAAATTGTGAAAAATGCCCATCACAGTTTCTTGAAAGGACAGATTCACAGAGCCCAAGTTGATGGCTCGTAAAAAACAAAATTTTTGTCAGTTGACTAGTCAATTAATCAATGAATCATTTCAGCAGTATTTGATATTATGATTAAGTGGTGCATATTCACAAACCAAATGAAACACAGTGCGCGTGGAGCTATTGGAAACCCCAGAGACCCAGGGCTCAGGGCTGTGCCCAGTTTTGTGTTTGTGCACGTTCCACTACATGCCTGCTGCACTTCAGCTGTTCTGGACCACTCAGTGCTAACTCACTGCTGGATATGTACTTAAATTTAAATTTCTTTTTTTTTTTTTCATCTTCCAAAGACAGAAAGGAGTGTGAATAGTTTACATTTTAACAAAGAAAACCATATTCAACTACCAAAAATAACTAAATACATAAAATAGGATGGCAGGTTAGAATACTCAGACACAAACACAACTGATTCACTAATCTGCTTATAGACAGAGCTGGTTTCCACATGGATAATGAATATTTGTAATCTATAACCTCTAATTGGACGGTGACGATGCTTTCAGAGTACTGGCTGATCTCCTCGCCTGGTTTTATCTATTTTCCCACCAGCAGTAAGCATACATGCTGTAGTAGGAGAGTGACACACACTTTATCCCCTGCCCTGCAATTACTGTATCAGTCAGTGGATCGGATGTGTCAGATCCCAACAGATAGAGGTATTCCTTGTACTACCTCTTAAGCAAGTCTATAGGAGGTAATAACTATTGGCAGCGCAATTTTCGGTCTGAAACTAGATGGACAGAGTGCCGGGAAAACATGTGTAGGTTGTCACACCATATAAGTGTGAGTGGAGTGAGACGCAGTGATTTTCTATGCTGTCTAAACTTTCACACATATGCAGAGCAGTTCCCTGGACTCATTTCCTTGAGTGCTCTCAAGAATTCTGTGAGATTTGTTTGGCTTTAAGAGAGAGCATGTTTTGAATCACTTCAGAGTTGCCCTGAACATTTTTTTAGGCTTATGGGAAGCTTAATGTGCACAGTGGGACGGATTTTAAAACGGTGAATTGTTAAAAGCAAGATACAAAAAAAAACAAAAAGAAAAAACTATGTTTTTATTCTTTCTCTTTTGCCCCTGCTTCTTAGTATTAGTATAGTGTCAGTATTAAAGGAATAGTTCAACACTACTGGAAATGAAAGTGTTTGTTTTCTTTCCAAGAGTTAGATGAGGAGATTGATACCATTCTCATGTTTGTGTGTTAAGTTAGAGCTAGAATTAGGAGATGATCAGCCAAGCTTAGCATGACAACTGGATGCATGGAAAAACAGCAGGACAGAAATACAGTAGTTACAGCATTTAACAACCAATTGTTAAAGGCTAATCTAATAACTATGTTTAGTCATGCTAGTCACATGGCTCTCTGGATGCCTGTGTCACCAAATTTTGTACAAACATTTATGGTCCCCAGAGGATGTTTCCTACTGAATTTGGTGATCCTCTGACTTAGCAGCTTGAGGAGATTGGCATTTTTTGGATTTTAGGAAAATGTCTCAACAGTTTCTAGATGTATTTCCATAAACTTTGGTACAGTTGCCTATGATGCCCACAAGAAAATGTATTAAGTGTTTTCTTTGTGCCACAGTTTGTGTGCCGGGGCTCATTGTTTAGGATTCCCCAAACAAATCATCATAATCCCTCAGACACTCTGCAGATGGTGGTTGATAATTAGGAGGCTGAAATATGTCACTTTCATGAGCATTGTATTTGGCTCTGCTGTAGGTGTTGTGCTCAGCATAGAAGCCTGTCTGCATCCTCTTATTCCTCACACTTAATTGACACAGCAGTGAGGACTGGTGTGGTTAAGATCTTGATGAAAGATAGAGTGTGGTTATTGTGAGTGTGCCCATTACCTCCACAGAGGAGTTCTCATTTTGGCTCAGCACCTCAGCTTATAGCCTAATCAGCTGTTTGTATTGGCTTTTGATTGGTGCGAGATATCTGGTTTCATAAGCCATTATCCTTTACCCACAATTCTTGTTGTTTTGTTCAGCGTGTCTTCCTATATGAAAGGAAATAGAAACACTGAAACACTTTTGTCAGCGCAACCGTAAGAGCACAGTGTGAAGCCTTGAGGCGACAAATGAAGTGAGAGGAAAGGAGGCACTTTGTACCTGTGTGCACTCATCAAGAGTTAAAGCTCCAAGTGATTTGGATAAGGCTTCATGAGACCCTGTATCAGACCTTCTACATCAGAGGGACTTTGTGACTAATAGTATTTGTCACAGGTTGTTGAACATACTTTTGGTTTTGCATTTGGAGACTTTGTTCAGACCTAGTGGTGAATTTAAAATTTGCCCCGAGGCAAAAAGCAATATCTTGTTTTTTCTTGCTGCACTGGGGAAATACATTGTTACAGTATACATTGTTATAATACAGTATACATTGCTATTCCCAACAGCTATATCAGCTTTAGGTTCAACACTTGCATTGAAATCTTATTAATGTAGAAAAAGTTTAAGCTGTCACTTTTGGTTGAGTGTGTTGTGTAGCACGTCCATTACAAATAGAGTCTTGCCTGGTCCTTGTACAATCAACTATGATTTGAAAAGTTGAAAGAAGGATTTTTAATGTTGAGAGTTTCTGAACACAAAGCTTTCAGAAATTCAGAGCTGCTGTCTCTGCTCTGTATTCTGGGATTTCTTTCACTGTTTTAACAGAGGAGAAATCTGAAACTCAGCCTGAAGCTCCAGACAAGGACCATGGCTATCACTGAGGATATTGAGGCCATGTCCTCTATATTTATTTATTTATTTTATTTTTATGTTTACTCTGTAACTGCTGGCTGTGTAAATAAGAGACTGTTAGCTAACAAGTTCACCATATCTACTTAAGAGGGGATGATATGTCAAAGAAAGGTTTAAGTGTGTAGAATACTCTGAGATGAACTTCATGCAAAAAAAAAAAAATAAAAATAAAAATAAATCTTTATCAACACTTTTTAGCTTGAAGATTATTTGTCCAAAGTCCTTTTAAGCGGAGCGTTATCTATGGTTAAAGAGTCTCCTGGCTCAGAAAATATGTGGATTTAATATTAATCTCAATAGAAGGTTTAACAGCCCAATCAATCCAGTGGAATTATAGTTTGTGTGGAAGAAAAGTGAGTCTCAAGGAGATAAACATTACCCAGTAGCTCATAATCTTTACAGTTTGTAGCCAACCTGCCTCCACAGAAAAGCAGATATCTTGGTCATTAAGACTTTCAGATGGAAAGAACAAAGTCTTATGAACATAATCAAAACAGGTATTGCTCAGTGTTTACCACATTTGTTGAAGTGAGTGTGGTCCTATTATGAGGGCCGTGCTGACTATCTGCTAAGAAAGAGGAACTACATTAAAAATGAGGAGCAATTTCCTCTTCTGCATCTTATGCTCTCTGTGTAGATATATAACTGTATGAGCGCCCATCCTCTCCGTGACCAGACACCCTTCTCTGCTCATATAAGTAGACTGCTTTTTTAGCCTATACGTAAGATTTACCTACAGTGTCATGCTCAGTGTCACCGTGGTGAGGGGGTTTGAATGGCTCGCAATAAATCATGATTTTAACAGCTTCAGGGACTGAGTTCACCTCTTGCTAGACTTGACCTACTTTTTGACAAAGTCCACACAAACTAAGTTGCGGTACAGTCCCTCGTGGGAAAAGACAAATGTGGATCTTCCCTGAGTACTCATTGTCCACTTTGTCATTTCATTAGTTATACATGCGACGCAATTACCACTCAAGTCCAGCCCCCATAACTTATTTACTATTTTAACTCTCATCCTGCTCTATTTTACTGTGCTGTGAGGGGTAACACCACACATATTAGTCTGCATCATTAAAAGTTTCTGTTGATGTCCTCCATCATTTTTATTGTTTGAAATATGAGGATTACACAATTTATGGGCATAAAATTAAAATTTATAATGAAATAAAATATTTAATCTTAGCTTGAGGCAATGCAAAGTCTGATCAAATTATTGAAAGCTCCAGAACAATACCAGTTAATGGACCTTGAGTTAAGATAATTTTGTCAAACTATGCTCATGGAGAGATTCCCAGCTCTATCTTGACCTTGGAAACTGCAGTTGACAACACAGCCTTAACTCAAGCTTTATTTAATAGCTGGTTTGGAGCTTTCAGTCATATCACATGATCTTCATATGCATATGGAACTTGTCTTGTTGTCATGGAAATGTAGATGTTCAAATTTCCATACCCCCACCCCCTCCCCCGAAATTCACACATAGCTTGTAAATGTGGCCCCACAGGGCAAAGCAGGGAAAGCCCCAGCTAATCATAAAAAAGTTTTCCTTGTAGCCATTGTACAAGATGTTTTTAGCTCCTTTTCTTAGTGATAAAGATCAAAGTTCCCCACCAGCTATCTTCTAAGATATAAAAGTACTGTTTGAATAATAATTTGTGCCTGATACTTTACAGTGCATAACATAACAACTACTGCTGAATAGGGCTGGATATCAAACACTGATCTCAGATTCGATTTGCTTTTCATTCACAAAGTCCAGAATCGATTCATTTTGATTCAATTCTTGATGATTCTATTGCATCAGATAAATAAAGTAGCATAAAGCGTCTCTCAGAATTTATACCTGGGAACTTAAATTTCTTCTACATTCATTCATGAACAATAAAAACCTGCACCTCTCAAAAGGGTGTCATCTTTATGCACATTTTAAAAATAAATGTCATTCAGCTATGCATGGACTGTCAATAGCAGATGCTGCAACTAAGTGCAGACATCCACTTTTAAGATCCCTGTGAGCACAGACAGGACAGAAACTGAAAGTCTGCTCACTAATTCATCTGCACTGTTTGTGTTGACAAGACATCAGATTATATCTAAGGACAGCTGTTGGCTAGCTCTACACACCGTTCCTTTAGACTTCCATAGCTTCACATAATGCCAGCGATAATGTTTCTTCAACAAACCGGAACCGAGAGCTCAGATCAGTGTGCAGTTTTTGTCAGTCTATCCCTCTTGTGGATGCGATCTGACAATTTGCTGCGAGATAGCCAGAGTCAGCTGACCATCCTGAGTCATGAGAGTCCGTAAACTGCAGCAGGTCCATACTGTGATAAAAATAATAATCGCAGTCTACAGGTCTGTCATGACTTAAGGTGGCTCAGATACCAGCTTTCATCTATGTTACTTTTTAACTTGAAGTAACCTTTTTGTGCACATTTCCTCAAAGCAGACATTTTATGGCTGATGCGGTCCTAACTGAACCACTTACAACAAGTAACCACTGTAGAAAACATCTCATTTAGCACGTTACTGGGCAAAGGCACCAATGCAAAGATCGATTTTGGGATTTTAAGAATCTATATTTCATCATTCAGACAAAAACTGTGATTAATTGGAAAAATGTTTTTTTTTTCTATTTATACAGCCATAGTGATGAGTACACAAAGCCTAGAACTTTTCTTCAATTAAATCAATAACTCACGGGTACACAAAGGCACTCATGTTAGATCTCTTCTTACAGGGGTTTTCTGCATTGTTTGCAGTTTGTTGTGTTATCATCCTCCAAAAGTGACAGTTGACTCTAAGCAGACGTAATGTTATTCACTGCAATATTCATCCATCGTGTAGCTTCACACTCAGGCCTTCAGCCTACCTATCTACACTGTACCTTGGCAACATCAATAGCTCACCCTCCGCCATTAAACCAGTGCAATGAAAAACAATTCTCTCAATTGTTAAAGACAAAAGGCTAAATAATATGTTCTTTTAACATATATCATTCATGTATTTCATATATTTTATTGGAGTCTTGGATTGAATTTAAGCAGCATTTAAGTAGCATTTGAAATCTCCCATACATTTATTTAAAGGGGAAATAAATAAGATTGTTGATGCTCCAGAGCACAGACTGATAGGATTGTTAATCAGTACCAGTGCTTCAACAATGCCTTTTCTGGGTTTCAGTTTGTACATTTGGAATAACAGTTCTCCTCCTGCCACGAGCTGCTGCTGTTTTCACTTGCTCAGCATGAAGAATGGAGGTGCAACAAAAGAATGAGAGGTGTCCTGAGAGATTTCAGCTACAAAAGCAAAAAAAAGGCAGTCAACAGTATTATCTATAGTGTTAAATGTTTGCATTGTGATACTGTGTACTATTTGTATTTCTTTGACTCTATATTTTAGCTATCTCTTAGCTGACTTAAGGTTAATCTTGCATGGTTAATCACCTCTGTTGTAAAAAACGTGACTTTATTTCTAAGTCACTCATATGCCACTGTAATACAAGAGGACAGTTGTTGCAATAATTGCAATACTGGTCACCAAAGGATGTCAAAAAGAGTTATTTGTTACTTAAGCAGAGATGGGCACCCAAATTCAGGTCAGGGAGAACAACGCCTGTCTACTTTTTACATCATATTTATATAACATTTTGAACTTTTGCACTTTCATTTCTAGTCCTTGGTCAGAGCGGAGCGTGTTTACATGGTGATAGGAAGGTTTTAAAATATCAGCAGAGAGCAGGGAGGAAATGTGTGGATTTGTGGAGGCACAGAGTGCAGTAACAACATCAGGGAGCTTTAAGTGAAGTGAACAGGTATGAACATAACGCTAAAACCGCATAACAGCAACTGTGTATTTTTCTAATGTCTAGTGATGTGTAATATTGGAACAACTCACTTGTTTCTCTTCTCTTTGACCGGAAAGAATGATCACTGTGATGATGACCCAAGAACCATCTTATTTTAATGTGTGAGCATGCTAACATTTTCTAATTAGCTCTAATATGAGGCACAGCTAAGGCTGAAGGTTTGATTGTATTTGGTCATAAGTATTTTGGTCTTATGATGGGCACTAATGAAGAGATCATCAGAGTTATTACAGGTCATCCTGAGAGTAACGTGAAATTCTGGTGGTGCTAGAGGAAAAACCCATGCATCAACAAAATCCTTAGGATTCATCCTGAAAACACAAATGTCTGTACAAAATTTCATGGCAATTAATCCAGTAAGTGGAGAGACATTTCAGTCTGGACCAAAGAGGTGGATTCACTGACATAGCCCTCCCTAGAGCTATGACAGTAGTATGGCTAAAAACTGTGATGCACTGTCTCATGACACTGTGTATGTGTTGTATCAGAACACAATTTCTCTAATCCAGACAAGTAAACAGAGGATACATGGAAGTGCCCAGAAGGAGAAATGGCAGTTTGGTAATAAAAATTCAATTGTCATAAAATATGAATGTATAAAAGAATTAAACATTTAAAATATTAATTAAAGGAATAACACGTTAATGCTAACTTGTGGTGCTCTGTTGTTGAATCTGCCCTAACATAAACATGTTTTTGTCATTATTTGATTCATTAATATCCAGATACTTGAAGTGAAAGACCCCCTGACAGAATTACCATTCAGCATCATGATGTATTAGAGGTCGGCAGAGCTTAAAAGAGAGAGTGAAATGGTGCATAGCCAATGAAAGCAATATTGGCAGTGAGCATGAGAGACCCTGGCTGTGGTATACTAGGCTCTGTATTCTACTGTCACAGTCTCTCCCAGTCCTTGTTAGGATGGCCTAGTTTCATTCTAAAGGCTTTACCCACCTCCTCACACTTGTTTTTTTTTCTCCTCCCTGAGGGAAACATGTTACCCAAGTGTCTCTCTTTAACCTGGGGATCTCTATATACTGTTCTCGTCTGGTTCCCCTCCTTCCCTTGGGGTCAATTAGAAACATCGTTCAGTGGACTCCACAATCTAAATGATCACTGGCTTTGTGTCACAGACACACGACTATGTTCTCTTTAATACCACAACCTCAGAGATAAGATGTCTAATGACGTCTTTGTCTGCTGTGGATGACAGTTACACGCTGTTCATTATGACAGGAACAGACTGGTGCTTCAGAACAGTTAATGAAATAAATTAAATCTGGATCAACTTTATTAGTAAAGTGAAAGAAGTTCATTGTTATGATTGCAACACAAGACAGTATCTTAATGTAAGTATTGTGTGTACCATAAACAACACAAAGGTGTAATTAACATCCATCAAACCTGATGGAACTCAAATACGACTAATGCCTCAAACACGATATGCATAGTAAAATAAATACACAAACCAGTAAAAATATACTATAGAATACTACAATATAAATACACCGCATATGCAACGGACTACTAATGAAAATTTGCTTACGTTTACTCTGCTACAATAGATTAAAATGTAGCATTTATGTCTAATATTGAACATATTCTCTTAAAAATAAATGAAATAAATTAAAATAATAATTTAAAAATACAAATAATATGAAATCTGCCTGCATACTAGGAATGCACGATATACCAGTGGCTGATATATTATACTCCAGTAAATGAGAAAATTCATTATAGTTTAAAATAATAAAGAATATGTGAATATATGAATATAAAGAAATTACAGCCAATAATTACTTCTCAAAATATGCAGCCTAGATGAATAAAATATTTTTTTAATTAACTGCTGCCTGACGTGTTATATTCTATATTTTTTTCCTAACAACAAATCCCACTAAAAGACCAAAATACTGAATTGATCCTACACACAAGTATTTCCTTTGTGCCACAGAGCTTCATCATTATCATCTGAAAACTATTAAAAACACATCAGTTATTTTGAGTCAGTCCTACATACACTGTCCTGCTCACTCAAGACACAAACTGTGTATTAGTCTGCAGCTAAAAATAATCCCCAACAAATGCACTGTTTACTACGGTTTGACTAATGTTTGCTAAAAGCTTTAGCACCCAGCTGTTTTAGGAAATGACATAGCATGTAAGCCCAACTCTAATGACACAATGTATTTCTGACCCAATTTACATCTTCAGGTGTGCCGCAGACATGTAAGGGAAGTACTGATACACAGAATAACACATGGTCGATTTTGGTCTTTCAATGGATTTTTTTTTATTTTTTTTTATAACAAATATAGAGTTGAGGTAGCCTCTGAAAGGAAAAAATAAAGAACTATGTGAAAGTGTCTGTTCTTATATTATTGAATAACTGCTAACTACAAATTCTTTACAAAAACTGCATTGACTGTGGGAAAATAAACTGTTCAATCTAAAATGTCAGCCTTTGTTGTCCTTGCCGCATTTTTGCAATTGCAAGATTAATGTTGTTTGTTATATCCATATTGGTCATGACAAACTGAATTATGGGGTGTGGTTATCGACCCTGAAATTCTAACTCTGATACATACTAGTAAAAAAAAAAAAAAAAGTTGAATAAACTGAAGTGTAGAAGTGTAACTGAAGAAAAGGAGGTGCAAAGTGTGCACGAGTGAAAAAGCAGGGTACTGGTCACAGTGTCACAATAGATAATAGGTGAATCTATGTAGCTTTATTGCTATCTGATAATGTAACATCTGTACTGAAAGGTGCACGTCTTCTGTATAGCATGTTTAGAAATACATTCACTCGGAAACGTTTATGCGATTCATTCATTTATCTGTTTTTGTCCTGTAGGGAGGAACCCATCCAACACTTTGCCTTTACGCAGTTGCTGAGCCGATCAGTTACTATCATAACGTTATTTCTTTGATTGTTCAATAACTGCAGGATATTCATGAGGTACTGTTTCCTAGCAACATAGTATATGCACTGTGTATAAGCTACAGTAAGCACATCTCCGACCATTTGTCACTATCAAAGACAAAAGCTGAATGAAATTGTAATTGAATATTTGAAAAAATGTGAGGCTATGATTCCTTAAACACAAGCAGGACAAGCTTTTGTTTTTAGTTAATTTCCTTTTCATGGAGTTATATATCTCCTTTTCTTTTTCTTTTTTTAAACTTCATTCATACATTCAGAGTCACTTCTTTCCTTCAGGCTTGCTCTTCTATCTCTGTGAATTGTTGAGTTCTGTCTGTCTCTTCTGTTGGAAAATCGCACCTCTAGATCAGGCTCTTAACAGCAAAGCATCCACTGTCAGTGTTGGGTCTGTTTACGACTGTATACACTAGCATTTCTGCACAGCTGAGAGAGCTCAGTCAAAGGACCCCTGAGAGAACCATCGCAGCGTTGCCTCACTCAATCCTGCTGTATATTGGTGCTCAAACTTGCTCATTCTGTCACCAGAGGGCAGTTGTATTGTATTATCTTCAGCTGCACATGGGAGAGGACTGTACCAAGTGGATAGACATTGTATCTGCTCAGCTATTCATACTTGCACAAGGATTGTCTCAGCATTACTGCGTAAGATAGCTTTGACTTGGTCCCCATCCACCGCAATCAGATACACTTTAAATGGTTAATGAAATTAAATTAGTTTTTGATGACTAAAACCATATTAAATTACTTTTTGAGAGCTTTCTTGAGAGAAAAGACGGTTCGCGTTTACACTTTTTAGGGACTTTGACATGGTTCAATTGTCTTAGGAAAGTGCTCTGAGACCATTTCAAGAACATGTGAAAGGATTAATAATTGCACTGTGATCCACTGCTCCTGTGATGGATTTTGTATATTCTCATTTTAATATTTCTCACTGCTGTGTGTGCAGTATTTGAATTAATTTACTAATCTGCAGCATTTGTCATTGTCACTGTGATCTCGTAACAATGAAGAGGGGTCTCTGTACAGGAGAAATACTTTTTTTCTGGATTTTGTAGTCTGCTTTCACATCATAAGACCAGTTCATCCACAATGTGCAGTAATTGCATATATAGGTATATATATATAGTGTCATTAGCTTACATAAGTCATTAGCTTGTGTCGATAAACCTCTTAAACTCCATCCCATTTGTATCTCCCCATCTGCAGTTACACAGTTGAGTAAATTGCATTGAACCTCTCAATAGTCATATCATTACAACTGCCCACAGAAATTTGTTTCTGAATGTATTTTGCCATTAGCCTGCCGAAAAACAAGTTGTCCTAAATATTCTTCGAGTCTACTGAAAATTGCTGGCTTTCAGGCTCAGACGCAATGAAGCAAAGAGAGGCCAGCTGTTGTAGGAATAACACATACTCGCCTGTCTCCTCCACAGTTAGGAGGGAAGTCCTTAGTTATGGAAGCTAAAGTCTCAACTGAGTGGAGCTGATGTGCACAGTCTATCTACATTGTGGAAAAAAGTTTTCGGACACCCTTAAAATTTTACACAATCTAAAATATTATTATGAAGTATTTGCAGAAAAAATCTTTTTTGTATTTCACAAGGTGTGGCTGCATCAGACAGACACAAACAAAACAAATAATTTCTTTTGTTTATTGTTATCAAGTAAAAAAAATAGCAAAACTAAATTCTACTAAAATTCAATTAAATCTACTAAATTCTCTAAATTCTTGATGGTGTCAACATGTCAGTTCTCAACATTGTCGGTATCAAAGTTAACAAATAGCAAAGAATGTGTT
>JBBMJY010000018.1:21347745-21383376 GCA_037833715.1 Toxotes lorentzi
TCTTCTTGAATTACTGTTTTTAATTCTTCCAAATTCTTTGGTTTCCGCATTGAAACAGACCTTTTGATAATCCACCAGAGATTTTCAGTTGGGCTCATGTCCGGGGATTGAGCTGGCCACTCCAAGACCTAGATATTGTGCTTCTGCTTGACCTCGATGCGTGAGAAGGGGTATTATCTTACTGAAACTTCCAGTTTGGACCTCGACGGAACAGTGCATGTGCAGAAGGGAGCATGTGGGTTTGGAGAATGGCACAATACTTAACAGAGTTCAATGTGCCATCACAGATAGTGAGGTGACCAACGCCAGCAGCATTCATACATCCCCAAACCATGATACTGCCTCCACAATGCCTCACCACCCTCACATTAGCATGAGGAGCATTAAGCTGGAAACTGGACTCATCTGACCACAGAATCTTCTTACAGTTCCTTGTTTTAGCCATTTTTGATTTGAAGAATCAAAAATGTGCTGGATTTATACAGACACAAAGCACCCTAACAAAAATTGTCCTCAATAAAAAGGATGATCTTCATTAGTGGGTCAGTGGTACCACAATACTCAAAATTTCTAATTTTTATGGAGCTAATCAATTTGAAGTTTTTAATGGCTGATTTTAGGATTGGTTTAGTTTTGTGGCTGTGACTGTACAAAAACAAATTGCACTTATATCTATCTATCTGAGCTGTGTCACCTGCATCCCATCCCTCCTACAAAGGAGCAAGACCCCCTCAGACTGAAAGTTTGCATCTCTTTAAGGTTATTTTTCATCTCTCTGTTATCGTTTTATGTCTCTGGTGACATGGTCAAAAAAAATTGTGGCCACAATATAGCTATAACGTGCGCACGAAATACTAACTTGTGGCCACGAAATAGGTATAATGTGCACACGAAATACTAACTAATACTATTAATATCATTCCTGGACAGCTGGGTAAGCAAATCGAGCGCACCGCCTTTAGGGTCTAAGGTAGAGGCATATGAGGGGCTCAAGCGACATGATGGTCAGGGACAGTCTGATAGAATTTTATTTTAGGCTGAGCTACAAAGACATTCTGAAAAGCCTGGCATTGCAAGGAACCATCATTACCGAGAGACATTTAAACAGGATATAGAGAGCCAGGTTACTTTACCGGCGAAGGCACGACTTAGACGCGAGGATAGATTTCATTGTTGACCAACTGCAAGGCCCTGGAAAGGATCACGCTTACCGGTGGATGTTTACAAAGTGTAAACAACACGGTATTTCTATCAGAAAAGAAGACGTCAGGATCCTCCTCTCTCTACTGAACCGGGCCCCATCGGTTCCCAAGTTCGCCAGACCAGACTTCTCTGAAGGAGGCAATATTTTGCTCAGGGACCCAACTTTGTGTGGCACATAGACTCATATGACAAACTGAAGCCATATGGGATATGTATTAATGGCTGCATCGACGGGTTTTCACACAACATCATTTGTCTGCGGGCCACCCTCACTAACAGCGACCCGAAAGTTATCGGCGGGTACTTTGTGGAAGCAGTGGAGAGCTGTTCCACAGGGGCTGCCCAAGGCTGCCCAAGGGGGCTGCCCAAGGCTCATACAAACCAACATGGGCACTGAGAACGTGGTAGTCAGAGACCTTCAGCGGTATTTACGGAGAAATGACGTGGATGACAGAGCAGCGGAGAGAAGCTACATCTTCGCTTCTGGCAGAACTGAAGGACGAGGGATTCTTCGCTGGGAATTTCATTGACAAAGCTCTGTCACAGTTCTGTTTCATGCCAATCTTTCAGGTAAATAGCCTATATTATGATTACAGCAAGAAATCCAGGAACTGTATCATCAACTCTACATTACTTTCATGTAATCTCAGAGATCTAAGCCACTGTGAGTTTGTTTATTTAACGTGTGTGATGTATTGATGCTTTAGACTGTTGTGGAAATAAGACACATCACAATGTAATTTAAGCTACTTTTATTTGCTTTACACAAACTTTTGTTTTTCTTACCCACTGCAAAGTCATTGAAGAAAGTGGACTATATTTCACTTATTATAGGCCCTAATCACTGTTTAGAAATGCACTGCATGCCAGCTGTGACTGAATTGTTCCTGTTTCTTCAACAGGAGGTATTAAATGACATCCGGGGTGTTTGGAATGCTTGGAGTTCCCATCTACCATGTCCCAGGCACTTGATTTGTATTTTCATCTGAGGGACACGGTTTGTCCACAGTTATTTGAGGCTATTTAAATGGACACAAGCATACACATCATGTAGTACATTTGGTACTTTAGTGCATGTTTTTACAGCATAATGTACATATTACTTTTCATGTTTGTGTGTTTAGAGAGTAAGAGTAACTAAGTAAGTGGTAAGAAATGTTTGACTCAAATAGTTGATGAATCTTTTTGGGCTTGAGTTATTATCCTTCAATTCCAAAATATTAAACTTGTCAAACTGTAAAGGCTTCAAAAGTCATTCATAACAAAGTTGGGTTGTTACATGGTTTTGGTATTTTGCTTTAGGTTAAGGTTCTAACAAAAAAAAACAGATCTCTTATTGGCATCACCTAAATGGTAACACAAAAAAAGGTATCCATCTCTAACAAGGACAATAGCACACTGAGCAGGAACCTCACAGACTGACAATGATATCAGAAATCTAATCTTATGATCAATTAGACAAGAAGACCAAGTCGGCTACTGTATAGTGTATCATCAATGCTCCATATGTTTCCTGAGCATGGTTTTGTTTTTGAGCAAGAGATTAAAACAAGAGAACTGTGTCTTTCATAACAAATCACAGCACATTTATAACACTAGAGAGTGAGGTGTAAAATGGGTGGCGTCATTAGAAATGTTCAAGTGTAAAGATGTATAGAATATAAGAGAGACAGGAATTTTTTTTTTTTAAATACACCATAGTCAAAAACAGAACAGGTTGTATTTTGTATTTTGTATTTTGAACAGTTTTCAAACTTCCTGTTAGCCAGTACTGTACTGACAGTTCTAAAATACACAACACACACACAACACACACACACACACACACACACACACACAGGGCAAGCAAAGACAGCAGCTGCAGGGGCTTACAAGCTCATCTTCAAGTTTCTGGATCGCATCTTCTTCAAGTTTGCGCTCCATCAAAAATTCTCGCAGCCAAGTATCCATAGTTGACCTCTAAACCACAGGAAAACAAAATTAATTTACAAAATTAATTAACAAGCAGTAGATAGACACTATGATTCCTGCAAATACAGTGTAAATTAATATATTTATTTTACAACTCGGTGCACTCTTAATGCCTCCCGTTTATTTCTGGTGAGAGCTGCACATTGTGGAGCAGATTTAAACATTATACTCAAGCTCTGACACTGTCCTATGAAATCACTTTAGTCTTTGGCAAATCAAAGTGGCATGTGTAAGGGAAAGTGTTAACATAATGGTTTAACTGGTTTCTGTGATTTTATTGAAGGACAAATGTCCAGAGAACTCTACAGACACATTCAGTAGTTCAGTCAGACCAACAACCTGCAAAGCTATACAAACTAGATTCTGATCACTGATAGGCTATAGGTTCCCTTGGCAACGTATACAGTGAGCGCTGCCATAACTGCACGGCTACGTCCGGTAGCATCATTAAACGCAGCGGTTCATGCCTATGTATTCCCTCAGCTGAGAGTCTGACACACATGATGCTACTTTCAAATTAGTATTTCGTGCGCACGTTATAGCTATATTGTGGCCACAATTAAATTTTTTTTTTTTTTTGGCCATGTCACCAGAGGGGCTCCGTAGACTGTAGTGTAGTACACTATCAATGTCCATCAGTATGTTTTTGTTTTTTGTTTTTGGATGTTGTGTGATTTAATGTTGCAAGTTGTTTATTCTGCTCGAGTATGCGTCACTGTCTGCAGGACGAGGTATTCACCTCCCAGGCAAAGTAACAGCTCAGTAGAAATACTGAAGTATACTTGTTCACATTTGAGTGGTGGGAGTGTTGTTTTCATTTTATGTAGTTCACCATGTGGCCCTTAGACCAACACTTCTCTCCACTGTACACTACCCATGTGGTCGTCATGTTCACAGTATGCTGTAGCTGTTCCATCTGCATTCACTGTTGGTAACTTTAAACCTTCTAGTGAGCTGAAGTCATCATCGACTGTAATAAATTGTCTTTAATTTATTATTAGACACAGAGTTTGTTTTTTTTTAAACTACAAACATCGTATGCTTTCTTCTTCTTTTTTAGTAGATGTTTTACTGGCCACTGTTCATCTAAGAACTATTGACTTATCCTCAACTTGTCTTGTTGATTTTGTTTGTGGATGTCTTCCAGAGAAGGAACTCTGTAAGATCGTGGTGGGGCTGATTATTGCAGTTTGTAGGTGTGGAGGAAAAACACTTTTAGTTATTTGCAGCTTGTGTTGGTCTTTAGTGTTGTTTATTAATAATATATTGATGGACTGATTTATTTAGTTAGCACCTCACATCAGTGTCCTGCAGTGGCTTACAGATATAGATTTTATTTGCCTTATTTATTATTTTTAATGAATTATTTCTTCCCCTCAAAGTCTGTTTGGTATTGCAGTTTCTTGGTGTGATCCTGAGACTGAGCTATGATACTGTTTTAATAAGACACTTTAAATGCTTTAGCCTGCATCATTTTACTTAAATAGTTACATCATTTTCTATGTGTTCTTTATTATTGCGGCATGAGATATTTCTTAAGTTGCTCCAACTGAAGAAAAGGGGACTCAGGAAGAATGTATGTCATGAAAACCCTTATATCACCAGTCTAAACACTGCAGACACCTCATTCTGTCGCTGCTGTGTGAAGATGATGCATACTCTGTTCTGTATATTGCAGTAATCTAGTACTTGTGCATGCATTTAGCACCCTCGCTATGCAACAACTGTTATTTCCGTGCCTTTTGTGTATCAGGCTCACTGTATCAGGGAGGCGTGGAGAAGATGATAGATCCTGAGAGCTTACTGCATGCAGAGGCCTTGATTTCAAGTAGTGGCTAACCATTCATTTTAAATAATTTCATGTTTCCCTCCACCAGTTCTCTGTCCTTCCAGTGCTATTGTCAGAGCAATTGTGGCAACATATTATTCAGAGTATGGCAGCCATTGTCTTGTTTCTTCAGGGCTGACAAACTTGTTTTTAATCTGTATTATTTCCTAACAACAGGAATTTAAAAAAAGGGATACGCTCACACAGAAGAGCTGCCAATCATTTAGCTGAGGATAATGTAAGTTTGCTAATGTATCACCCTGTTTTTTTTTTATTGAGGAACATACTATATAAGACATGTATTGATAGTAATAACCTGTTAGGGGATATTCTGCTCTTCTTTTTTGCGACAAAGATAATTAACGAACTAACTTGTAAAAGAGATCAGAAGATTTTCCGGAACCTCACAAACCTGAAAACGGACGCTGAAGTTTTAAAACATTTTTAATAGAAATAAAATTTTGTATAAAAAAAAAACTAAACATGCTTCACACACTTCATTAGTTTTCATGAGGATTTACAAATACATAGTCAGATAGCCAGGCACTGTATCTTTTTGTACATTTTCCCCGATTTTAGGATATGTCAGGACATAAAGCAGACATCATCAATCTATTTAATAACATACATTAACTTGCCATTTAATTTGGTCAGCACTCACATTTTATTCTGCAACACAAATGGTGTTGAAAGTAATACAGGGAGGGAGGGCATGAAAAACAGCATTGAATTCACAACACAAATGACCCCACCATGTTTTCCCCAAGACATTAGAGGGCTTTTATACTGCACGAAGCCAACTATTAATCTGTTCAGCGAGCTGAGGGTGATGGATAGAGATATTGTATACTTTTGCAATTAGATTTTCATTTGTTGAAAAGCCTTACAACTTCCTGACACCTCCTCTGTATCATGAGAGTGCCTGAGGAGGACATGTATAGTAATGAATTTTCTCAGTGACTGGTCCATTATGGATATCACCTTCAGGGCATATTGCACGATCCTCTCAAGGGCATACTTCATCTTAATTCCCCTCCTAATGGATCTGTACAGCTAAGTTTTACCCTTACGTGACGTGTGACCAAGAGAGTAGCTGGTGGCAGTGATGGGAGGGTCATCCTGGATGGCAGCTTACAGTTAAGATCTCCTGGCTAAAATGGTGTTTATTTTAACTGGGAGCTGCTGTTTCAAAGGACATATAGGTATGCGAAGGGCAGTGGCAGTCTGGGGCTAGCTGGTAATACAAATCATGGCCTCACTTAAGCACAGATAAACAATCACTCACTAGGCCTTCACCATTTGAGAACAGTTTTTAATGTACAATAGGCTTGGGCCCAAACAATTGTTAACAACGCTGCAACAGAGTTTAAACGCATTCCAGAGATATTATTTTTTCATTTTCTTAGTGTCTCTTTTTTTTTTTTTGTAACAACACAACACAGGATGTTGAAACTGGCATGCTCAAAATCAGCAGAGACCGTCTTATACATGTAGTCATTCTTATTAAGTCAATGTAAACCTGTAAGAGGAAATAAAAATACATGGAGTCTGGTACAGAATTTGTTGCATTGTTGAGATGATCACGGTTTCCAGTCACTTGACTCGTGAGACCGAAATACATTTAGAAATAAAAAAAACAAACACAAACCCCTCTTAGAAAATCCATGGACCACGTTTTTCATGCCTTTTTGGTGTTGATTAATCCCTTGTGATGCCTTGAGGATTTTAAGATTAATTATAGTTTGCAAAACTGGCAGACAACATTAAGAACACCTGAACATACTCTTGATTTTAGTTCAGTTTCAGTCAGCGCTGCTCAGGATGACAGGTAAGTCTTTGAAAGAGGGCATAGCTGAAATGTAAACACTCAAAAGGAAAGCTCCATCCTTCAGTCTCCAGGCCTCTGCCATGCGAGTATTTTTCATTATTCTTTTTTTGTGTGTGAATTCTTGTGAGGCAGACAGATGATGGAACCTTACAATTGTACTGTTATCTGTTCTGGTCCCCTGTTTTGTCCATCGCTGCACTTCTTTGTGGTCTCCCCTCGCCATGTTACGTCTTTGAGCTCTTTGCTCCTCTGATCTCCACCCGTACAATGACACATACTTTTTTTTTCTTTTTTTTTTTTTTTTTTCCCAGCCATGTGAAATTCCACAGCATGTTTTCTTCTCCATCCATCACGGTGGAAATCCTGAATTATAGTAAGAACCTCCGTCCTTTAGATTGCATGGTTGCTGTAGCTGATGTAGGTTTGCTTTGTTGGGAAAGCTGAAAGAGAACAATGAGAAGAGGGGACATTGAGTGTCAAATGGAGTCAAGGTGAACTATTGTGACCTATGAGATGAGGAAGACTCGGGTGTGTGGGCATTTTTGTTTGACTCTGTTTCCCTGGTGTAACAAGTGTAAGATGAATAGCTGAAAATTTGTGCTCAGTTGCTGACCCGTTCTCATGCCAAAGTGTAGCATAAAAGCCAATAATTCTTAAAGATGCCTCAGCTCTCTGGCCATATTTCCCCCAAAAATACATATCCTGTATTGCCTACAGCAGATGGGGGTGTTCAGTAAAGCCCTGTGGCCCCCCACCACCTCCTTTTCCTGCAGCTACAAGGTGTCAACTTTCCAGTTGTCTCCCCAGACCGTGTTAGCCGATTCGCTGAGGTGGAGCAGATAAATCCTGACATATCGCCACCAGATCTCGGCAGTTGAGGAAGCTGGCCCAGACAGGAATTTTTCAATTTCATCAAGCCATATATCCACACTGGCGATGACAATGACAAATGGTGCTTATTTAAATAGCCATGCACTGTATAGCCCCTGTAAACGGTAACCCCATCAGGATAAATTGCTGCTGGCTATCAATTCTGTGTCTTTGCCTTCTAGCCACTTATTGTAACAAAATGCCCTATTAACCCTCCACAGAAACTTAAAGCAAGATAGGAATTAATGTTGCACTGCGTAGCTATTCTGATGGGCCTCACAGCAGTGAGCCATTGTTACCACAGTGCATTGTCATACATTTTATATTGATTTCTGCTTTTGTGTTAACAGTAAATACAATGTCAGCTCTTTTATTCTTCAGTGAAGGGAAACATTTCTCACTGCTGTTGGTATTAAGAGTAAGGGGTAAATACAACTTTAAAATGTGTGACAATAAGCTGGGTTCCCTGTTAGCACAGGTCAGACAGAGGGAATGAATCTCTGCTGACAGACGTGACCGACTGAAACCTTTCCCTGCAAGACGCAAGCAGAGGAAGAGCGTCTTGGATGTCTCATGACTAATTTCTGCTGACTCAGCTGGTGAAGTCATTATTTATTTGAGTGTGTCACTGTTACAGTCGCGCCAATCACTTCTTTTGTTTTTTTGGCATTGAGATTGGAAGGGCGTACGTGCTGAGGGATTCAGCTGCATCAGGAAGGAGAGCCAGATGCCGCTTGATGATTTACAATGTGTTTAAACTCTGGCTGCAACAAATGATTTTCATTATTGATATCCTGATTATTATTTCATTCAACTGATTGATCTATAGCTTGTCAAAACATAGTGAAATATGCCCTTCACAGTTTCCTGGAGCCCAACATGAGGTCTTTGAATTGGTGGTTTTATCCAAAATAAGAGATAGAAAAAATATATTAAGAATAAGAAACAGTTAACAGGTGCAAATTCTTGTCAGTAAATGTTTGGCTTCATAAATAACTCAAACCAGTAGATTAAAGTAATTTATGAAAACTTTCACTGGCATTGAGATGAAGTTGTTAATGACTAAGACCACATTACAATTGAAGTAATTTATCTGGCTTGCAAATACATTTCTTCTTGTATTTCAGAGAAATCATTTCATTTTTTTTTGATATTTTAGGAATATGCATACTACGTGTACGCTACGTGTCCATCAAATATAAAGCCCGGCTATTTCTTGGCTGGGAGCAGAGGCCAAGCAACCAGCAGAGACTCCTGCCTTTGACAAGTAATTGATTATCAAAATGTTTCAGCACTAGTTTAAATGTTGCTGGGGTGTAAATACAGAGAATAATAGTCAAAAGTACATGTTTAGCATGTGAAATATGTCAAGTTTCATGTGCAGCCACAAAATTCAACTAATGATGAAAATCAGGTCATCAAACAAAACAAAAACTGCAAAAGAACAAAACAGGGCTTCTGAAGTATTCAGCAAGTAAAATTTAAGACTTTTTAATAACACAGCAACTAATGTAATACCTGTTACAGATGTGCTACTGGTAGGTAGGTATAAAGTATAAAATATAATAAAAAGCAGTGATAAGGACTGGAATTATTTACCTTCAGCATAATTTTACTGACACAGTAAGTCCATACAGGGGTCAGGGGAAATTTCCAGGTGGTTTTTGCTAAAATTACAAACAAAAACGTTTACCAGCTATACACTTTATAACTAGGCTGCCTAAAGGGCTTTTTAATACCTTCTAGGGCCTTTTCTGAATAAACTTAATTTTAAGCTCCCCACACACATAACTGAGAATCCAGTAATGCTTCCTCTTGACACAAAATCCCGCCCCCACGCCCCCACCCTTCAATAATGGTGGCACATTTACTGGACTCAATGAAGTATTAAATAAACTGCTACACAGCTGTTAATTTGTAATTATTTTTTACTATGCTTCCTATCTCTGCATCAATTTATTTGATTTACAGTCACTGAAGGACAAAACATACCTGAGGGAAAAAATAAAACAAACAAAAAAAAACCCAAAAAAACAAACACTAGGTACTTCCTCATTAGCATTCATGTTCTTACATTGTGTTTCGAGGCTTTCGCACAGCTCAGTCTTGGCTTCTCCGTTGGGTCTGAGTCCAGCCTTGGGGTTAAACTTGTTGGACATGGTGGCGGCGGTAACCACGGCCTTGAGGCTGCGTGTACGCTTGGGCACATTCTGCTCGGGGTGGAAGAGAACTACGTAGACCTTGGGCATGTAGAGCAACCCGAGGGACACTGAAGCACTCAGGCTCACCGAGATGGTCAGTGTGGTTGTTTGGATGTACATCTGCAGGAGAAACACCAAACATGCAGAACACACACAGTTTAGCCCTTTTTCCTGGGACTGGATGCAACAGATTTTTCTATATGGGCAGTGGCCTGTCCAGTGCAAGTGACATCTGCTGTGTATCATTCAGATTAGAGTGTCCAATGACCCGTTTGTTGGCCAAGCTGTTGTTGAAGTAGTTTCTGCTGTGTCCAGTAAAGGCTTCAGAACTATTTAATGCAAGCAATGTGATAAAAATTTGTTTTTAATCAGCATCTCATCTGCTTTTACAGTTCATGTGCTGAACCAGCCAAGGCCACCGTGTTTGTTTAATTTTCTGCCATACTAGTTTTAATATGGCCATCATGTCAACCTGAACACAGATTTGATAACACCAGTCGATTGAATCCTATTCTGACTCATAACAAGCAGGCCCATTAAAAAAGAAACAAGCTCATGAAAATTTTACACATGGTCGAATCCTCTGAATCATGAGGGAGGGCAACACTGAGTATCATTCTCAGGCTTTCCATTTTAACTGTTTGCAAAGCTGCTGCAAATTAATGAGTCACCTTCAGGGAAGCGTTTAAGAAGAAGGAAAGCTTCTGTAATTTCTATACATTGCACTGTGCTGTGACTGCTTGACTGGCCATCTGAGAGAAATTAACTTGGAAATTGTGTTAGAGAATTTACAATGTGATGATACTGCAGACTGGAATGCATCCAAACATCCTGGTATTCTCTGCCGCAGGGGTCCCAACCTTCTGAAGACTGGCTGACAAGGGGAGGTGTTGGTATGGGCACAGCCAAAATAAAGTGCAAACATTTGGATATTAAAAACACACATTAGGCCTTTGGTCTCCCTACCACCTCAGAAGAGACTCTCAAGTTCTCTCAGACTCTCACTGTTTTTGTTTTTTACTTTCTGCTACCTTGGTATAACAGCAATATGCCGCCTTCACACCATAATCAGGAGCTTCTGTCGAAAGTTAAATCCAGTATGAACACTAGAGCCAATTTACTTAATTACAGACCTACTTGTATGTTTTTATATTAGTTAACGAACCTTGCAAATACAGCGTGTACTGTAAAATAAGCTAAATTAAGCTATTCATCTGGTGTGACAACAAGTCAGTAACCTTCTTAAAATAATGCGAAAAAGTTGGAATAACCAGAGATTTTACTGTTCACCCAACTCTGCTCCACAATGCTGGATGGCCAGATGGCTCACTATAGTATATTTACTCTAATGTGGGCAGGAGATGATATTCAGCATCATCTCAGGAAGAAATTACATATATGACAATATGAGAGGCCGTTATTATTGGCTTTTACAATGCAGGTGAACGCACTGCATCCAGTGACCCACAGAGTGTGAATCCAAATATGGAAACAATAAAGAAAAGTTTCAGTGTACTTTGTCACTCTTACAAGTTCAAAGATTTAACAAAACTGTCATCGCTAATCCAAATTGGATCTAACAGTTATTTTCATTATCAGTGAATCCAGATAATCTAGATATAAATTGTCAGAAAAAAAGTCACAGTACCTCAGAGCCCAGTGCCGCTCTTTCATATGTTTCATTTTGCTGGACCAACAGTCCGGAGCCCAAAGATATCCAGTTTACAGTGATACACAACAGAGAAAAAACCAGCAGATCCTCACATTTGAGAATCTGAAACATGCATGTTTGGCAGTTTTGCTTCAAAATTTACTGACGTGACATGACATGAATTGATTATCAAAATAGGTGCCGATTACATTTCCTGTCAATTGACTGACTAATCGTTTCAGCTCCAATTTGATCAGTAGGCAAAAAATTCCATCCTGATTTTCCAGCATCCAGCACATGCATTGTATATTTCTCTGGGGGACAACATAAGCCATCGCTAAAGTATTTTCCACTTTAAGTTCCCACACTGCCTGAAGCAGAAGCTTTTGTTTTTGTTTGTTTTTCACTTTTAATGGCATTTAATAAGACTCACTTTCCATTTCTGTCTTCTTAGGTTGGTTTATTTAATAGTTAATAAATTATATTTCTTGATATCAAAAGAAAAAAAATTTTCTCTGAGGGATGGGACAAGCAGATTTTCAATGTAAAACACTTCTGTGGGCGACAGTGATCTGAATTTACAAATTACAAATTAAACCACTGTTGACTGAAATAATAAATAAATCTGATCTAGAAATCAAATCAGAATTGAGTACTTTTTGTGGCCATGATAGAACGAATTAAAACATGCTCTTATTCAGAGGCTTTGCACTTTTAACTGTAAATATTTTATACGATTCTAACTTTAAAGTAGTAGCTCTGTCTTTTGGCAGGGTGAGTTTTCATCAGCTACTAAGTCGCCCCCAGTAGGTCCCTGCTGGTTTTTCATCAAAGCATTGTAACATTTAGCTCCCCAGATGTGAGCTCTGCTTGAATATCTTGTTTGTTTTTATCATTTGTGACTCTCCACGATACTTTCCCTCCAGACTGGCTGCATCTCATCTCAGCCAGCCCTGAGACCATGTGGGGACTTCTGCCTGGTGAGAAGAATGGAAGAATGGAGGCAGTATGATAGAGGGACAGCTGCAGGGGTCCCCTCCCAGCTGTAGGGAGTGTTAACCAGTGAACTGCTCTGGGCTCGGTTCACTGCTGCCTCAGGGACAGACTGTTGAACCCAAGCTGTTACTCGCGTAAACAGAGAAAAAAAAATTCTCTGCTGCTTTTCACCCAAGAAGAGCTTCTAAGCCAATCTGTGTGGTCACTGACATGTACTGTAAGATAGTGAGAGAAGAATGAAAAACTGTAAGAAGTTTAGAAATAAGTATTTCTAATCTACTAGAAATAAGATTTTTAAAATGTATGTATTTGTTTTCTAAATATCAATATATATAGTTAATGCAAAATTTGCTCGATACACATGGCAGCAGAACATGATTTTCCTAAAATAATAGCTGCCAATCTATTACTGTTGTTTGACTAAACTCTTAATAAACTTAAAGATGAAATAAATTTTAGCTTTAGTTGAAATAAAACTGTTCTGTCAGCATCAAGTTTTAAAAGCTGACAAAATGTCAGACAAAACATACAAGGATCATGACAAAAATGTGAAGTATTTGAATTAACATCCACTATCAACGCAATAAATTGCTGTTACGCACAATATCTATGTGTTTTTTTACAGATACCGATGCATGTTTTAAAAGCTAACCCGGTCTGATTTATCAGTCAGCTCAAAGCACAATATGACCATGTATGATTCCACCAAAAGTCTGTACATTATAATACTAAATTAATGTCCAGCCCTTACTGGACAAATTATTTCTAGCTGATAGCATCAAGATGCCACTGTATTAAAATAAATAAATAAATCCCACTGTACTGCTCCATGGAGCTACAGTTCATTTGCTTACAAATGGAGTCCTGTTTTAGGTGTCAGACCAGCTCCAGTGTTCAGTACATTCATTTGTTTCCTCCTGATTGCAGTGTACCTGAGCATGCACCGACCGGAGCTCATCAAAGCAAGTTGCTGTATATCTCGCACACCTGTCGAGCCATCATCAGCTCTTGCTTGAGGCAAAACATAGAGGAAGCATGGCAGCATTAATGACTGAATGAGATGGGAGAAAAACTATGTGGATCGACGAGCACATATGTGACAAAAGGGGTTAAAGAAAATCCCACACCACTGCCCACGGAGAGTGTAAAGAACATCTGTGATAACTGATAAGATAACGTAAGATTAATGTAAGGTTTAATAAATGTAAACAGATTCTATTTTAAACCGGGGACTCTAGAGAGCCTCTGCTTCAGGATGCAAACTATCAAATTCATTTAAACTGCATAATTCTACATTAAGCTGCTGGGTTATTGCTCAGCATGCTATAGAAACATTCAGCAGAGGGACTTGCTGCATGAGAATTCACTATAATTGCACTCTAATTAAGCTAATAAACAAATAGAAGCCTTAGGGGACACAATAATATAGCTTCATGGGAGAATGTCAGTTATAAAGATCACAATCCTTTGGCCTTGATTAGCATCACAGCCTGTTCACCCATTACTGGAGCTCCCTGAGGTCAACAGCCAAGACCCAGGGGGCTCCTGTGCTGTAGGTCTAATGAACACAACTGCTCTCTGAAGTCCAAGATATTACTCATCTCCCTTTGCTCTGTAGCATCAATCTTCATTATGTATTATTGGGCCTGCGGAACATTACTGTAAATAATGCTGTTTATCTTTGGCTTGAAAAGAAACAAAGAAAGAAATGGAAAGGGCCGCGGGGGTGGTAACAGGTAACAGGGACGAACATAGTGCACACACTGTCAGGAACACACTCCTGTCTGGCATTTGATCTCATTGAACTCCCTGAAACTCCCACTCTTTGTCTGACTAGTACACTAACAGCAGTTTTTTGTTGTTGGGTTGACAGTGCCAATAGTGTGATGGAGACTTCATAGAGAAATAAACACCACCACTCAATTCATCAGTCCATTCATGCACTGTAATAGCAGGACCTCTTTGTGTGGGCTGATTGAATTCGAATTGAGCCTATTGTGCTGAAGCCTCATTCCCATGCATGCTATTGTCCAACGCCCCTCCTCCTGCCTCTGTCTTAGAGACAGCCGCTGATTTAGACTGTTTCTCCAGGTAAGCAGGTGTCACATCTATTCCTGAAGCTAGCACACAGTTCGGTGATCACGCTCCATAGATAGACCAGATGTCCCTGTTTGAATGATAGAGAAAGCCTCCCATGGCATTCGTTACATTTATCCTGGCACCAGATGACAAATAAATGACTGTGCTTGTAATGCTGAGGCAGAGGGGCCTGCTGTAAACTGGTGATGAGAGCATAGGCAGCTAGATAAGGTAAATCAAGGCCTGGAGGAAGTGGAGCATTTAATTGCTCTGAAAGACGTGTCAACGTGGGCTGTGAGGCTTTGTGGGGCCTGTCATTTACAGTACGATGATTATGAGTTGTGTTTGCTTTGACATGTTAATTCCTTAAATAAGAACATTGTTTATGTAACAGCTCAGAGAATCAGTCACAGGGTTTGTTTTCTTTCATGAAGTCTAGCACAGCTAGGCAACAAAAGCCAAACGAAACGACAAAATACGTTGTTTGCTCTTGCAGTGCTCTTCAGATAAACGTATGCTAGTGTTGTCTAATCCGAAGCCCATGTTGGCAGGATGGTATCATTTGTCTGTGCTATTCCAAAATTGTTAAAAAAAATTAAAATAAAATCAATTACATGATGTGACAACGCTGCAGTAAAGGTTTGATCAAGACTGGTCAAACCACACAGACTGTTTCCACTAACCTGCACATATATTTTTTTGTTTTTAACAGTCAGGAAAGAGCATAAACCATACAACTGAGTAAATATACCACACAACACACATAACACACACAACATGACTGTTCAGCAATATCTGGGGTTCTGGCAGTAGATGACCCCACAAATCCCAACTGTCATGTGTTTTTGTACCACAACAGACATGGACAGCACCCAGCAGCTGGCACGCTTTATGTGCAGTGCAGTTTGGGCTGAAAAAGGAGAGGAAAAGTAGTACTGCAAAGTCTGCAAAGGGAACTGGATATGAGTGAACTATGTAAAACAAAGCCATCTTCAGGTAAAGCTGTTTATACCAACAGGGCTCTGGTGTCAGGTGACACACACTCTGATGTCAATTGCAAATATCAAATCTGTTTAAAATAATCATGTTTAATCAGATCACACACCATCTGATTTTATTTGCTTACTGTCAACACCAGGAACAGACCCAGTCCAGCTCGGTCCGATCAGTCGTCAGGCCCAAACGATTTTCATAATCGCCTCAACAGACGTAATGCGTGTCCCGGCCATTTAGTACCGGCACAGACACAACTTTGCCAGGGTTCAGAAAGTGGTTTGGGTTAAAAAAAAAAAGTACATTAGGATTACGCTAGGTTAGGGATCATCATGGTTACTCTAATAACCACAGATATGGAACAATCGTGGTCTGAATGTCAACATCAGCTCATTCAAATGAGTGACTCTGTGATAGCACCATACTACTTCAGAGCTGCAACAATTAGTCGGCACTGGGGGCAGTCTGTTGAAAGCAGTCGACAAAAACAAGGAAACTTATAGCTGCATAGTCTGATTAGACTAAACCATACTGGAATGTGAAGTTTTTCTGACTCAACACTCAAAGGTCCTTTTGGTTATATATTAAATATGATTGTTCTCTCTCAAATGAATAAAGAAAAAAATGCAGAACATTTCCCTAAAGCTAAATTTCCATTTTGAGTTCCATTTCATGTCTTACCTTAACACCGCTCACGGCAAATGGTAGAAGTTTTCTAAATGATAAAAGCGGAACTATCTCCCAGCCATTGTGTGTACAGTTTTCTACAGGAAATATTAATTAATGAGTGACTCGTATAATTTAGAGCAAAAAGAGTTTGTAAATTAAATTCATCTGAGGTATGGAAGAGGAAGAAACAAAAAGTAGGACTTTACTTACCCTTCAAAGATTTTTTTTTCACTTCTATTTTACTATTCAAAGCCATGCTAGCTAATGGATTACCTCATCCTCCAAAAAAGCTGTTCAATCTCTCTGTGATTGTATAATTCTCTTTCATCTTCAGAGAGGAGATGGGATGATTAAACAAAGAGCATGCTGATATCCATGGCTGCTGTTGACATGCGACTTAAGATGTGCAACACTCCCTTTCAAAAATAATGTGGACTTGGACTTGCACTTGGACTGCTATTTACAATGGATGGTGTGTGTATGATAATCAAGAATGTATAGCAATTTTAGTACATTTTCCTGAATGTATTTCAGTAATTGTAGCACAAAACAAGCAGTTTCTATTGACCTCAGGAGATTGTTCCTTGTTTTCAACATGTAGAAGCTGTTACTCAGTTTTAGTGCTGACACCAGTGATTTATGGGGTATGAAAAGGCCACATCCACAGCAGTTTTAGGCTTTGTGATGTCAACACAACATGCAGCATATGAAAATCAGTCATTGTAGTGCTGGTCACATACTGCATTATTAATGTAATGCAATTGGCTGCAGTCATATGCAGATTTTCTGCAATGCTGTAGACTATAGAAATTATTTGGGGATGCTGAGCGTCATACACACTCGGTCTCTCAAGAATATGTTTTCACAAAGGTAACTATCACAGCCAGTTTTCCAGGCCAGCATTTTGATGCATTGTTTTGTTTAATCCCAAAGGGGAGGAGGTAAGGATTAATTTGTTGCATCTGTCAGACCCATGCTGGCACCGCTGATAGTGTCCATGCCAGTATGAGGCTTTTCCCTTTCTCTTGTAGCCACTGCCAAAAGACCTCTTTCAACTGGATCTACACATTTCTTCTGTGTCATTGTTGTACCCCTTTGGCGTTGTACCCAGACTGTCTACTCTGGATGTGAGTTCCAAGCCCTTTTGAATCCCTCTTGACCTGTACCCTCCCATGCTCCCACTGGATGTGATCCAGGTCCACAGTTCATGAGGTCAGGCACATTGATTTAACATGGGAATACGAGTGTGAGCTTGTGCTTGTGTAAACAGCTCATGGGTTTCTAATGCACTGTGGCATACAGCCGTCACATATATGTGAGTCACAGGCTTGCATGCTGCCTGCAGAGCTATTAGATAATGCACTCATAAATCTCTGTGTCCACACTTGGTAGATGGTGAGTGTTTTCACAATCTGAGACTTTAACATGACATCCCCTTTTTAGCTGTTGTTTTAGCTGCTGAGTTCTGTTAACCTCATTTCTAAAAGTGCTGTTGTCATTAAAAAAAGACAGGGCTGAACTGGTCATGGCTGGTACACAACGGCAAAATGTGACGATGGGTTGCGTTACACCTTTCTTTATTTTAAGGGGTCACAAACCAAAAAAGGTTGGGAAGTTTTATCTATGAAGATCAATCAAATTTCGTTTGTTGATCTTGTGTTTTGTATGTAAAATCATCTGTAAAGTAATTAGCAACTACAGACATCAGACAAATGTAGCACAGTCAAATATTTCTCTCTGAAATGTGGATTAGTAGTACAGAGAAGCAGAAAATGAAAATACCCCAAGCACAAGTACCTAATGTTTTTGTTAAAATAGCTGTCCAGATGTGCATCTGCACACACAATACAATATTGTTTTGTACATTACAATACTGTAAATGGATTCCAAACAAACCAAAAGAAAATAAGAAAACGAACAAATGAAGAAATGAACAGAAGAAATAAAAAAGGCAAGTTAAAAGATTTGGTATTAGACAAACATTTGTGCGGCTGTGAAGATTTCTAAAAACCCTTAACGTATTGCCCCGAGACAAAAGAAAACTAGAAGCATTTGTAAGCTTACCTTTTCTGTGGACTGCGAAGTGCCAAAGAAGATTGGGATGAATGCTAGCCAAATAATGCAGGTGGTGTACATGGTAAAGCCAATAGGTTTTGCCTCATTGAAGGTCTCCGGCACCCCTCTGGTTTTAATGGCGTAGACTGTACAGGTGACCATGAGCAGCATGCTGTAGCCCAGCAGGCAGATAAGAGACAGGTCAGAGATGTCACACTTGAGCACACCACGAGCCAGTACTGGGTTAGACGTCCTCTGGTCCTCATAGTCAATAATGGCCTTGGAGGGATCTACACCAAACCAGATGCACACCCCGAGCAGCTGCACTGAGGCCAGGGTGAACGTGATGACTAGTTGGGAGGCTGGAGAGATGAACCTGGGTGCACTCACAGACATGGTTCCCTGCTCAAAGATCCGGTAAATACGATTGGTTTTGGTCAGCAGGGCGGCGTAACTAATGCTCATCCCCAGACCCAAGAAGATCCTGCGCAGGGAGCAGATTCCTACGTCAGGGGTTGAAATCATCAGGAATGTTGTGGCATAACAGAGGAAGATGCCAGTTAGCAGCACATAGCTCAGCTCTCGGCCCGATGCTTTGACAATGGGAGTGTCGTTGTGGCGGATGAACGTGACCACCACAAACAAAGTGGCCATGATGCCAACGACCGCAATGAGCACGGGGATGACTGCCCATGGAGAGCTCCACTCCAGCTTAACAATGGGGATTGGAACGCAGCCCGTGTGATTTTCATTGGGCCGCAAATCAAAGCGACACATCTTACATGTGTAGGTGTCCGCCTGGTACTGATAACCATCACATCGCTCACAGTGCCAACAGCAAGGGATGCCCTTCACGATCTTCTTGCGCTCACCAGGCTGACAGGGCTGGCTGCAGATTGAAAAAGGGATTTGACGAACACCGCCAGGCCACTGCATCGAACGAACCTGCGAGGAGGCAGAGAGACACAGGCAGACATGAATGGACACAAAGACCGACAAGAAGAGATTTGTGCTAAGCTGTCTGTATCCTGTAAAATGGTGGCGTGTAGAGATAGTGATGCTTTACTTATCCAAAGAGATCCCCAGCATTCCTGGAGGTCAAGGACAGTCTGAACAGTCATGTTTGAACTTGGGCAAGTATCAATCTCCCATTCTACTTGGTTTTATTTGTTTACTAAAGGGTAGCAAAGGTCAATCCAGGGGTCAAGGGGAAATGCTTCTCATAGATTCAGCAAAATCTTCCAATGGGAAGTCAAATTATCTGAAGGGCAGGACACGGGAGGAAAAGGGGAAACCCACTGTTTGCACTGCAGGGAACTGACAGTGCTTCATGTTTCAGTTTTATTTTTTGCTTTCGTAAATAGTTGTGTTCAAAAATCAATACTCAGCTGTTGCTGATTAGAGGAATGCACAAGCCATCCATGTTACAATCCATTTCAGAATACTACTCTCCTTTGTGGATTTGGCCCCTTTTACAAGCGTACTTTTAAAGAATGAAATTCCTCATTTCAAATGGGTCTGCTCTCTTTAATGTTATCAATTTTATTCAATTGTGACTGTTTATCCAAAGCTGGTAAATTTGTCTGTAAATGTGCATTTAATTAAGAACTCAAAGAGCACTAATTAAATACAGCCAGCTTTAGAGTCAGAACTGGCACGTTCCACAGTAGGTGCCTACCACAAACCTCGCCTTTTTTTTTTCTTCCTTTGCAGACGTTGTTGAAAGAGGTAAAGAAGACAAAGCTCCTCTCAAGCTGCTTCATGTGTTCAGTTGTACTCTCCTTTACCGGCCCAAGGCCTCCTCTTCATTTTGTCAAAATATAATTTGTTTGGTTCCTTTATGTAATTTACTGTTATAATACCGTTACTTCATCACTTCCCTTGCCCACAGTATTGTTTTTGGAAGTCAGTGACACCGTCTGGAGAGATGATTTTAAATATGTCTGTCCTTAAGCTCTCATGGCTTTCTTTTAATCACAGTCCGCCCTGTTTATCATTTAAAGCGCCCTCTGGATATTTACACCTTTGAAGATGGCACTAAGCGCTATCAAATGGTTTGGGAGGAGTTAGTGAGCACACACGCAGCTGCAGAGCCGGGGAAAACAACTTTTCAGAGAGGGATTTTCATTGCAAGCACTAACACTTTAAAGCTCAATGCAGTCAAACATTTTGTGTTGACACAGTGTGTTTGGGAGCACAGAACAGAAGGAGCAATGCTTACGTTAAGGTGGAGCTGATCTGTCCAGTGGCCGATGATTTTATATTCAGCTGTTCGGTTTCGGATCTGGTATTGGTAGATCTCATAGCGTCCGGGGGCATCTCCATTTTCGTTGAAGAGCACAGGGTTGCCAGCTATGCCTAAATGAGAGAACAATCATCATCATCATTTACTGCACATCACTGAGTTATTTTCTGTCTTGTGAGCTTGAATCTGTGAGAGCAAACTAATGTGCTGCCATTGTTATTGCAGTTATTATAGTTATCATTCCAGTACATTAGAAACCAATATTATGTTTGTGAATCTAAAACATTTTTTTTCTCTTCTATGTCTTTCTAATTTGGCAAGATGGCTGAGAACATATTCTCAATTACTGTGTATGAAGGAGACATTTCCTTTTGAGAGCATATATACACTAAGAATTATGGTCATATTGGATGATTCTTGGGCATATGCTGAAAGTTCAACGCCAACATTCAAAGCCATTGCAGGAAGTAATGTGTTGTGTTGCAAGGCAGAAAGCATGTGTAGTGTGGTTGCTGGCGTGGAGGATGGGCACGTAGTGTGTCTGACATTTATGCTGTGACAGACCAATGATTAATGTTGGCTTTTGTGACCACGAGCTTACCAGGCCTGGTTCCAGACTTCTGAATCACTGTCCCCATTTCCGATTTGTCGAGCAGTTCAAATATGTCTGGTATTTTGCTCAGGGATTGTCGGCTAAACAGAGATCTGCAGATGTAAACTGATAAAACTCAGCTCAGCCTGACACCACTCTAACTGGTTAGTTGAGCAACCCCTTGTATTTGGTTGGGCTGAGGACTGATGGACCAGAGGCTGGCATCTATTTCTGTGCTGCCATGTATTGTCTGGGTAACAACAGAATATTCAGTGTGTACTGGTCACTCATTCAGTTGGCTTGATACAGTCAGTTAATAACCAGCACTCTCAGGCATATTTCTGATTGACTAAGTTACACAGCCACCAGCTGTCTATTAAGAAAGGGTGTCCATAAGCGACTAAATTTAAATTTGATATATGGCAAGTGGAATCACAGATTGTACAAACCCTGGTACACCGGTGGGATTTAGAATGGAAACGTCATCTTGCTACATAGCTAGCAAATTGGATTCAATACGGACAAGTAAAGATCCCAGAAAATTGTTACAATCTCAAGTGTTCTTCTCACCTTAACAAGCAATGTACAAATATTATAAATAAATAAATCATTTTTAATTATATTCCAACATTAACATTGTGTATGCACATATGGAGGACATATGCAGACCCAGGAGCTGCCTTTTGCAACCAGCTTTGTTTTCCTTGCTACTGAGCCATGTCCATTAATGTGTTAGAATTTGTGCCTGAACCAGACACAGAAAAACTGCCTTTGAACAGCTGGATTTCCACAGGAGGTTCAGGGGTTGACAACTGAGCCCCCTCCTGACCTCAAACACACTTTCCTCACCATTCATTCCGTCCTCTGCGTTATCACTGTGATAACAGTGTATTCCTGTGTGCTGTTTTAAGACAAACTGTAACGATGTGTCACAAAGAAAGCACTCCAAAGATTTTTCTGTAAGTTCCCCAATGGAAACTTGATGAGCCACACTTCCAGTCCAGCGATCCGTTTAATCATGATGATACGTGGAAGGGTTCTCCTCAGAGGGAGAATGAGGGAACTTCATGTCTAATTGTTTTTCACATCAACTTTCACAAATGTCTACACCTTCCAACACTGATGAAAGCTGTAAGCCTGTGCAGTTTTTTTTTTTTTTCCACCAGAGCTGGTTTATTATTAAGTCTCCCAAAACACAATGAGCATCCCAGTTAAGAACAAAAGGGTAAACGTAGCCAATTGCTGCTGATGGATTTCTGCTGATGAGTATTTTTTTTCTTTCTCTTTGTTTCGACGGTGGAGGATGCGGCTCTCTAATCCACATCTCGATGAGTCAGCCCTGCTGGATTACGGCATTACCTATTTACTCAGCCTTGCCTGTGTGACAATGCCGCCCACACCGCAAAGCAGTTAGTGATCATGGGAGGATTACAGTGGCTTCACGAAAGAGAGAGGCTCTATGTTTATAAAAACATATTAAGCATATCAATACTGTTGGTAAACTGTCATATTGTCTGTCTATCAAAGATCTCAATCATTCCAAGTTTCTTTTTTTTCTCTTCTTCCAATTTCCTGAGCTTTTCAAAGCACATTGAGGCTGTCTGCCTTTCACTGTCATGGTTGGGGTTATGTTCTCAAGCCTGTAAGTGCTCATATGGTCACCACTGTCACTGAAAGAGGAAAATGGACCCTGAATGCCACACTGGTGGTTTTGAGAGAATAATGCAGTAAAACTACCAGCATAACACCACTGATATGATTATATTTAACAGCTTTATGGGTCTTTTGGTCATGCTTGATTTTCCAATTAAGACATTTCACAGAGTGACAGCTTTTTTTTTGTTACTGTGGCTTTGAGAAACTGTAAATCTGCATCCATATGCACACGTTACACTTGTTACCACTGCTCATATATTAAGTCTGATTAATTAAAGCCGATCAAAGATAATATATGTACATATACGTGTGTGTGTGTGTGTGTGCACGCAATTGCCTTAACTGAAGATATTACTCCTGCACTTACCGTTGTTTAGGTTCTTGTATTAAAAGAACTGTTAATCAGTTTGGGAGTGACAGCACCTTCCAATCCTGTATTTTTGTACTTTGATAGTCAGGCAAACCTTTTGGTTGGATCATGAATTGTGCCTTTGATGATGTTATTAACACTATTTTTAACAATTTTTTTTTTTCCTTAATTTTCATTTGTTCCAGGTTGATAACGACTGTTCAACCACCACCCTGATAATGAGACCTTTTGCTGTGCTACGTCAGATTTTTGGGTACATCTTGCCTGGGAAAAATCTTCATCACAGGTTTACATTTCAGACAGACATGACAGCCGTTTTAAACAAATCAAAGAAGTAAGTAATCAGCAACCGTGGCAATAACAATGAACTGAATACCCGACTAATCACACTGCTGGAACAGGAGGTGAATAGCAAGTGCAGCTTGCCATAAAAAATATATGTATTTATAAATGTAATGTAAGTATTACCACTTTAAGCAGGCATGTATGCATTACTTAAGTAACAATCAGGGGTTTCTCAGATGTAGTCTGACATTGTGCTGGCCCACCACATCACACCTCTCTGTTGTTAAGCACAATGGTGAAGCAAAACTAAAAGACAAATCTGGTGTCTTCTTCTTCTTTGGTAATGAAATGGCATATTAAAGCACTATGGAGAAACACTGTCTGTCACTCCTCTGGAGTCCGTGGTGTGTCTTCTTCATTAAGAGTGAGGAGAGTGGTTCATTTTGGGGCAGTATGGTCAATGTTTGAGTTGCAGATGAGGTATTAGGCCTGTCATGAGGCACAAAATACTTGTCTAAACAGTCCTCTCACCAGTCAGGGGCATAATGAGTTCCTCAGAGGCCTCTGCCACCGCTGCTTTGTGCTGTGTACTAATGTGACAGGGCAGCCTGAGGTCGCACACGTGTACCACAGGCTACTTGTTTGATTGTTGCTCTGTATGCTCTCAAAGAAATGCTGGGGTTAATGGAGTGCTTGTAATTACAGGTAATATTTAATGATTGTGGTATCCCCCCCCCCCCCCCCCTCCACTGCACATACACACCTTAAGAATTAGCAGAGTATGATCATTAATCCAACATGTGCTTGTTCTGCATGGATGCACAACCAGGACACCTTGGTGAATGGCAGCACAGCTTGTTGCCCTCTACACCGGTGATTAACTCTTAATGACCTGTACGCAGGCAAGTCATGCAGAATTTGGCACGGATCCACTTCATTTTTGAAGTGTGTGTGAGTCTTTCCTGACCCACCTGCCACTGTCATGACATTTGCATGATTATTCATTCATAGTATATAAGCTTCTGCTACCTAAAAGTGCTCTCCAACTGGGCTTCAAATGTTGGCATTATTCAAGTGGCATTCTCTTTAAAAATAAAAAAAAACCTTTATCAATCTGTCAAAGGCTTTATTCAAACAGCCACAATACATCTGGGCTTTGTGGCAACAAAGGAGAGAATATGGATATTATAAAATATTGTAAATTCTCACAGACAAGCCAGTATTTACATAATGGCAGAGTCTCCTTTAATAGCCAACATGAACAAATGAAGGGCAGGTAAAAAAAAAACATTGAAGAGGGGTGGAATTAGCCATGCTCTAATGACTACCATGGTAAATTCAGCATAATGTACATTTCCACAGCACCAATTCCATCAGTACAACAACCATCGCGTCATAGTCACTATTCTGTAAACACTTTCTTTAAACAGACATACTGCCTTCAGTTTTTCCAACTGTCTCTCTGCCCTTTTTGCAAGAAAGGTCAGATGTTTCAAATTCAGAACCTACCAGTAATGGAATGGATAATGTCCCTCTGAGCCACTGAAATGCATTTAATGTGAAACAGTAGTATTGAGTTTTACTGACAATGACTCAACCTGTGCTCCAAAAATTGGCAAACTGGAAGTGAAACTAATAAGCGAATATGAAAACAGTATTTCTGATGTGTAAGAGTAACTCAGAGAAGCAGAGTAGTCAATAACATGGTGAGTAGCGCTGAGGTAATGGACATTATCCAAGAATTATCAAGACAAAGGATACTAACCGATGAATTTTCAGAGATTCTTTTAGGTCAGTCACTTGTTTAACATTTTGTGATTAAACAATTAAACAGCGTGACATGTCAAAACATAGTGTAAGAGTAGCACAAACAGAGACGAGTCATGGAGTCAACAAACTGACTCAGTCATATCAGTTACACAGCACTAACTAAAGTTAGCTTTTATTAGCCGAAGTGTGCTTCAGGTCAGAGCAGAAAAAGTCGGGCTGTCGGAGTACTGAAGTGAGCACAGACACATTTTATTGCCTTTGCATTTAACTTCCTGGCCAGAGGACCCATGCTGTATGTCATATACCTCCCTCTCTCTCCTGCTCCCTCTTTCTATACTTTCATATGTCAAATAAAAGCAAAATGCCAAGAACAAAACAGCATAATCTCAAAGAAGTTACATGGTCTTGCTTTAGTATAATTTTAAAATGGAAGCAGGTCATAAGAAACCATAGATCTAACCTTAGACCAGGGTATCTGCAAATCCTTAAATCCTTAAATAGGTTAAATCAACTTATATGTTTTTGTTGTCTTGATTAATTTCAAGCAAATTGCAATTAAAAACTACCAAAATTAGCTATGTTTTATTATTATTAGTACTAGTTGTGTTTCATTTTTGAGTGTGAATTGTTCTTGTTTAATGTAATGCATCACACTGGAACACAGTTCATTGCATTAAACATTTAGATTTTTATATTTTGACAAATACAAATGTTATTTTGAATCTATGTGTTATATGGAGACACATACCAATAATGGAAAAATATTCACATATCAATATTGTGATTGATTTGAAACATATTGCCCAGCTTTAATGTAAGTTTGGTCAGCTTTCAAAAGGGTATTACATTCTTCTTATTGACGTCTTAAAAGAGTTCAAACTGGTTTCTACACTAATACAACAAGGAAATTACAAATGAAGGCCCTTCTCTTAGATAAAAAAAAAGCCTGTTTCAAATAAAAGCATGCTTCTTTCTGTAGGTGAGTTTAACAAAGGCCCTACTTGAGAATTTACAGTACATTTCTAGCTGTGAGATTGTCCTACATTATGATGAATGGGGCTTTATATTTAGAAATGTCAATTCTTATCATGTTAGAGACTTTTATGAATAACAGTATTATTCATAGGAAAGGAAAAAGAAAAAAAATTGGCAATATGCAAAAAGAAAAAATATGTCAACTGGAATCATGTTTTTGAGCCACACAACAAAGGAGACGTTGCACATCTTTGACAGGAGAGAAATAGGTGCGGAACGATGGAAAACCCTGAGTGTTCGCCTTTATTCTACTCTCTGCTGTCCCTGCTGAGAATGACGCTGGAAAGGCCACTGCTTTTTAGACAGTGGTAGAACAAAAACACTTTTCCCTGACGTGATAGCAAGAGACATGAAACACTGATGGGAAGCTTCATTCACTGGAGAAGCTTCATTGGCTGGAGAAAATGTAGAGGCTCTCGAGAAAACACACAGACACTCCTGGACTAGCGAAAATATCCCAGCAAAGCAAATACTTTTGTCAGATTACTTTTCATCTTTTCTAAAAGGTTATCTGTCATCAGCTAGCTTACTGTGTCCCCTGTTGAGACCCTGACAGTCCACTGAGATATCACAGATAAATGGTTTCGTGAGCTTGCCAGGAGATTGGCCACTGTGAGAGTGTCTTTGGTTTTTAAGAAGCTTTTTGACATTTGACCTTTATCAACTGAGTTTCAGTACATATGCAACCTTAGACACAATACATTTGCTATGGATATGGTCTTACTGGACGCTCGAGAGCGGTGAAGCTCTGCAGAGGAAGAAATGTGAATTATTTTTAGCAGATGTCTGCTAAAACTGCTGACAATGAACAGAAATATGTAACAATAGATTTTTGCTGGCCGGGCCTCAAGAATGATTCATCTCAACAACAAAAAAATGACCTACTTTTACATACATTTCTGTCGATTGCTATTTTGTAAGAAAAAAAGGGATGACTGCTTTGTGTGTTTACTGGTGCGTAACATACTAATATCACAACGCAGAGATAAATTTCGCCTTTGAAAATAAAATACACAGGCCAGCAAGTCCACTGTCAGCAGTTAGGTTGTTTTATGTATCTGGACGAGTTCAATATACTGCTGTGTGGTGATGCAATTAGATGGAGTGTAGTGTAACCTCAAGGCAACCCCTCTGGTCAAATGGTGGTGTCACATTTATACAGTTTGCCTGGTTAGAAACAAATTCAGCTCAAAAGGATCTACAGTACTGCACTGGAGCTTAATGTCCCTGCTTACAAGCTTAAAACCTTGTTGAAGCCACTTTATGAAGAGCACCACTCAGTCCTCATTGTACAACCAATTTTAAAAGTCATTGATTTCTATTGTGGATGCAATTACATGGTAATTTACCTGTTTTTTTTGTTTTTTTTAATCCATCATTCAATCGTTTCAAATTAACTGTATGAGATTCTTATCATTTTTACACCATTCTTGGTTTCTTTGGTCCAAACACCCCAACAGTTCTTACAGGAGGATGCAAATATTAGTGCCAAAGGGAGGAATAAAAGCTGCCATGTCTGCCCAGAGTGGTTGCATTTAAAACTCCTACTCTGAACTTGGTGCCAGGCCCAGTGTTTTCTCTCATGTGAAAGAATAATGAGATAGAATAAAACATTACATACAGTATAATCAAAAACACCTAGCACACGCTTTTGTAGACAATTATATAAACCTCATGTATCTAGACAAAGACTATTAGACATAAAAAAAATGTCTAATAAAAAAAGGAGAAAACAGAAGCTGTTTTACAACAGACCATGAGAACCACTGAACCCAACATACTGCATGTTGTGAACAGCAGCCCGTCTGTTGTTTTTCTCCCACATGCTATTGGATTCTGAGCAGCTCAGCTGGTGCAGTTGGGGGTTAAGGGTATTTTAATGGTTGTTGTTGAAGGAGACTGTTTACTTTTCCCACCTGATTTCCCAGCAAGTCGTGGGTTTCAAATCAGCGCCTTTACATTGACAAGCTCAAGTTAGTAAAGGCTGAGCAAACGCTGAATAATATATCAAAGACATGCAGTCAGGACACGAAGACTGAGGACATTTATCTCATTCCTGAGCTGAAAAATGTCTATGTTCATTTTAGGAGTTCAAAACTTCTATTTCTAGCGCCATACTACCTATATACAGTCTTACTGTGGCAACTAAAGCAGAAGGCAGCTTGTTGCTATTACTAGAACCTCCACAAGGGAACCACCTTGAAAATAGGTAAACTAATACCCACTGGTTTGTTGTTACAGTGAGAACATACAAATAAATCACTAGCAAGTGATGCATCTGTCCCATGGATGTCAGCTGACACAGAGGCTGCAGTAGAGGTTGCTTAGAGCAGTTAACTTAAGGTTTTTCAGGAAACAAAAATGTCAGTTTGAGCACACCTTTTTCTGAATTTGATCCATTGTTAATGAGAGAATGTGTGTTTGGCAGCTGAAATGCTTGAGAACAAACTGTTTTAAAAAGGTCACATTAAACTTAAACATTAAACAACCTGGATGGCTGCATCGATCTCATCCACGAAATTGATATTTTTGGTTGGGTAGCAATGTAGGACTGACGTCCGCTTCAGGTGTCAGTAAGCACAAGACCACAACTGTTTGAATCACTAAAGAAATCAGAGATGTGAGGTGATTCAGAGGCTTGTTCATCATAACTATGATTAACTGTCCTTTACATCAACAAGTGAATTCCAGGCTTCATATTTGAGCTTGCCTACCGAAAACAAACATACAGACAAATGTATAAATAGCAAAGACACACTGGACATGAAGCTGCGCCTGGCTCTGGCAGCAGTGGTGCAGTCCAGACAATATTAGGAGGTAGTTCTTTCTCACTACAGAGAACAGTGATGTTTGTCACAACCTGAACATTCCTAATGTACAAAAGCAGTTATCAGTTAACAGTGGCATACTCTCTTTTATTATGAAAATGTCCCTGATCTTTTGTGACGTGAAAGCCTGCAAAATCACCCATTTGGGTTTTTGAGGGAAAATATTTTCTTTTACTTCACAGATATGAATTAAACACTGAATTGACATTCTGCCAATGCAACAAGTAGATATTAGAATGACAAATTAGCTTGAAGAGCAGGAGTTCAAATGAATAATTTATCTGTACAAACACTGCATACTCAAGTCTCTGTGAAAGAATTTTAATTGTCTTAAATTGCTTTGCTTTAAAAAAAGCAGTGTCTATATAATGAAACTCTGGATCACTGCTCTTTGTATGAAAGCAGTTAATTATTAATATGCCTGTCATGAGTGTGAACTTGACTAATAGCTGAGAATAATGTAAGGCTACATGGAGGAAATGGAAAATAGGTCACATAACAGAGGAAAGTAAGGTGCTGGGATCAGACCCGTGAGATGTTAAAATGCCATCTACAGGAAGAAAAGGTTTTCAAAACTGTCTCTTTGTGCCCAAAATGTCTTTCTAATGCCTTCTAGGTTAAGTAATTAATATGAACTACTTCAGATTAATGAATTTATAAATGTCCACTGCTGCTGGGTTTACAGTAATTATTGTATTTGTACAATTTAACTCTAAAAAATACTAAATTTATGATAATCTTTATCATACCATAGTTTCAGACTTTCAGCCTTGAGGCACTGAGTCTCAGTGTGTTGGTCCACCACTTTGGTCCAGACTGAAATATGTCAACAACAATTTGATTTGTACAAACACTCATGTTCCCCAGAGGATGAATCCCAATGACTTTGGTGATCCACTGACTTTCTCTTCCACTGTAGTGAAATGGCAAAGAAGATTTTAAACTAGCCTGATTATTTATTGTATTATGATGCTGTGATCTTGTGTGACAACCACTGTCAACAGCCACAGTCTCTGTGACCTTGTTTTGTTTGGTTTAAATGTCAAACTATCTCAGTTTGCTATGGTTATCATCACATATCATAACATTTTGCTTGGTTTATGACACCGAAATGCTGTATCTGTAAGCTGTTTGCTTACATGCTAAAATGGCTAATGTTTCCTGGAGCCTGTACAAAGCCTGGGGGCAAAAAAAAAAACATTGATAGGAGCAGATTGCAGTCAGCTTGGTGAACCCATAGATGTATGGTGAACTGCAGCACAGCCTTTGACATATCTGCAAACTAAGTTTTACGATTTTTTGTTTTCAGCACCTGACAACTCTGTACCCTTGAAAAAAGTAAGGTTTCCATAAAAGAGAGAATGGGAATGTGCTTGTTGTCTGAAATGTTTGAGAGCCAAACTTCAAATAGCTCACATTAGAATACCTCTTGAGTTGAGACAACAGGATTTACAGTATCAATAAACATCACTGACCTGCAAAGTTTAGACGGCGGATGTGCTTCAGCAGATGCGTGCCGTTGATAGGATCCATTTTAGCACATAGGCCCACTTTCCCAGGGCAGAGCTCCTGGTGCATGTTGTGCAGGGCATGGGCCATTGCATAAACAGCATCAATAACAAATTGCACCTTTCCTTCCTGCTCATAGTTTGAGTCCTTTCCTATCCGCTCCTGATCTGTAAGACACAGACACATAGAAATCAGACACATCACATGCATAAACTATAGTGTATGGGTGTGATTTAGTAAATTAGTTACATGCATTTAAATTATGGAAACTGCATCATCCCATGTCAATCATTTGGCTCATTGTAAACCATGTCAAGTGCAAGGTTGCGTCAGACATTTGGATCCATGTAGTTAAGCAATCGTGAGGGAGACTGAAAAGGATTTCACAAGTGGGTTTAATACTCAATCAGGAAAAAGATATGCAATTCTATCAACCACATCATGTAATCAAGAAAAACTGATTCACTTAAAAACTGGAGTGGTTTCTGTGAGTGGGTCCAGCTTAACGAATTATCTACTTGTGAGTTTGTCCCTGATCCTTGTTTGAAGTAGGCTGACAATGAAGAAGCATATTTAGTGCTTGTTCCAACTAATATGCAAAATGGTACCAAAAAAAGTTTTTGAAAAGACTCATCTCAATTAGAGAATAACATTAAGATACTGGATCCTGTTTGGCAACAATCACTAAAACGTATCTTTTCAACACTTCCCTCCTGTGTCACCACCGCTCAGGAGAGCTGCTCAGGTTGGACCAGACAGCTCTGTGCAAATCGAATGGAATGAGTTGAACCCTTGGCATTGCTCCTTGGCAAGTCTTATTCTTTCTGTACTGAATGGGTCTTGCCTCTTGTAATTAGCTAGAAGGTAAATATCTGGATCGCTGCAGAGGAGCAAATCAATTCCAATATCTGGAGTGCAAGGTTTTCTCCTCTGGGAAATCTCATCAGTTAAAAACAAAAACTCTTTCTTGTCCTTCCAGCAGGAATACATGGACTTCCCTCTGAGTGATTTTGTAAACATTAAGTCTTGGACCTACATGTCAGTGCCAGTGCCTATATACCTCGTGCCATTTTCTATTAGCAACTAAAAAAAAATTGATATACATTCCAGTTCGATCAAATCCGTGAACTCTGACCTGTTTGACTGAGTGCCCAAGTGTGAATTCAGTCTATATAGCTTGAATGTAGGTAGAAGCCAAGCCAGTGAGGTATGAGAGAGGCAGGAAATGGAGACATCCATTCGCAGGAGAGGGATAATCCGCTCATAGGCTCAATGTAATAACTTGTGATAGGAGTTTATTAATCCTGGCCCAGGTTGTTCCATAGGTTTTTGTGATTGTTAATTGCTATGAGGAAGTGGGTTCTGAGGAGGAGATACGACATGCCAATCCTAATTTCTCCTTTCTCCTCATGAGTATCAAATCTAAGCACAGTCACTATGTAACTCTGCTGTGTGCGCACAAGAGATTATAAAAAGCAGGTGTGTTCAATTTTGATTAACAATAGACTAATTACCAGGGATGAGCTAATGATAGAGCTGCTTATATTTATATACCTGCCAAATGGAATTCAATTAAGCTTTGCAAGTTAATAAGCGCACAGTGGGAAATTTGCTGCTCAACTTTTTTTAAAATAATGACTATACTGTTGAATGAAAAATACAGGTCAAAGTAAGTCAATGTAAGGTTTGTCATCATAAGATGCATATTTCTGCTATGAAGGGTTTTTGATGCACCAGCTCTTTTAGTTGCAAAATTAAAATAGTAAAAAAAAACAAGTAAACACAATCACCCATTCACTTTGATGTTTGGATCGATAATAATCTAACATGCAGTGTGTGGTACACTTATACTTCTGTCTGCTGGCTACAGTTTGGACTAGCAACTGCTATAGCACACATCTTGGCAAAGTAATTTGTCACTGACGTGCAGCACAATACAGAATCAACAATAAAAGAAGAAAAAAAAAAACTGTCCCAAATTAAAATGTACGTTGTAAGATCTGGAGCTTGCATCGATTCATCTCGTGTTGAATAACACTGGTACAGAGCCCAAATACTGAATGAAACAAGGACACATCTACTGTAAATACATGTTTCACTCTGTACCTCATGACCTTATTAATGTTTCCAAAAAAACAGCAGGTGTATAATTACCATAATTACCCTTATTCATTATGTTACCTGTGGTGTGATATTAATTTATTTAATTAATTATCATATTTTGAGTGTTGTTTTTTTGGTGGGAAGAGTCACATTTTCTGGCCCAGACCTTGAAAAAAAAGTATTTAATTAGCAAATGTGTAAAATTCAATTATTCAAACAATTATGCCAGAAGATTTTCTTTCCACTGTCACTGTAGCAGCCCAAGCTGATATTACAGACAAACTCCCTGACTTGTTTGTCTCTGGCATCGGTGGACAACAATTCATATATATCAATGTGTATTGGTTATTATAATGATAAAAAAGTTTACATAGTACATGTGGTGAAGCATTTGGTAAACCCTGCTTTACCAAACAATATTAATTATATATTATATATACTATAATATGAATTATATATACTGCATATGGTCATCTTCATGCCTATTATCTTCATGTTCAAAACCTTAACGTTTTGAACATGTGGAGGCGAGCATGTGATCCGTAACCACACATTTTGCAACAGAATAGTCATTTATCATGCAACATCTGTCCTCTTAAGGTTCAACCAATTTTCGATAGCCACTTCAGTCTGAAAGAGTGCTAGCCCTCAAATCAGCAGAGGTCTCCTTCTGTCAGCCATCTTTCATTTGCTACATCTCCAGCCCTTCATTGCAGACCAGGGGCGGTTTAATGTCCCCGATTATCTCATGAGCTTTTGAAATGCATGAATTATTGTTGGAGGTTACGGCTCAGTAATTAAGGGCCACAGGGCCTTGATTGGACAGAGATTGTCACAGTTTGGCCAGCATGCTTATGCCATGGGGAATCCTTTGAGCCAGAGTGGGTGTGAGAGTGATATTTCTCTTGCAGGCTTGGCAGGCCACCCACACTAACTTTGTATTGTCTCTTCTCCATAAGACCATTTTCCCTTTTTTCCCTCCATTTCCCTCCCCCCCCCTCTCTCTCCAACTGCCTCCTCATTGGCATTTTGGCTCACACACACATTTTCCAGGCTGGCGTTTTGCTTTCAGACAAATCCATTCAGATTAGGCAAAGTAGAAGCAAAGTGTGGGTGTCACACACACAAGACATTTTGTGACAGTGTGTGTGGGCTCAAGACCTTTGACCTTTTTTCCAGCTTGCGAATAGCCACAGGCCATCCAGTCTCTTCCTGCCAAGGCAGTTGGACTGGCTTACTTGTGCTACTCATTTCAGAATTCAGCATATATGAATACACATATGTATGTACATACATGTATATACATATAACACACAAACAGTAACTGATGCAACAGTTATATTTGCTGTTAATCTGTTGACTGTTTTTGATTAACTGCTTATATAAGACAAATTCTTACTTTTGAGAAGACAATTAATCGGTTACCAAAATTCATGACAACATAACAATCAATCTTGTCACTATTTTAGCAAAAACTATTATGCATTCTTATATGAGAATTGTGATTTTAAAGAGTTCAATACAAGCTACAATTTAAATTAATACTTACAACATTTTATGTTAACAAGCTATAAAAAATGAATGTAAAAACCTGCAAATGTAGTGTGTAATGAATTAACATTAAATTTTACAAGCTAGCCCAACACTTAATATTGTTTTGACATCTGACAATATATCAGAATAACATACCATTTTGTTTTCTTTTTATCTTCATGTATTAAATAAGTTCAACTGTGTTTGGTATAAACTTATTTTGTTTAATACTATGAAAACCAATACAGGCCTGCAATCCCATTTGCAGAAAATAATCAACATTTAAACTGCAATCTCAATATTGGTTAGAAACATAATTTTCCTAAAATCATTCAGCCCTATTCTATATTGTATTTAACTTCATTATACAAAAGAATATCCCTCTGCAACAGACTGGCAACCTGTCCAAAGTATTCCCACTTCTAACCCAGTGCATGCTGGAAAAAGGCTCCTGGCCACTGCAACCCAGAGCAGGATAAGCAGCTTAAAAAATAGATGCTTGGATGAAAAAGCCAAGTGAATGCTTGCTTTATCTGCATTACTGTGTTTCCTGCTGCTCTCCCACATCATTATTACACAGGAGAAATAATAAGCCTATGAGATGGGTCCCTGCTCTACCTCACCTTTCCTTTCCACATTAATCAATATCAGTTTTACATCTCCTTCATTCACAGATAAAAGACAAGTCTGACTTTTTTCCCAGTCACTCATGCCCTCCTTATCCTTTGATCACGCTGAGCAATCTAACCCTCACAGGACACTGATAATTCTGCGGCATGCCCCATGTGGTTCTCCCACAGCTGCCTCAGAGACACGGCGGGGCTCTCCACCAGTGGAGAGGCACCACGAGTGTCACACTTTAACCTCAAACAAATGCTGTGACACTCTCCCTGCTCGTGAAGAAGAGCTGATGGTGAAATTCAACACTAAGATGTCTGTAATGAGCAAGGAAAGTGACAGAAGAGATACTGACTGCTTCACACAGGTGCTTCCCACATTCACCTCTACTACAGTGAAATTATTCACAATGTTGATGTGAGTATGATCAGTTAGTAAGCCCTGCTGCAAGGGATTGTAAAGTAGTAAATAAGTCAAGTACATGAGCATTTATAATGGAAAAAGGTAATCATTTGTGTAATCATTAAAGGATCATTTACTTTTATAGTGACCTAGACTAGGTTTTCGATGCCTTTCACTGTAGTAATCCCTTTAGTCGATTATTGGGTTGACTGCTCAAGATTTACAGTAGCTGCTGTACATCACATACTCTCTTTATTCAATTCTATTCAATTTTATTTATATAGCGCCTTCCACAATCAAAATTGTCTCAAAGCGCTTCACAGAGACCCAGAGCCTGACCC
>JBBMJY010000018.1:21383476-21459171 GCA_037833715.1 Toxotes lorentzi
GTGAAAGGAGGAAAAGGAGGAAGATAGGACAGCTGGGAATGGAGGAGAGGGACATGCAGCATATAAAACATGATACACGTCTCATGGCATAAAATTTTCTTTTGTTATTGCACAAAATCAGCTGGTAAGAACAGTGTCCAGCCAGCTGTTATAGGAAATTATTTATCCTATATAAAATGAAATAAAAGGTATTTCTGACCTGTTTTTAAAGATTTACATAGATTGATTCAGAAGATTGGATGCTTTTCTTTCCTTCCATATTATGACTCCAGGGGCAGATGCATAAAAGTTTTCTCTTCAAATTCAAGACTAGAAGCTTTTGTCTGCACAGCAGCAGAAATTCAACACTCCAAATTATACACATACACATTTTCCCATACATCACACTTATAGTGAAATTATAACCACGTGCTACAAGTGTTATCCAAGGTATTGATCAGATGGCACACTGTCACTGTCACTCCCTGAGGAGCTCTCTGGTGCTCTGCCTGGCGGTGGGTAACCTGGGGGTCACTCTAACCAATCTCAAGACTAACTCGTCTCTCCACCTGAGTGTTACCCTACATATAACCCTTTGTGTTATCACTTTAGAGTGCTTCGTGTTGGGATTTACTGCCTGTGAAGACAATGCCAGCTGTTTGTTTTGTAGCCCACCTCTTGAGTAAAAAACTGTAGTTCATCTCTAGTGTATTTAGTGAGTCTGTACTATTTCCGCAGAACTGTTTCAGTTGTTTATTGTTTGGCCAAGATGTTTCTCTGTTAAATTCCAGAGTCTATAAATAAATAAGCATGAAGATTCTCCTGAGTTTTGAGTCTCTACACTGGGGTCTTTGTCTCATCGTTACAGCACACACATGAGCGTGATGATCACAACCACAGTTATATATAAATGGTTGTTAACACATCCTTTTACAACCGTACATATATTAGAATTATTATTCTCTTTGTGGCACTACCAACATCATCTCAGTAGCGTTTTGATTTGTAGCACAGCAGGGATATAGACGTAATCATCTTCATAGTATATGCAATTTTACTACATGTAGCGATGTGATGTTCCAGAACCTTAATTGAGAAATCTTTTAGAGTTAAAATAATCAGATGGGAATGTCCGCTGCTGGGTTCTCAAGTTAATTATCTACCTGACAAATCAACGTTATTCATCACATTTATATAAATAAGCTGGAAATTCAATATTGCCTTAAAGCAAATCTGCTCACTGATTACAGCTGTGCTATAAAATTCATGAAGGTTATGATGCTCAGTTTTGCTTGTGTTCATTCAACTTTATTGTTATTTTTGTGTCTGTTGTTTGTGGTGCTGGTGAACAGTGTTGCTTGATACTGAGCCCTGTCTCTAATATTTCATTCACCCCATTTATATCAGTGATATACTGTAAACTGTCATATAAATAATGGACAGTTCAAACAAATAAAGGCCAGTTGCTCATAAAGGCAGAGTTGAAAAAAAAAAAAAAGATATTGATGGGGGTGAACTAACCTGTGGCCTCACTGCAGATCACAGTACAATTTAGTAAAATGTACATTTCCACAGCTCTAATGCCAACATTACAATAACAATAATAGAGTCAGGCTCTATTCACCACTGTGCTGCTCTGAGCTTCTCTAACAGAGATGATGTTTTCATCCTCAATTAAGTCTTCTGTCATTCAAACAAATGTTAAGATACCATCAACAAAACACAACAGTTCCTGATGGTTTGTCACATCAAAAGCCTACCTAGAGTACCTACCTAGAGGAAGCCTGCAAGACTTTTAATGTGCAAAGTCAGGCATTCATTCAGGTGCAATGCCTAACAGGACTCCAGCTGTACTAAATGAATGAAAGACAAAAGGTACACACTGAGGAACCTTTGAGTTTGCGTTAACTGGGGAACATGGGAAATTAGAAATAAAAGGCCTGTCTCTAATAAAAGCCAAATAAAGGCCTGAGATAAATAAAGGCCACTATTTGAGAATTTACTGAAAATGTCTATAAAATCAGCTAATTGATAATTATGTTGTTATACCTTACATATGTGGCTTTAAATATTTATTTTTAATTTCCACATTACTGCACATTTAATAAACAAAAATATGAGAAGATTATACTTGCAGAAAGAAAGAAGACTGTTAATCCACACATTCATAGATGCCACTGTACAGGGAATTTTAATGCGCTGAAAGAATAAAAGACTAAAAACAGTTTTGCCCAGTTTTCCTCTTTGATGTTTTCTTTTATTTAGCCACATTGCTGCAGTATGTGAAACTCAGCTCAGTCACTGAAGTCTGGTAGTTGTGTAAAGCATGTGTGGTCATACTCCTCACACACTGTCACGACACGTTGTTGTTTATAAATACCAGTGTCCGTGCGGAAAGTAGTGTTTCCAGATTGTGCGTACACACATTTGCCTCCAAGGCAGTGTGGTGGCTCAATGGTTAGCACTGTCATCCCACAGAAAGAAGGTTGTTACTTTGATTCCCTTTGATTCCCTGGAGTTTGTGTAGTTTCTGCCTGAAGACACACAATTCAGTCGGACAAGAGGCTTGAAATTGCCCTTAAGTATGAATGTGAAAGTGAGTGATTGTCCGACTTTGCGCCCTGTAATGATGTGCTGATCTGTTCTGCTCTTCTCTCCTGCATGCCCTCAAACTTCACACACACATCTCCAACTTTGTTATGGAATATAATATAAGGATGTGCTACTTTATCTTTATTTGTAGCACATAGTCACGACCTGACTGTGAGATAAGCTATCTTTATATCTTTATTTACAAGGGCTGTATTGAATTTGAATCATTAAATCCAACTGTGTGTGCATCATGTAAGGCTGCATGGCATGTAATTTGCAATGTATTACAGTGTATAGCTGTGCCATATTTGAAAAATAAACAGGATCTGGAATTGTGTTTTTGTTTGTAAATGTAAATTGAACCAGGTCCTGTAATTTAATTCAAGAATTGTCATACCAATTCTTGAATTAAATTACAGGATCTAGCTCTCAGCTTATTGAATGAGAACAGTCAAAGGTACAAGACATAAGTCTGCTGTCCATGCCACTTATGGCTGGGTGAAGTGGGAGATCGTGGATTATTTCTGGAGAAGTATTGCTTTTAAATAAAGACATCTGAGGATCAAGCTATGCATCATATTGTTCTATTGTTCCACCTCACTTTCTTTAATGTGTGTGACTGTCCAGGGAAAGATATGGTGTTGGAAAATGTGCAGCCCCAACACCGTCTCCCATTTAGAATAATTATTAGTAGCAAACGTCATAGATCTTGGTGTTAGCTGATTACTTGTCTAGGTATCTAATATTAGGTAATATTTTTGAGCTAGGTTGCTGATTTTTAAGCGATATCATATAAATATATTCTTTCAGCTGGCACCAGAGGTTTGTTTTACAAACAAAAAAAGAGAAAACAGGGTGAAGTACAAAATGCACTCTTTCAAATGGCAGTCTACTGTGGTAACAAGGGGGGGGGGGGGCGAGGCTGCTGATTAATGTGTGTCTATAAATATGCATATATGGCCAGGTACAAATGCAGAAAAAAAAAAAAAAAAAAAAACTGGAGAGAGGTCCTGCTTAATACCATTATCAGGGATATCTTGAATGCCTCCCAAAGGAACCGTGGATGATTATACACAATGTATGTAATTATGCCATTCATTTAAAAAGCATGTCTTCAATCTTAACACTCAAATGATACACACATCTGCTCTTCTTGTCCATTAATTCTGCTCTTATTAAGATTAAAACGTCCTCTGTACCGATCACTATTACTACAGCAAACATCACAGATTCGTACATACACAGAAAATTATTAAGATAAGGGAGACTACTGTGAGGAAACCCCCCCCCAGACAACACTAGCTTGACCCTCATCTTTTAAATATATGTTGAGCTACTTAACTGGGTGTTTAAATCTTAATAAAATGTGCAGTGTTATTCCACCTCAAGACAGATTGTGTGATCCACAGCTATATAACGTATGGCACTGAGCCTGAAGCTTAAACCGTGCAGCCAAGCTAAGCCATTCACTCGTTATAGCCATGTGGGTAAACACTCTAGACTCAGCAGAAATATAGCGCCGCACTGAAATGAGCTGTGAGATGAACTGTGATTTTGAATATTGAATGTATGGCTATTCCATTTTTAATAGGTGGGCACTGCTGTCAAAACATGTTCACCATGAGCCAAATGTGTCACCTCCCTGAAGACTTCAAAAGAGTGTTTCCAACTTGGTTAAAAGTGTGAAAAAAAAGAACATTAAATAGCTTTTTTCCCCAACAGGAGAATATCTTACTTGTGCACTTTTTGAGCCCGGACCCTTTCTTCACGGCGTGACGGCTGAGTTTGCAGTTGAAGTTGTTCTCCCAGAACTCAGCGAACCAGATATTCCTTCTGTTGTTCTCCAGCGTTCGGCTGATGAAGTAACGATCAAACCCTAGACAGATCAATTGGTTCATTGTCATTGACACAGTCAGTGTCAGTGTAAACAGCAGCGTTGCAGAGCTCCGTTGTTTTCTACAGTAGAATTAATTGAATATTGCGTATGTTCGATTTACTTTGCCACTTTGTTTGAATGAATCTTAGTTTTTAGACATTTGATGATCGAATGATAGTGGTTAAGCATTTCAAAGCAGCTCTGCCTCACATGAAAAAAATATTTCACTGAAATATACACATGGTTTTATAATACAGGCAGATCTTGTGTATGCACAGTGCCCGTCCCTGTACCTTTGATGGACTGGCGCTTGGGCAGGATAGTGACGGCTCCCTCTGCCATCTCCTCTTGGTGCACTACCGGAGAGATCTTTGAGCCCCAGCTGTCTGAACCCACCCAGATGAAATGACCTGTCTGGTTGGCCTTTTTAGCTGCATGGAGGAGCCGCCTGCAAAGGTGAGGAAACAGATGTTGCCATCGATAAGGTCAGCATCCCGACCAGCTCCACTTTGATTTTGTTTTGCAATTTATTACACAGTCATCTGGCGAAGCTGGACTGAAATGTCTGTTTAGACATGTTTTTGTACGGTCTGCTGCGGCCGTGTTTTTCTAATCTTCAAAGCGGCGTTAAGTAGCTATTACCAGGCCTTACCTGATATCGTCCTCGTTGGCAAAGAGTATGACAACTCTTGCGTTCGGGTTTTCTCGGAGTCGCCGGATGACCTTGTCAAACTCTCCCTGTTTGGGCTCCCGGGGAATTTTGACTGACTGGGAGATGCACACACCCCCTAAACAGAGAGGTTTATAGATGTCATTTCAACTGTAAAAAAAATTGTACAACAATACCTTCACTGTCTCAGATAAATCACAGAAATAAAACATACAGTTGAGAATTAATCATCAAAAATGCCACGACACAGATTTAGTTGTGTGAATTGAATTAGAATATAATTAGATAGAAATGAACAATCATGGCTGACATAATGGGCTTTGTGGCGGTGAATTGTTGTGTGTTTCCCTAAAGAACAACTGACCAGCAGATGGACAATTGGCTTCTAAACGAAAGAAAAAGCTGTCTTTGAGATTTTTTTCTTTATCCGCAGTATGTGGAATTCACCATCAGATAGGTATCATTTGGGGATATATCTTAGCAGTTTTGTGGGCGGGGAACGGTGTGACAGAGTGTAGTAGTCTGTATCTTGCTGCACCAAATTGTGAACAAGGCATTATAAATTCCAGTATAATCCTATGGGCGCTTCCACTAGCTTCACCTTCTTTTTCGTTCCAAACTTTCACATTATCTGTGTTTTTGCTGTACATTTGACCTTTAAATACCATTAAACACATGTGGAGAGAATATATTGATATTTTTATGTTTTGGACCTAAAGTTACTTTTTATTTTCATGCATAAATCTGTTCATTAGAGGAGAAGTTTGTTGAGGCATGAGTGTGGCAGGGCTGTTTTATAGCTTTGGAAGCTTAAGTGCACTGCTGTCTGTGCACTGTGAAGCATTTCATAACTCTCAATTTTACACAGGCACAGAGAATTTATGTGAATGACTTGATGATTTCTTTCCTGTGCAGGAAGGTTACACTGTTGTTTGGTGCTTTCCAATAAAGCACTGAAAGACAGTTCAAGGAAGTATCGCCCTCACCCACAATACCTGGCAGAGTTAGACCCACTACACATGCACACAAAAACACTTTGAGTCCTTGCAAATACAGACTGAAATGTGTTTTATGGAGTCCAAACAAAGTTTCCAGTGCATCTCCAACAGGATTTCTCTGGTGACATTTAGATTGTCTCAGTGTGGCATGTTTGTCTGGACTGTTTCTGAGCTTCCTGCAGCTCTCAGGACAGCGAGGACACTATTGCCAAGACATGTCTTTGTATATACTGTACCCTGTAAATCCTAATAAATAAATACTGTAGTTATCACTGTAGTAGATGGAGACCAGGTTAGAGTCATGGAGGCTTATATAATTCATCAAAAATGAGAGTGTGTTTATTTACAGTGTCACATGAGACAAAGTGTTCTCCCAAAAAAAAAAAAACAATCAAAGGAAATAACCAGCAGGAGTGAGACTACTGGAAATGATCAAACAATGAAACATTTTTTGAAGTTACACATTCTTCTCCATAAGCTGAGTCATGAATTTATTCACCACCTACACACTCAGTGACCAGATACATGAAGCTCACGCAGACAACAAATACAACAACAAAAAGACTTCTTCTGTTTTTATTTTAGGAGGTGTAAGGTAGATTATTGTCCTGTGTGTGTGAGACGTGCAAAACTCTGGACTGCTGTCATTCTGTGGTTTTCCGCCTTGGTACCCTGCTCAATAAGGGGGGCAGCTAAATCTGTCCCAATTTAGCTGTCTAAAAAGGTTTTGAGGTCTGAGACAGATCCCTTGTGTTAGATGAAACTGTCTCCTTCCTGTACAGCTGCCACCAAACCTCATTAAGTTTGAGAAGGTCAGACAGAATTTCTGACCCAGTCCTCAGACATGCAAAGATATTAGATTTTGTCAGCAAAAAAATCCACAACAATCCTGCATTGAGATCTGTGTAAAGTCACGACGAGCCAGTAAGAGTTTATGACAAAAGAATCATCATCATCTTGTCCTGTAAAGATTTCTTTTTTCAGCATAAATAAGTGGACATGTATATAAGACGAAGCTTTTCTCACTTCAGTTTTGACAAAATTTAGTAAAAAAACAAAGTCAGGCTTTAAATGTTTCAGTCACATCATTATCAACAAGAGAAGAAACTAGATAACACAGTTTTTTAATTTGAGCTGTGCAGATGCAAGTTTCCTTCCTCTCTTGAGGTGTTGCTTTACTATCACATCCTAAAAACGATAAATTTGCAGAACCTGTTGAATTTGTTATGTCCTTGGACCTTTGAGTCTCACACTTTAATACTTTTACTCTTTTATTTGTTACAACAGTGGACACTACACATTGTGCAGTGTGGCAGAAATACATTTTTAGCATGAGTGAACACTGTAGGAATACAATCCTGTTCCAGTTCTAGTGCCATGATCCTCAAAGTGAAAAAGGCCCTTACTTTGTTTTTGTTTGTTTTTTTGGCCTTATCTAATCAGTAGTGATGTATTTGTCCCGCTGAAATACAAAACCCATGCTAAGAGCAGTAAATGTTTATTAAGTAAGGTACTTATCACTCATCCACCGACATTTTAGTGACTATATTTCTGACACTATTTCCCCTGGATGTAGCGAGGGTGCTAACGAGCTTTGCAGGAAGACAAGAACCCTATTCTTAATCCTGCCTGCAAAGCTCTGATTGGTCAGTTGTTTCTCTGATTGGGGTACAATAGCCATCAATGAACACAGCAAGATTTTGGGTGCACGGCATGTTTGATTCCTAAAACGATGTGTGGTATCCCTAAAAATCACACTTCAACTGTCTTAATGCTTCACATCATCTTTTAGTTTATGGTAGACTGCTGCAGGGAGTGTGTGTCTCCACTGCAGTCGTGAGAGCATTTCATCACTTCAGCCATTTGTGTGTGATGACCCACTTGTCCAGTTGACTCAAACAGGCTCCATTATCAGTCATTTTGGGTGTTTACTTAAACGGATGGGTTTAGATAAGTGAGAAGCATGTAAACCATGCCATCACTCTGCAGTTTCTCACATGCCACAGTAGAGCACTACCCCAGTGTTGTCCTAACTATGTCTTCACAAAGATTAATGTAAACTAATAGTGACAAATAACTGCTGCAGAGTCAGGACAGCCACAGCCACAGCCATGCAGTCTGTCTTTGCCTCTATGGCTGAGCCGCTTTCTCGTCCTCTTCTGTTTCTGCTTTTTATTCACAGAGAGATGCCTTCCAGATATAAACAGTCACACTTTATGTGAGATCAACACAGTTGTAGGACATTTTCAATTGAAGGCATCAACAACCAGTGTATTTTTTTTTTTTTTTTTTTTTTTTGTATTTGAATTATGTGCACGACCACAAATCAGATTATATCACAATAGCACGAAGTGGACACGAGACTTGAATGTTTGCCACATGAACAAATAGGTGGTTAGATGTATACTGCAGAGGGAAGATGTGTTTACAGACAAGAGGAGGATAAACTGTCAAAATGTAAACTGATTTATGCTTTTAATGGCATTAGTTCATCAGAAACTAAATTCAGGTCAGTCAGTCAGTCTCTCTCTGCTCAAAGCATGAGATCCTCACTCGTGTTGGACAGTGTTTGTTAAAGCTTTGCAATGGCAGAGACATGGTGCACTGCATCTTCTGTGCCTTTGCCCATAATAATGAATATATTACTCTTACTATTTTGTGCCCTGTGTTTTAGAAGCTCTTCCTCTGTGCATCTACATAAAAATTACACTTTTAATAAACCAGGTTTCAGTTTGATCGAATTTCCCACAGCCAATACACACTGCAGTTAAAGTCATGATGATATATTGAAGTGAATATTCAAAGATTAGGAAACTAAAATGAATTCAGTTAAATTTTACAGCATGTTTCACTGGCAAAGCCTCCTCCAGTAGGGATTTTTCCTCTTTTTCACTTAAAGGTACAGTGACCAAGAGAGATGAACACAGTGCAGCTTCAGGAAACATAAGCAAAGAGACAAACTAGAATTACCTGTTTACATTCATGTCTGTCCAAACTCAGATAATACAGGTAGTGAAAACCTTTAAAGGATTTAATAAAATGGGACGCACAGATGGACGGACAACCAGAAAACATAATGCCACCGGTCACAGCTGTCGCCACCATGGAGGCAAACAATAAGTAACTGCTTTGACAACATGTCATATTCATAGAAAAAAAATAAAAAAAGCAATGCTGCTCGCCATAGGGAACAATGACACTTAGTCACAACACAATAGCAGTTTCCAGGGAACACTAAAAACTTGCCTTGTGTATAAGGTATAGTATACTGTATGATCCTTTTATTGTAATTCTGTGGGTGGTGAAGAACCAGAGAGAAATCCTGGATTAAAATCTTAAAGCTGCTGAACTCCAGATGAGCCTTCTACTTAGACAGGAATTTTGGTGTCATTTCCTTCATTCTGTCTGTATTTTTACATTACGGTACCAACAGCCCATTTCCTGTGTCACGGCTTTCATGTAATAATTCAAGGTAAAACATACAGTAATTTCCTGCTTACATCAGGCTTTGTAAAAAGAGCAGTGAGTTTGCTAACCTTGCAGCAGTCCTATTATACACGACAGCTTTTTAATTCCACTGCAAACTACAGCATTCCTGCTCTATGCTCTAATTTGAATGCATTATGTAAAGACCTCTTTGTCACTCACTAAAGTTATTCCCTTAAAAAAAAAAAAGAAGAAGAAGAAGACACAGATGTCCTCGGCCTGAATACTGATAGCACTAAATCACCAATAATGATCCATTATTGCAGGATTAGGATGTCTGTCAGTAAGTAATTTGATGGAGGTCAGAACTGAATGAGATCATACTGTATGTCGATCTTACATGAACAGTGGTAGATAATAACGTTTAAAATGACATGTGAACTATTCACCATAATAATGTTCTCAGGAGCTGTACTTTTACAAATGAAATGTGAACTGCAGAAAAGTCACAAAAGTTCAGGGAAGAGTTTAAGTGTTGAACTGACAACATATTCAAAGAGGAAAACCGGATCCTGAGGAACACGGTTTGATGCTAGAAAGTAACTTTGTCTGTGATGGTTTTACCTTGCTGCTGCATGTACAATACAAAGCGTTGCCGGCGTGCTTTGTGTCAGGAGGTTCTTTTTATGGATATGTGAGGAGATTTGAAATAATCTCTACTTGCAAATTATTCTCTTTTCTTGGCAAGTGTAACTTTAACTGCCTTTGTGGGTCGTGCCATCCAAAATTACAGCCCCGTAATGGTGGTTCTCAAAATAAATTTCCAAGACATATTTTCCTCAGTAAGCCTTATCAGCGTGGCTTGTTGTGTACTTTAATCTGTTATGCTGTGTCCATGCTCAGTTCATGTTCAATTAAACCAAAGAAATACAATACCATTAGATCTGAAAGCACGATTTGATTTCTCTGCTTCACTGAGTTTCCTAATTGTACAGCTTTCCACTGTAATTTGTTCACCACACATGTCTTTTTGTGTGTTTGGTCTGTGGCGCCACTCAAGTAAATAATTAACATGTGAAACCCACCATCTTAACTTCATTGGGTTTTCTTTTTTTTTCAGCTCGAGATGCTTCTGACTTCAAAGGGCTGTTTCATTTGTGTGCATTTCTTTGATTTCAGCTTGAAATATTGTATTAAACCAAGTGAGAGCACATACAGTCCAATACCAGACATCCACATATTGAAATGAACACTTTCATTTTACTCAGTGATGTGTGGTATATACTGCAAAATGACATGTGGTTAAGTGTAATGTAGCATGTATGACAGGAAATACACAGAAGGATATTTAGAGGTTACATTTTCAGAAAAAGGAAACTAAGAACAAGGTGCTATAGCAGTATACCTTTAAAGTCCATAATCTGTATCTATAATCTGTAAAATCAAATACGATGATATTTAAAACCAGATTATTACAGACAGATGAGTCGTCTTTATTTGTCTCACAAACATTTGCGTGACATATTCCGTATCATAATGCAACAGGTGCTTTGAAAAATGCTGCCCAGGAAAAATAAGTGAGAACTGAAAATCAGTATCAGATTGAGTCATGTTTACCTCTGCCAGAGGGGTGGTATGTTTGCAGTCTAGTTTGTTGGCAAGAATTCTTCAAAACTTATTAACAGATTTCAGTGAAACTTTGTGGAGACTTCAGCCAGGGGCCGAGGGACAAGTGATTAGTTTTTAGTGCAAATCCAGATCCAGGCAAAGAAACAGAAATTGTTTGAATTCTTTAAAAGGATCATTTAACTTTGCAGGACCGGCCTTTTTAGAGCATTGAACACCAACTTTATCATGGACTTCTACGCTTAAATAAACTCAGATAAACATGATGCCAATCAACATCAAACAATTTTTAATTTTATGTCGCTTGTTTCTCTACCACAAATATTGATCTATAAATATTTAAAGCTCCCAATAATCAATGTTTTTGTATTACTAATAGATTAAATGATTGTGTAATGGGGAGTAAAGCTGCTGTTAGAGACAAACCCACAGAGAATTATTTACTCAATCATTTATGCATCTTTAAGCTCATTGTTTTGGTTTGAAGGTCCCGCAACTTTAGGAAAAAAAAAAAAAAAGCTGGAGCAGGTAGAGATGAAAACTGAGATAAAATGCAAATAATGTGTAGATGAGTAACTGTTTGCTAATTAGCAATGCTCTGAATATGGTCTACAAAAGATATTTTTTCTTTTAGTCTTTTCAGTAGGTCAAACATGTAACGTACCCATTCATTCTCCACTCGGTTTGCTCTTGTCCCCTGTACATACCACGGTACACGATGTCAATATCGACACCGTAGGGCTTCAAGTGTCTAACCCTTCACCACTTTGGTCATGTGGGTGCACAGTGTTAAGATCATTATTGGTTATACAGTTTATTGCAAATGTGCTGATTGTGTTACAAAGAGTGTTAGTGAATACTAAATGCAATGCAATACAGCAATACCACATTATACACCCACAAAAATTACTATACAAAGGATTAAATATGTTTTTTGTCAAAAACTCAACAAAAAAGGTAGTATTTTTTGACAAACAATTGAGTTTTAGTAAATTGTAAAGGTAATTTCTTGTGGTTTCACATGCACTTTATTAATAAAAATGCCTTGATTGATTTGACATCTTGTATGCACACAATGTATTTGGATTTGATGGTTAAAGCTGTTTTACAGCTCAGCTTCACAGAAAAAGAGAACACCCATAGCAGTCATGAAATTATCAGGATGCTGGTTTTGTATGCTTTTACAGGGTGCACTTTTTTTTTTTTTTTTTTTTTAACAGGTCAATGTCAGAAGTCACTTTAGTGAATTGCAGATGTGATGAAACTTGAAAATAAAATATTTCCTGTAATGGTTAATGTGCTAAAGCACAAAGGAGGAAGGACAACTGGCTTCTAGCCTTTTGACATGTCAGTGTGAAAACTGCTGAAGGCTGACGGCAATAGTAGATGTTTTTCAGTTTTCATGCTTTCTCTCATATTGAATGGCTTCTTGTCATTTTGCTTTTATAAAAATAAACACACAAACTCTCCTTTACACACATGCATTCAAAAATTATCAATTTTTGTAACATTTTCCATGCACAAAACCACATACAATATTAAAATCATTTCTCTCTTTGACAGAGAATTACAGGTGGTTGAAGTAATAGCCTTACACGGGAACCCTAAAATCGATTACATTTTTTGCTCAGGTGTATTTTTTTCTTTGGGCATTTCACTTTGATACTTAGTTGGTAGATATTTGCTCACTAATGATCAAATGCTGTATGAGTATAAACACTTGTAATGCCTTGAGGTATGAGTGTAGAAATTACTGTGATTTATATTTAAACGAAAATAATGTTTCCAACCAATATTGCATGATAATGTAGTGCAAGCTCAGTCAAATAAATCTAAACATCATTATTAAAACTGCCATTCAGTGTATGAGTAGTAAGTCTTTTTTTCTTTACTGTCCACACTGAAATGTCAAAGTAGAAAAATTTACTTTACCCTCTGATTTCTCTTTTAGCTTAATGGTACTTTGGCAAACAATAAAATGGTACACTGACTCTGTTGGATGAATAAGACATTTTGACAAATATGTTTGGCTACAGCACTTCAGGAACAGAAAAATATGTCAAGCAAAACATCTGTATTGTGCTTTCGGCTGTCTGAACAGACAAATAAGTGATCATATAGAAAGTTTGGGGTGACAGAAATTTGGCTTCCCAACTCTGTTGTGATCTAAAATGACATAATTTCTTGTACAGCTCATATCCAGTCATGGTGAAGAAGTCAAAACCTGTCAGCGTTTGAAATTCTGACCTTTCGTTAGTATCGCCTCCATGAAGCTAATCACTGTGATGTTTTTAAACACCAGAACACAGTGCCGCAATGAATCATCCCTCAACGTTTCAGCAACGTTGGATGGAGGTGGTGTCTGTCATATCACATTTAGGTTAAAATAACGTGAATTTAATTACAGAGCCCTCTGTCAAGCCAGTCAGTCTACTCTTGTGCGATATCACCGGAGATATCCCATTAACAGACGGACTGACACAAACCGCAAGCTTCAAGGCTGTATAATGTTCTCTTTTATTTTTCACCTCTCTTCTAAAGCAAGGGCAGCTGTTTCAATCAAGCCAATTGACTTCTGCCTGACCTCTTTCCTATGACTACAGTCCAGAAATGCCATAGGCAAACTTGAATCCACACACTAAGCCCTAACAATAGGAGTGCTTTAGACTGTAGCCTACCTAATTGACTCTGTAATAGTGCCTTAGTTCAGTGCCACCAAATTGACTGAATTTTCAAGCATGCGTTGGCAACAGTTATACCATGAAAAATGACAAAAAGGCCTCCTGGTGCAAACTCCAAGTCTATGGCTTTTAATACCAAAGAGGAGCAACAAAACAGAGTTGATGTACCACTTAAGAATTTGTCACTTCAGGCCAATTGCATACACATGTTAAAGACTTCCTCTAGTTCAAAATATGTTTTATTATTGTTGCTTTACCTACACATTTGACCTTCACTGTGCAGAATGACATATGTGCAGAGCTTTGACACTAGAAGCCTGTTTTCGCATTTATTTGCTTTATTTATTTGCAAAAGTGGTCCAATAAGCAACTTAGACCAGTGTGATGGTGAACACACTTTTCAGTCAAATAGGAGGCATCTTGGGTCCAACTGTTAAACTTCTGAAATGAACAATATTGCAATTCAATGCAAGATACTTTATTTATCCGCCAAGGGTCCGCCAACAAAGCACACAAAGCCGACTCACCTACACACATCACAACAGTCCAAAAATACAAACATCAGAAGGAGTTTAGAAAAAAACAACAAAAACAAGGATTTATAACAGTGGCCAGTTCACAACTAGCCAACAAAGTCCAACACCACAAAAGCTCATATTATGTTAAAAAGGAGCAGAGGTCCACATTACATTAAGTACATTTATCAGTCCATGCATTCCTGACGGCATTAGCTCAAAATATTCAGAGGGTACGTGTGGGGGCGTTGATCATCTTAGATGCCTTTTTAAGGACTTGGTCAGTATTTCACTGTGCCAGAGACCTTTGTGTTTTGCCAGTTATTTTAGAGCTGAGGTTAATAACAAAGTGCAATCGGATCTTGTCCTTTCGCCAAGGCAAAATAAACCAACAATAAATGAAACAGTTGAAATACTTTTCACAAAAGAGGAATGAAACGTCAGTATTCTCTGAACTACTCTAAAGAAAGATGCTGCTGAGCCATTTTTACAATCACATCTGTATTTCCATATTCATAAATTCAGAATTGTTCCATCACCAAGAAGGAGTATGAGTAATTATAAGGATTTCCAACATTATAATTGAACATTTTTTTGTGGGGAAAACTACACCAGACACAAATTGATATTCATAATCTTAAACCTGCAGTAATCAATCTTTTTATATTAACAATGGGTCAAATGCTTACATCTCTATGAAAGGTATTGCTCACCTCTCACCTATCACCAACTCTGTTCGGGTTCCCTTCAGCTTTTTAGCATCTTTCAGCTCACTGTCTTGGTTTTCTGGCCCCACAACTTCAGCGCTTTGGTTCAGCCTCATCGCTCTCATCAGTGTCATTTTCAGCCACAGCAGGCAGCTGTTCACACACACTTTGCTGCTCCCATCAGCCTCGCAAAATCTGATTTCAGCAAAAACATTCTAATAAACCCACTGTACGCTATCTGCCCAGCAGCTAGTGGCAGACAGACAAAGTTAGCAACTAGCAGGTGGACATGGTGGAGCCTTTAGAAGCTAAAGAACCAGGTATTTCACTCAGTCACTGGGGACCAAAACAGAGCAAAAAGAAGAGTGAATGTTGGACTCCATGTAAATGCCTATGTTACTCCTATGTTGCATAGTACTGGCTAAGACTTTAGCAACATCAGATTTATATGTGATGTCCAACTTGTTGTGGTGATCTGTTCTCAGCTTTCCAAAAATAATTAAATTTATTCTGTTTTAACTAATCATAAAATTATTCATAAAAATCTGCACTTGGTACAGTGGTAGTAATCAACATTTCTTTTAGTTCTCATTGTGTTTAAGTGACTTTTTATTTTATTTATTTATTTATTTATTTCTGTTCGTTCTTCTGCTCACACAGAGTGCTTGAGAATCTTCAGAGGACTGGGATAATCCTGTTAATTCTGCCTGGACAGCCTGGGCCTCTTCCAGAGAGAGTTGTTTTCATGACTCTGACCTCTCCTGTGCGAAAAGGGACTACGGCTTACCTTCAAAAGGTGTTAATTAAAAAGAGGGAAAATAAAAAAAAATCTAGGCACCATATGGAGGAGGCTACCTAACAGCAGGCTCCTACTGTTTTGGAATTTCACTTTGCTGCTCTTCTCTGTGTTTCTGTGGAGATGAGGTCATCTGCAGTGACAGGCTGACAATGATTAGGTAATAGGGCTTCACAGGCCGCTGGTGCTTTATAAATCTGCTCTGTTGGATCACACATGGCTCACACACAAATTTGACAACAATGGTTTGTCTTTTCTGTCTTGTCAAAATATGAAATTAAATGCCTTTTCACTAAAGAGAAATGCAATTTGTTGTTTTTTTAAGAACTAGTTCTTGTAGAGAAAATATTTGCCAGTGTATATTTTTTGCTTAATATTTTATTGGTGTTATTGTGAGAGATACTGTGAGTGGGAAGAAAACTGCAATAACACAGAAAACCTCTTATGAGAGAAATGTTAAGCCTCAAGAAATGATACACAGCTGCTCGGGTGTATTTTTGCACCATAACTGACGTGGCACAAGCATAATTTCCCATCATTAGAGGGACCTGTTGCCTGGGAGGACAGGAGCTTCCAAGGAGGAAAATCCAAGCCCTTAAGCTGCCAGGCTTGAGAGATAACAGAGCTGCAGGATCACAGCTGCAGAGATATGGACAAAATATGCGGACAACAAACAAGCCCCTTTTGCCCATTCATTATGCTGGGTTGTAGAAATCATATCAAGCATTCTGTTATACATTATGCAGACCTGGAGGCACATTTTCATAAAAACTCTGCAAAGCAGTGCAAAATGAGTGCAACTTCAAGACTGATATGTGAAGTAAAGCGTTTTCAAAATGGCTGAATAATGTGCCTGGTCCCTTTTATCGGTAACTGTTCGGTGCTTAACTCTCTTCCCCTTCCTGCCCTTGAGACAATGCCTGCCTTGTGCCTGTCCTAAAGAAAACCTCGCCTGCAGGAGACCTCTGTCCATTTGTCATCATCACCTCCTCACCAATTAAACGCTGAGAAAATACCGCAGTGGAAGCAGCTGCTTTCATATTCTAATTGACTGATTGATTTGCCTGTTTTTCTATCACCCTGTAAGATGTTTTTATGATGCGATGCTGACAGTGTTTCATTTGATTTAGCGGGCGCACTGATGTGGGAAGGTGATATAAACACCATTTGTGAATTCATACTGTATTCATACTGCCTGCTGAGGAAACAAAGCAAAAAAAGTCAAGTGTTTTGTTTTGCTAATTTGTTGTTGCTGTGCAGTCCCTGTGGAATAGACAGAATGTGGACAGAAATAATGCAAAACTGAGAACATTTTCAATATTATTATAAATATCCCAAATTTGAGGCTACTGTCTGCCCAGTGTGGGAGTTGTTTAAAAGATTTTGTTGTTATTGTTGATGTCTGGTTCATGTATTGAGAGCTGTGTCCAGCCCTGAGGACGAGCTATTGTTTATGTATTTTCCATTCATGTGAGAGCTATATTCTCCCCATCCTTCAGGATAATTGGTGTTCATGAAATAAACTTCACTAATTTTTTCAGCTGTGTCTTGTTCTTGGTTGTGAAAAAAAAGTCTAAAAAGGATTTTGTGAAAAGCTGTTCTCAGTACTGACAAAAGTTTGATATCATGTGAAGCATGTAACAACTTTGTTTTTCAGTTTCCCTCTGAGGCAAAAAGGAAAAATGGAAATACTGGTTCCTTTGGACTGATACTGCTATTTGAAGATTAGAGGCCCCTGTAACCAATAGTGTTGAGCTGATATATATATATTATCTTTAAATTTAAGTTTGTATCTCGCCAGAAATGTTATTTCAATTTTCAGCATTGAATGCATTTATCCATATAATCATGAAAATTACAGTGCTCCCATTTAATCAACAACCACTGATTACAGAACATAGGAAAATAAATACCCACAGAATAAAATCTTAGATTAGGGTTTTTTTTTTAAACTATAGCAACTATAGTAGAACAAATGTATATAAAAATGTCACAGAAATTGCATTGATATCATCAAAAATAAACATAAAACACTGTAGTAGATGAGTATAATATATTCATTTGAATGAATTTGTTCAGTTCTTTGCAGAGAAGGCTGAGTGAGGGGATTTAACGCTGGTCATTTCTGAAGCAGGTGCTGTGGTGTTTTTTTTCACCGTACTGTTGGTGCCCTGCAACTCAAAATTATTCCATATAAACAAAAACGATTCTAACGTTGGAAGACTCTAATTAACTCCTTCAGATGTTGACCAGAGGCCTCATTTATAACCGTTGCTTATGCACAAAGCAGGGCCTGAAAGAACCACTTATTATATTTAATGTATTTCATCAGCTGTGTGCATGTTTATAGCCTTTAGATGCTTAACAAATTCCAACAGGTGAGGTGAGGATGAGGCTTGCCAAAGTGTACTCATTGTCAAGTTGAATGTGATTTATGAAAGGAAACTGCATGGAGGCGCGAGTGCACAGTTTTATACGTCTACTTTTTCGTGTACGCCATTTACGACTTCTGTGCACGCATACACTTTAAGTATGGATCCTACATGCTGTTTTATAAATGAGGCCTCGGGTCTTGCTGTGAAAACTTGATCCAATATTCACCTTGTCTGTTACAGTATGTTTGACTTTGCACTGTCACAATGCATGCATGCTTGGAAAAGCTGTTAAATGCGCCAGCAGGAAAACCAGCAGGAAAGACAGTAGCCGCCCATTTCAGCACAGAATACCCACAAAGCATTTTGGCAACTCTTTCACTCCAACATGAGCAGAGCGTGACGGTGATCACGGCAGCAACAGACCAGACTCTGGCACATAAAGAGAGTTCTACATAGTCGGGCTCTCCTGGAACTTTCTGGGTTATCCTGGATTAATAGCTCTGTGAGGCACTTCAATCAGGTCACCACTGATTTGATCCAGGTCAAGTGAAACATTACTCTCACACAGCCTGGATGTGTTGATTCTTAGCTACGCATGTGGCACAGCTGCAGGGATGGCATGCTGGTCAGTCAGTCGGTCCACCACAGACTGAAATCTCTACAACTACAAAACGGAGCTCAATGGCATTTGGTACAGACATGTTCTCCAGAGGATAAATACTAAGCGGTGTGTTTATATGCACTGGAGTAATCTGGTTCACCCTGTGTATACATATATAATCACACAGAAAACTATATACTATATATACTATAATCAGAGCCCTTCAGAATCAACTGCAGTGACTGATGATACTGTGTCGGTCCTGAGGTTTGTTTTTTCTTGTTTGCTTTGTGCGTGTCTGTATAGGTGCTGAGAGGAGGAAAGACAGACAGAGTGGAGCTTTCCCTCACGGATCGAATGTGTCTGAATTTAACAAAAAAGTCAATTATTAATGGTGGAAGCTAAGTTATTTAGACTTCTAAAAGAGACTTTGTGTTAGTTTCAGTTGCAGTTGGACTTTGGATGGAGTTATTTTAATAAGGATTTGCTGCTCCTTCATCTGTTTATCTGTGTATGTGGCAGGAAAATCTTTGTACTCCAGGAGAAATCTACCTGGGGAAATCAGGTTTCTCTGATCCACGATATGATAACAGAAACCAAGTTTCCTGTTTACATGGCATTTAAGCAATGAGCTTTCTGGAGGAAGCCAACTGTGCCCCGGTTACTTAAGTGCATGTGAATGAGGCCACCATGAGGTTCACTTATGGTTTTGAGTTAAATGTCCTACACACATTCATGGTCCCCTCGGGATGAACTGCTATCCTGTTATAATGTATTTGCATACATTTTTGTGCTTGCGTGTGTGTGTGTGTTTCATGTGGATGGTTTTTCTTACAGATTTTGACATTTGGCGATAAAAACAGAGCTGACTTATTTACATTCCCTAAATATAATCATTAAGTGTCAGTTTGTCCTCAGATGAATAATGTTGGATTTTAGATTTCTCAATTGCTGGTCGTTTAAGAACGGTCTACACACAAACTCAGCACAATAGCCATTGTACACGCAGATCTTAATGCTGCACTTAAAACATAACATTAAACAAAGAAGACCGTGTTGTTGCTCACAGAGACAGTGTCCTAAAACAGCATTCTAGTATTCAGTATTTTGTGTGCAGAAAGGAAAATATCTCTCACACCCTCTGATGTTGTTAAGTGCTGGGCTGCTCCAAACCAATTTTGCATCAAAGAAGCAAGATGAAAAGAATTCAAGACGACAGTGATATAATTTTCTCATGCAGCAAAGTTTTCTCTGCGCATGCAGCATTCTTGATTTGGCACAAGTGAAACATGTTTCTCTATTCACAAAATAAATATAGATAGATAGCTGCAGTCTTTTTCCAAGCCTAACCTTTGGTTCATAATGAAAAATACTTGGAAAAGTACTACTCATTTACTGATGGCCATTTTAATTTTGAATTACCTGCAAAACCTGTTTTGCAAATTTTATATCACTTGACTGTAGGCTTAAAAAGAGCTTTGTTAGACAGTATAACATCATTTTTCGACATGGCCTCTCAATGCTTAACAAAACTTAACAAAGGGCCCTAATATGTGTGCCTGCGTGTGGTCTTTACCTTTCAGCTTTTTATATGAGGGTATTTTTGAGGTGAAGAGGAGGATTTCCATGATGAAAGCTGGTTTACAGTTACTCTTGTCGTATGCCCCATGTTGCCAGTGGTGTACAAGAGAAATACATTTATGAAAGATACATACAGATGTGTGAAAACAAGAGATCTTGTAGCTGTCAGCCCAGTTTTGGTTTCAGAAGTGGAAAAAAATGACTGGAAATGATATTTTCTGCACCTATATAATCACTGTGCATTATTGTGTTATTGTGACATATTATGCAAATTACCACTTTATTAATGCACTGACCCTAATTAAAATCATGGTTAGCTCCCTCTATAGATAATACTGTATGTGCATCTTTTTCACTAAGAAAACTTCCCTTTACTGCCATAGCTTTATTTTATATGAAATCTAACTGTAAATAAAAACAGAGGACATGAAGTTTTATCAGAGCTCCTCTCGTCTGGAAAACACCTCCATATTTTGTCTGGTCAATTTTAATACGAATACATACTTATCACCAGAAATGGCTTCTGCAATAACTTGCAGGGTTAGTGACGGGTATGCAGCCATTCACGCATTTGCACATGGGAGTTGTCCAACACTGCTACAGTGCATCACCACTGGGTCAGCTACACAAGCACTGAAATGGCTCAGCAGTGCCACAACAGCACACATTTTTATATATGCATATATTTTCTCTCTAATAGTGTCACTTGCCTGGCCTTCAGGGCTGAAAAATCTGGCATCATTGCCTTGATCAGGCGCGCACTGACAGTAGTTACAAAGTCAATTCGGCCCCCCATGGTCAGCCTGTCCCAGCTCCAATTGAGTCCTAAAACTGGGAAACTTTCTGTTACGAGCTGGATTCTTTCACCTTCAGGGCACTGCTGTACCGCATTTAACTTATTTATTTATCTTTTAATGCACACTGGCACATTAACTAGTGCCCTCAGCTAGAAACGTCTCGACCATTCCTTACAGACACAATTCCACTCATTTCATATGGTTTAAACAATATGAGTAAAGTCAGATAATGATGAGGCTTTAATTTGCCAGAGGCCTCGGGGCTTGCTACCGGAAGATTCTGACGTTCTCCTAAAGACTTGGCATATCAACCACTCAGCCCAGTTTATTTTCATGTGCTAATTTGTGTTTAGTGCGTAAAATGTAGTAAATATTCCAATATTATGACTGAAGGCAAACTCTGGATGAGCATTATATTTAAAGATAATTTGGATTAGCTAATATGCAGAATAGATTTGCTGCAGTTTTATTTAAAATGGGTTGATTTAAATGTGTGCAGTGTCTGCTTAAATATTAGTTAAACTGGGTGTCTACCTTATGAAGCCAGCACTGCTGTCTGGACTTAATACTGTTGTTGCAATATTCTGTACTTCTAGGGAAAAAAAAATTCAAATGTTTTTGCTGCACTTAAGATAATTTCTATTTTTCATTTATTTGCAAATTGGTTTATATGATTCGTGCAGATGGAGATTTATGGGCCTAACTCCAGCTTTACAGTAAGAGACAACTAAGCAACAGTACCTTTAAGAAAAAGCCTAATTTGCATGCAGAGATAGATACTCTGCTTCAACAATGAAACACATGGAGATCTGACTATTTGATGCCTGGTTTATCTTTCAAGCCTTGTCAAGAATTCTGTGGAGAATTCACAGCAGAGCACACATATTGTTCATCTCCCAGTTCTATCATAAAAGAACACTTGATGGAGGAATACAGGCCAAACATAGAATGAATAACAGATGACTACCTGACATCTTTATCCTATGGCAAACTACTAAGTTCTTAAACCTTGAAAGACATAAAGCAAAGAACCAAAGTTTTGATCATGTTACTCACTGTTTTAATTAAAGCTTTTGTCTTGTATAGCTTGTCAAATAAACACAGTGATACTACACAAACCACCACATGGTATGTAAAAATACACCTCTTTCAGACGGCTCAGAGTCCTACACTGTCGCAGGTACTGCAGATTTACCTATGGCTGAGACAAGGTAATGCAGGGTTTTGTTTTGTTTTTTTCAGGCTTGTACTGCAGCATGAAGATGACAGTAAAAGACAAGACAAGAGGATTACTGCAAGATCTTCGCAATCCCATTCATCGTTCATGTCAGTGTACATCAGAGCTCTGGGTCCAAATTTGGTAATCCTGGATCTGGATCCCTGGCCTGTGGAGCAGACCTAGTCAAGCAGGACTACAGTTTCAAGTCTGCAGGTCAGCTCTGTGGGAGCTGTGTTAAAGTGGGCTAATCCCGTGGACATGGTACTATACCTTGAGCACAGCACTGCAGTCTAATCTGCGTAGAGACTGAAGAGCGGAGAATCATACAGAGGAAGAACCAGGCTAAGCTTGCACAGTCAGCCAAATTCATCAGCTGACACTTTCATGGATCGTGAGAAGAGATAATCATCCCATCATTCTATTATTTTGTAATTCCTACATTATTCCATTGAAGGTTATATCATTACTTCTGGTAGATAGCTTGTGGATTGAACCACACTCAGTCGAAATACATTTTTAATCATATCTCTTCCTCTATATTAATCATGACTCCTCTAAAAATGTTTTCTGTGAGCTCTAACATAGCAGACCTTTATGTCTTTTTTCTACAGTTTCATTTGCTTTACACTGCCATGATATTTGACTGAACAGAACCACTATTCTTCCGACAGAACTGCCACATCCTGTAGAAACAATTCAACTGGCATAAAAAGCACTGTGTCTTTTCCTCTGCTGTCTGATGTGGGAGATGACACGTTCTGTAGCCTCTAAGTAGAAAAGCTTTTCACCGATGGGAAATTTCCTGACTACCACGAGGACAAGCAGCACCTGTTGGTGGAAACACTCGCTGCCTTATGGCTGTGTGCTGTGTGACTGATGCTGCTGTCAGTCGTGAACAGGTGGATATACTTTTTAAAATTCATGAAAACTCTGTTGAGCTGCAGTGAAGAACAGAGTGAGAGAAAGTGAATTAAACTGAGCTTTTTTTTTCTTTTTTTTTGCTAGCCTTTAGACTTTGATCCATTCTGAATCATTTGTATATCTTGGCAGCTGTGCCACAATAATTGATGCCATTCATTACATGATTGAGGGGGGTGTTTTTCTGAGGTGAGTGGAGGTAGCCAGACCATTGCTGAGAGCAACCTACACTGTGATGATTGATAGGAGGCGAGCTGCATAAACGCAGGAGCATTGGTTGCCTAAATGCAAGTGAGTGTTACTCTCTTTGCCAGCTTGGGGCAAAGCCATTAATAAACCCTGCAAATGATGATAGCTGTTGTATTGATTCTAGTTTGCACCCTCTATTCCACCAGCCCCTCTTGCTCCAGTACTTTGCCTCAGTGAACACAGGCATCGAAACTGTTGACCCGGGCTGTCTCTGCCATTGATCTCCTCGCTGATGTTGGGACACCACATTCCCTTTGTTTGCGTGGTAGCTTAATCCATTGCTGATGGTACCAAATGGATCAATACTAGAGGAAAAATGGAAGTGTGAGATTAAAAATTATAGATTTGTCCCTGAAAAATGTGGCAATATTCCACCCCGCTCCTTTGCAACTGACTGACCTGCATGTTACAAGAAACCAGGAAATGTATGTTATGTTTCAAAACAAAATCCCACAGGGAAATGGTGCGCTCTGGACTGCGATCATAACACGGAGGCATGTTTGTTTTCTAATATAAAGTGTAAAGAATGAACAGTTTCATTTTAATCCCTTCTTCCATCAGACAAGACAAAAGAACAAATGAGTAGTGAAATTCCAGAGTTACTGTTGCTTGCTGACTACTGGTTGATCAAACAGCTGTTTCGCTGCATTCTGCAAACATCTCTCTTTTTTTTTTCTTTTAGCCTTCGAATTCAGTCCTGCTTTGTCTCACCCAGACGGCGCTCTCTCCTGCTCCCTCTCCCTGTTTCAACTGACTGCTAAGCGCCTTGTCATTTGTAATGGAAATGACACACCCTGAGTCAAAGTGACATTATGTCAAAATTTTATCCTGTGATTCCTGCCAGGCTAAATCACTCTTGCTCTATTCTTCATTCAGAATTAAATTAGAAACACTCTTGCAGAGCCTCTGTAATTTCAAAAAGACTCCAGTGTAATGTCTTCAATAACACTTGAAATCCTGAATACTAGCCAATGTCTTTCACTCTAGTTTCACAGAGAAAGTTGCAAACTTCCACAAAAAATAGACTTTTATAGCATTTTCCTCAGACTCCTGCTGTTTGTCTTGGAGACTGATGGGCAGTGTCACATTTTTATGGAGCTGTGAAAGGTCTTTTTTTCCTTTCTTAAAGTCTAACAGGTAAAAAACAAATAAAATGAGGAAAGCCAAAGGGAATATATTTAGTATGTCTGAATGCCCCGTTGGTCAGAAATGGAAACCATACAGTCCTGATTTAAAAAAGAAGAAAAAAACAACAACACAAATCCCAAAAAGCGTGTGTTCATCTTCAAAGAAGGCATTTTTTCACCAAGTACTCTGAGGAAAACACCTACCCACAATACATTAATGCACGGTGGAAGTACTTCTTTACAGCTGTCTTCAGAAAAATAACTATAATTCTTCTGACATTCCCTCCAATCAACCCTTGATCTTTAGCCTAGCCCAGACATTTTCCTGATTTCATCAGGGCTAATGGGACAATTGGAATCCTTTTTGTGTCTCACTGTGCAGCCTATTACCATATGGAAATTTTGCTCAAAAGCAACACTGTTATTTATTTATTTGCTAAATCAAATTCAGTTTCCACCATCAAGGTTATTTCAGCATGCAGCGTATAGAGATTGCTTGTCCCTGACAGTCAGTGGTTGGTTTGTGCCAATGTTTTCCCATCACATAAGCCTCCAAACCCCTTCTCCCACACCCGACAGCACTTCCCCTGTCTCTCAGACACTGGGGTGACTTTCCCATCGAGCATCCTGTTTAATGTTGGTTCACCAAGCCTTACCCAGAGTGCACCTTCAGGCACAGCCTCCAACTTCATGAAATGAAGTACCTGACTTTTACCCACTTAAACTGCTTTACCTCCTGCTACCAGTAAAGTTGTAGTGTCGGCTAGTTTGCAACAGTTCATGGTTGTCATGAAACACAAATGCCCAGTAAAAGAAAATTAAACTAGAACTACTTGCCACATGTGCTCGCTGGCTAGTTAGCTTATTTGCTAACTTGTGCAGGCATTGCTACACTTTCTGAATTAATATGGGACGACATCTACACTGCATTGTGGGACAGGGTACGGTAATGGGGACTCCAGAGTTCTATCCTAACCAATTGTTCAGAAAACAAATCAATCTAACCACTTCAAAACCTCTATGTCTGTGAAATGACTGTGTGCACTCAAGTCTTTTCATTTTTCAATTTTCATACACCAATAGCAGAGTGTGTCCTGCCCACACAGTCCTGAGAAAAGGTCTAATCAAAATACCTATACCACTTGAACTTCCTGAAAAAATGCTTATTCACGGAAAACATATTTTGTGACCTCATGCTGCACTTGTGCATTTAACTAAAAAATAAATTAACCGATAATCTTTCAGCAATCATACCTTTGTGCACATAAACCAAACCACCTTTCTCTGCATAACAATTACGCCACTGGTTTACGCTAAAGACAGGAAACACATAGACTGAGGTTACATGAGAAGTTTGTGGATTTTTAGTTAAGCCACTGTCCTTGACAGTGATGAAGAGGATACAGAGTGAAGTTAGAGGAGGAGCTGATTAAACAATATTATCCTCCACCTGCTCATTAGCAGGAACCATCTTGAAAGACACAATAGTTCTGAAGGGAAATGTACTGATGGAAGTGTTTGAGGCTCCTTTTGGGCTCTGTCATACAAAGATCCATGCTGTGCAGTGCTATACTCTATAGACAGTGTATAATACAGCGTTCAAGCAAAGTCTGTTCAAATGCAGATACTGTACATGATAGAATGGTAAATGGACCTCATGTATATATTTCAAGAAGACTCAAAGCTCTTTTCACTACAAATCACATTTAGCCATTCACACAGTGCTTTTTATGAACATCATTATCTTGCCCAAGGACACTTTGACATGCAGAGAGGAGGAGCTGGGGATCGAACCACCAACCTTCCGACCCGACCCGCTGTACCTCCTGAACCACAACCTCCCCGTATTACTCCCTTGTGTTATGAAAAATAATGATTCAGTCTGTATGTCAGGTCAGATGTCACTGTCAAGACAGAGACGCAGTTAGTTAAAACAGAACTTTCATTAAATAATTCTCACTAGATTCTGTACTTTCAATAGTATCTGTCCACCAAACTGTGCTCAGATGCACTTTGACTCCCCTTTGATTACTTTAGATTTGTGTGATTATATTCTCCTCATCTTTGCCTATGTTAAATCTTATTACTGTTGCTGCTGGAATGACCTAATTCCCCCAAAGGGATCAATAACTCTATCTCAATAATCAGATCTCAAGACTGATGCAGCTCTACTCTGCCACTGGCTACAAAGGTTTAGTAATACAGATGCCAAGTGTGTAAATTAGAAAGAGACTCCCACAAAAAATCACAACTAAAATTAAATTTGGTAATATCAGCTAGATGTTTTTGACAGTGTGGACGGATAAAGTCACAAAACATTATTCCTAGAAGGGTTCCAGATAGCAATTAACAGTATCCAGGCCTCTCCCCGTTTTAACGCCGCCCAAATAGGAAGAAATTTCAGAAACTGAAGTTCCTTGAAACATCATCAGCATGAGGCAAATGATCAAGTTTGGGGTCTGTTCCCAGAAAACATGTTCATCTGTCACTGTTTTTGTCTGTTACAGAGCTGGGTTGGTCGCATGGCAAACAGAAAGTGATGCGCTTTAATTCTAAATGCTACAAGATTATTTTCAGAAGAAGTGGCCTTGTTTTGTATGGATTAATCCAACTAAGAATTAAGTACATTAGAACGAGCAGTGGCAGCCAGCTCAGCAGGCAAGGGAAAGATTTCCTGTTGATGTAAAGCGACAAAAACCTGAGGAAACAGATGTCTCAGTTCTGTTCACACTGATTAAACGCCAAGTGACCTATGGGAAGCGTGGTGCAAAAACACCACAGCTAAAGATGTTGCCTATGTACAAATACATTTATATGGCACAAATTTTTTTGCTTTTTTTTTTTTTTTTACTTAAAAAAAACAACCCCAAAAAACAGTAAGTCTTTTATAAAAATGGGCAATGAATTAAATGTTGTACCGTCCCCTTTGAGAGAAACCTGCAGTTTTGACAATAACTGCTGTAATCACAGAGAAAAGTGAGTCATAAAGTGGAGCCACAAATTTTCACCTTCTAAAATCCACTTAAATAACTTGTTCTGTTATTTGCTGATTCTTGAGCTGACATGAGAAGTTTAATGGTGTTATGTGAATCTGGTCAGAGGTTGCTGTATTAAGACTTATGTAACTTGGTGGAGAAACAGGCATCGCAATTGTTCTGTGGATGTGCTCCTTGGAAATGTTACATCCACAACTCTTCCCTTTAAAGACAAATACATTACACATTACTGCGAAACAGTGCCCACCACCACACTCCCTTTTGGGGATCAGTGTCCCGTGATGACAGTTTAGAAACTGGGGAGGAGGGAAAACAAACAGGCTTTATCATAAACACATGAATGACGTGAGTAAAGACCAAGAACATTAACAGATATTTAAAAATAATATATATATATATATATATATAAATATATATATAAAAATAATACAAGCTCAGTAACAAACATATAGCTAACACATCTCTGACGGTGTCAATCAAAACTGAACATTATTATCTTCGTAAAAAGCAGAATTTGTGGCCAAGCTGTTGCATTAGATTTTACTAGGTTAGTTTTTTTAATATGAACCTTCTCTCTCGTTCACTGTCAAGTCAGTCAAGAGATTCTCTTTAAATTAAACACTTTATAATTATGCAGCAATGACTGACAAGCCAAACATGGTTAACTCCTGTATTTATTCAATTAATGTTTAAATTATCATTTGTAATTTTAACATTCACCGCCGCAAGTCTTTTCAAGCACCACAGTATTGTATGCTACTTCAAGATGTCATGTTCTCTAACAGGTTGTCATCGAATCTTTGTAAGATTGAATAATACAGTATGTGAGCCAAACTGAAAGATAAGAACATGAAGCCGTTTAGAAACTGCTTAGTGGAAGCTAAGAACATCTTATCCTTCTGACACAAGAGATATTGATATGTTCCAGTGAAGAGGAGCTGTATGGATTAGTTGCAGAACTGTAATCCAGATTAGTTGCATGAGCTGTCCAATTTATATTATTGTTTTATGTGGTCTAATTGAAATCCTTTCTCTTCTTGGCAGTTGGGAAAGATAAAGGCAGAGTTAAGAATCTTTGTTGCACAACTCAATTAAGTTTGTTGCATCAGTTCCTATTCCGCAAATATGTTGATTTTTTTTCTTTCTTTTTATAATCCTTAAAGTCACTATTCTGGTTGTTGGATACAATCTGATGACCAGTAAATGTCAGCTGGGCTCCATTTTTTTGACAACACAGCAGCTTCTAGATAGGAAGTATCCTCTTTTTTTATTATTATTATTTTCCATGTAATTATTCATATACTGTATTATCTTAGCAGCCACTAACCTTATCTGTACCAATTCACATTGCGTTTTGTGGCCAATTTGTACAGCATCCCCCGGGTACTTCAGGATAAATTAAACTGCCGCATCCCCCGAAACCTCCCCCACACCCTAATCCACTGCTTTGCTTTTCTGCTCTCTTGACTGGATCAGTGACACAGCTTCTCTAATTTTCTTCTTCATTTGAATATTTACTAATGTACATTTACGTTACACAGTGCTTTCTCCCATGGTTGTGTGTGTTTTTATCCATGTGTCTTTCTACATATCAAGATCAAGGTTCATGCAGCAGCACTTACTTAAGACACACAACCCTTATATCATTGACAGGAAGCCCTCAAGTGAGAGAGAGGGAGCGAGAGAGAAGATGAGTGATGGTTATTCAGCCATTCGCCGTGCCCAATTAAGCAAAGACAAGTAATTGTTTAAACAAATTGCAACAGGACATATCTGAGGCACTCAGGGGTCATTTGCGTGATGTCAAATAATAAATAAAGGCATAAATGGCCGACACGCCACCCAGGGGTGTGAACTAGAGATTAAAAGGCCATATGGATAGAAGCAGGAACATCGCTGAGTGTGCTGTGATCTCCTCCCTGGGTGACCGCGGTCTTTTAGAATACAGATGTTCAAATGTGTCCCTGTTGCTCTGACTGGAGCCATGCTTTTCTCTAATCCAATCAGCACAGCCTCCTACTGCATCCATTGATTTACCTTGCAAGTAATATGGCTCTTTTTAAAGTACAAGTCTGGTGATATTTTACATTTATCACATGAAAACACCAAAATAAACATAGAATTTAACCTAAATTCAAGTATTGTCTTATTCCTCTGTGCCACAGAACCACTGTTATCCAAAAACACATCAGTGAGCCACAATGTTCCACTGGATGATATATTCCTTCATTTTCACGAACATATGCCCTCTGGTTTATTTCAAGTCCGACCAGCATACACTGTCTTGCCGCCGTAAATACAGTTGTATGCAAAGTCTAGCCACATATTTGGCCATATTTGGTTGATTTTTTTTAAGTACAGCCCATGGAGCAACCAGTCGTTATAAATTAGCCTTTCTTCAAATGTTGATGTACTGTTACTTTTTATTTCATGAGCTTGGAAAAATAGAAAAATACTAATGAAATAACTAAGGTGTGTATAAAAGTCATTGGCCCAGAGGTGCCCAAACTTTTACAATGAGCATTAATATTATACTATTCACTCCTATTACAGTAAAAGTTGTTTAAAACAACAGTGCCCTGCTGTTTTAGTAAATAATACGAATTTTTTTCTTTAAATTGAAGTATCCAAAGACGGACAAGGGAAGCTAGAAAGTACTAAGAGGTGAACACATTGGTGGTTTTGGTCTTTTCATTGGATTTGGAGAATATAAGAATAATACAGTGCAAATATCACCAGCCTTATTCTTTAAATTATTCAAAGAAACAACTTCTGATGAACCAACAGAACTTTGTTTTTAAGAATCAGTTAATAAAGCGTAATTAGGCTCTACCATCTTCTGTTGCAGCTCATATTTTACTTTCTGTTACCAGGAATAACCTCAACAGAGTCTAATATTGTCTGTTCTCTGCATCTACAAATAAATCACCCAGGAGCAATGCAGAGTTGTTTGTGTTCCCCTTTTCTCCTTCCTCTTCTTCTTCATTTTACATTCCTCACATGTCATCCCAGCTCTGTGGCTAATGCTTGCAATCCTCCTCATCAAACAGGGACGGCAGTTACTCCATTAGCAGGGTTTCTCATGTTGATGTCAGGCAGGCCACTGGTTTGCAAGGGAATCTCGTTAGGGTTCTTATTGACATTGTGTTTCATTAACTTGATTAATGACATCTATTGGGCCATGCTCCACAGTAATCAACATCTCTGCAGAGAAGAGCTGTCTGCAGCCGAAGATGAGACTCTCCGGGCTTCTTCTGCCCAGTGGTCCACACTTGACTGGCCTCTCTGTCTCCTGTTTGTTTCCTAAAGGCTGCACTCAGAAAGAATCTTATATTCATAAATACCAAAGTAGTAGTCAGTAAGCGACCATGAAGTGGACCCCAGATGACCATTACGAATTTTCCATTTCCGAAACTGTGTTCGTTTCAGAAAACTGGCTCTTTGAAATTAAAGAAATAAAGCATCTTGTGTCCATTCTAGACTGGAATACATCACTTACTATGACCCTACCAAATTATTTGGTGAAATAGGTTCTTACAAGGCTAATGTCCCGCTGTTTGCTTTACTTTCTTCACTATTTAGATACAATTACAAGACACTCATCAGCAGGAGAAAGCTTTCACTAAAGAAATCCTTTATCCTTCTCTCTAATTCAAATATACTGGTAGAATAAGTTTTGCATTTGAAGGACAACAGATACTTTTTCACACGTCTGATGTTTTCTGAAAAAGTTTTTTTTTTTTAAAAAAAGAAGTGATTTCTTTCTCTGTCTCTTTTTCTCTGCACTTATACCTCTCCCTTAGAGGGGGTGGGGGGTGGGGGGGGGGGATTGGGGGTGGGGGGGTGGGGGGGGGGGTCACATCCTGGGTCAGCAAATGCGAGATGAGAAGCTGCTCACCTCAAATACCCCAAGAAGAGGAACAATGAAGGCCACTGACTCACGGCTCTAGGCGCTGTTTGCCAAGGAAGAAAGATACAAAAGGAGAGATAAAAAAAAAACCCACCTGGAATTCATATTTACCTTTCATCATCTGCTTTTTACCTACATTGTACTCATTTATATTTCCGAGCTCTCTTAAGGGAGAGAGGGGAAAGCTGTGCTCGTGCAGCTCCAAGCAGGTGGTTGCTGGGCTGCCATGGTTGTTACTGTGGGAGCTGACTCGCATAATTCGCCTTTTCGGATTATTTTCTTGGTGCATTCAGCTCAAAACAATGCCATCAGGCAAAGTAAGAGCAGAAGTTCCGTGCCAAATCAACAGTATATATGTAATACAATATAGCAACATAAAATCTTTCCACCATCAAGGGATTTGCTGGCTTAATACTGTAATGGAGAGCGTTTCAATTAAGAGATCAAACTAAACGCTAATCACTTGGCAGGAAAATATTTAATGACTAATATGTTGACTTTTCAGAGCCAGTTACTTTGATTTGATTTGTGTATAAAGTCTAGAAACTGAAATGGGCTAAAAATGTGTTTACTCAGAGGACTGAGGACTGAGTTTGTGGTTAAAACCTTGACCTATATCTGCAGTCTGTTCTATGACAAAAATATTTTAAACTGTTAAATGTTGTTTACATAAATACATTTGTGGCTTGGACTGTGTTCAAGCAGTACTTTTTCCTCAATGTTGGTTTCCAAGTGATGTGCACACAACTCTGTTTCTTTCTCTTTTTTTGTCAGACAGCAAAGATGTTCCAGGATTTGGAAACTAGACAAAAACTTATTTTAAGCAACATAAGCTCCTCGTGGATTTGTGGCTCTGTCTTGGAGCTCAACTGTGTCCAAACATTTGATGGATGGATAGATGGAGGATCGTCATTTGAAACTGTTATAGAGAGATTTATGTTACCTTATTATGTGGCAGTGAAAAAAAATAAAAACAATGACAAAAATTACAATAATGACTCATCTGGCCAAGAGTGAAGGGTCAGGGTCTAGATTCTGCTTTGAAATGTTAGACGGGGTAAGAAAGATGTCTCTCCAGAATTTTGTGAGGGCATAGCCGGTACATGTGGATAAGGGTAACATCACACTTTTTGCATTTGTCACAGGTGGGGCTGATATCAGGGAATTGAAGTGTAAGGATGGACTTCCATTGGTCAGCAGATAACATACACCTCAAATCATGTTCCCAGGCTGTTTTAATCCTGTCAGCATGGAGATTTTCCTGCACAATGTTGACAGTGCGTCTTCAGATAGTGGGTCAAAAGAAAGAAGTGTGTCCAAAGGGTTAGTGTCGGCTTCTTCGGGAATGCACGGTAGATCAGAGCACACAGTGTGACCTGTAAATATCAAAAGAAGTGTAGTTTGAGGAGGTCGTATTTATCCGTATGTTAGCAGCCCAATTATAGTGGCGGATATGAGGCAGCCCCATGCCCCTGTCTCTCTGGAGTCTCTCAAGTCATCGTGCTTATTCACCGTTTATTTTGCCATATATATGAGGAGACGATTGAGTCTGGTGAAACATGGAATGATTTTGGGACGAACACTGGTATACATATGCAAATTTGGGGAGTATTTGAATTTTTGTAGAATTTATTCAACCACCAAGGGGCAGTGTGAGAGGGGACCTCTGCAGTAGCAACGGGTTGACCTGATTTAGTGGGGACATGAAATTTTCATGAAAATATTTTTAAATTTCAGTGTTAGTGCCACTCCCAAGTAAGCAAATTCTCGTCCTTCACTTTTAAATGGTATGTCATTGTAGTCTAAGTGTAGGAGTTTTTGTTTTCTCATACCCTATGTGTGACACTGTCAAATTAAAACCATCCTCTGCAACATGATCACATGGAATCAGTCTTTATCTAGAGTCCAAACTTGGAAACAATTTGCAGAGACACGCATTCCCTGATTTTTCAACCCTGATAAAATCCTTAACATGCTTTACCCAGCATGACTTATTTTCCCTCCCTCAGCTGTCCCTGACTTGTGCCCAGGCGATTAAGTGTTCAGAGAGTGACAGTTTGATGAGCAACCGCAGCCAAGTTGGTCTCATTCTGTCCAGGCACAGTGCAAGCCGGAGACATGACCAGGACACCTAAAGTCTCATCCTTTTAATTACACTTGTACTTAGTCAACCAAAACACTCATACTCCCAGGGAACTCCTTCAGCAGAGCAGTTTGTTGGATGGGAGCAAAGGCAAAGGGAAGAGGATCCAAAGATTCACACAGTGGGCAAAATAAAAAATCTTGTTGCACAGAATATTTATGGCAGAAATTATGCTGCTCAAATTCAGCCTCTTTTACTTCTCTGTACTACAACATTTTGACTGAACCTGTATGTTTAGCCTCAGACTTTTTTTTTCCTCAACAGACTGAAGTCTGTATGATCTATGGGTTAGTTTTGGGGTTACAGGGATACTTGATTTAAAAATAAAACCACAATCACAGGCTTAATCCTGAAGCCTAATTTATGGTTTCAACATAAGCGAATGGAGTGTGTTAAGCAATTTTGAGCACCAAGTGACATAAATACCTCAAAACAAACTCAGAAACCTACTATACAGCAAAAACCATTACAATACCAAGTCAGTGGTTACATAGCTTCATATTGTAGTATTGTGGCTGAACAGATCCAGTGTAGAGACTGGACAAAAACGGAGAACTACAGCTTCTTCTTCTGATGTGCTGCTTTCACTGCACAGCCAGAGTCGACCAGACGTAACAGTTTTTTGAGTTTGTAAATTACATGTACAGTCACCCCAAAAATTGTAGAAAACAAGAGTGAATGAAAGCCGTTCCTGGCCAGCATAGTACAGAATATAGAACAGAATGAGTTGCATATGTATCTATGGACCTAAGAATTCTGGATGACCATTAGATGTTTTATCTAGACTTTAAAACCATTGAAAACAGTTGAAAAGCATTGGTTTGCACAGGGAGAGAGATCAAGGAGCATTGCAGAAACGGTCTGACAGAGCTATAAGTGGTGTGGGAGTATCAAAGGTCGCAGGGTACCACAGGGGAGGGGCAGTGCGTGTCAGGGTTTGAATCTATTTTTTGAATTGGTGAAAGGGCAAGTTCAAGCTAAAATGGGGTGTTTATTTGCTCTTTAAAGTTATTCCTTAGTGGGTTCAGCAATACCGACAGCCCCTTCACATTTCACACAAGTCCTCTGATTCGGTAATGTGATTCTTGTGTAACTGAATGGAGCTTTAAAGCCCTTCATTTCATGTTCTGCAATGTTCCACAATAAAGTTTCCCCATTTCTGGCTGTTTGTATGTTCTGGGATCAAATCTCTCATTCGACCTCATTAACTGATTTTTGCTTGCATGTCTCCGAACTTCACCGATTTTCTACTGTGCAGTACGTTCACATGGATAACATTTTCCCACGCCCCGGCGGTAATGATATATGAGGCCAAGAGTACTCACCATCCTCCCGAGACTTCTGAATGAAAGCATCGACGCCGCTCTCTCCGTAGTTTCCTTCAGAGGCCACGGTGGAGACGTAGTTCCAGCGCATGGCCTTGACAATGTCAACCATGGCCTGGGCCTGGTAGGTGTCTGGAGGCACCACGCGGGAGAAGAAGTCGTAGCGGGTGTTGTCGCTGAGCTCTGGAGCTGTGGAAGCATAGCTCACTTGGGGTATCTGCAAAAGAAAGAATATTGATAACATTATAAGCTTCTATAATAGCTCCAAGTGGTAGGAAGGGAGTGAAGACCATAGACACAATGCAAGGCATTTTTGTTAGACCCTTTAACAACAAGGCAATCCAAAGTGCTTTACATGAGACATAAAAGGCATTAAGATATAAAAGAAACACAAGGCAAAACAAAAAGACACAAATAAATAGGATTTAAGAAGACTAAAACAAAAGAGAGGATAAACAAGATATATTAAACAGAAGAATACAAATTACAGTGCAGCTACTGTGGAGCGCAAGATATGAATAAATAGTCCCAAACTTAATTTAAAAAAAGGCTGTGGCAGACAGGAACATCTTAAGCCTTGATTTAAACAAACTGGAGCTCAAGCAAACCTCAGTTTTTCCAGACACATGGAGAATAAAAACTGAATGGTTCATAATGTAGCAGTGTATCAGAAATGCATGAACCATTCGGTGCTTTGCAGACCAACAGTATTATTTTATAGTCAGTTCTTTGACAAAAATGAGGCCAGTGTAGAGATCTGAGAACTGGAGTAATGTGATCTACTTTCCTGGTTTTAGTGAGGACGTTTTGAATAAGCTGCTGCTGCCTGATCGATTTTTCAGAGGCCGCTAAAGAAACTGTAGTTTAGCCTGATGAGGTTAAACGCAATGACAAGCTGTTCTAAGTCCTGATGAATCTCCTTTTATTCATGATATATTCCTGAGATAACAGTTGACTGACTTTGCAATTATCATCATTAAAATTTAGCTCCGACTTCATGACTGCACCACTATCTGGCTGCTTTTCTTGTGGTCTTTCATGTTTGACTTCAATGTGACTTTTAACTTGTTCTTCTTTGGCTCAAAAAACAATTATTTCTGTTTTATCTTTGACAAGGGAATAAGGATGAGACAAGTAGAAATTTTAACCAGATTTTCAAAGAAAGGTCTGGTGGCATCCAACAAGCTGCCTTCTTTTTGAGACTGAAAACAGAGCTACTGATCCTGAACCCCCGCTGAGCCTTTTAACGTCCAGCCTCAGTGCTCCCCTGTGCTGCGGCAGGCTGGCCAGTTCACAAACTGAGATGATGAGCACGTCAGACTCACGAGCAGGGATCACCTGCTAAACATATACGTGTTTCTTAGCATCTTAGCGTATAGCATGTTTTACACACTACAAAATGTACTTACTAAGCTGTTGTCTCTTTCTTTGATAGAAATAAATGTAGTGAAGCTTTATAAATGCGAGAAGTTGCATCACGGCTGGCTTCTGCTACTCCCACTGCTCCAAAGATTTTACTAATGGATGTTACAAAGAAACTTATGTAAAATAGAATAATAAATAGGTCAGGTAAAACACGAAGCCTTTCTTGAGTGACCATCATTTTATAGATCATTTTCTGGTGGTGGTTGTTGTGTTTCTCAACACAGGAGACTATTTTCAGGGACTGCATCGTGTCACTTTTTCTAATAGGTAAAACTGTGTATGTGCAAATGGAATGTTTCATTTCAGTGGCACACAGTGATTCACCAAACAGAAGGCAGGGGTGTTTCCTGGTAATAATACAAAGTGTGCCTTTTTGATGAGGATCTGTCGTCATGTTTTTGAGTCTCTAAACAAAATGAGGGGAGGGTGCACTCGGTGAAACATGATCCTAATGAAAAACAGCCCTGTTTTCCCTCTAGATGCCTCTTTGCCACATGCAGCATTTCATTATCACAGACAGCAGACCTGTAGGCTGGGACACACACACACACACAGATAACCCCTGATATTAAAAATCTGACTTCAAGGAAACCTCCTTCCACCAAGAGGAACAATGATGTGGTCCTGCTCACTTATTTATTTATATTTAATAATATATATATGAAAACTGGACTGACTGACACTGTGTGAGGGTTAATATTTGTAAAAGCTCTCTAGATGACATAAGATCTTCAGAATCTATCACTGTTGTTAAAACCAGGTGTAAAACCTTTTTATTTAATGAAACACAAAGGGAAGAAACAGGTGATTGTATATGATTTTCAAGTAAAAATGTACATTTTGTGTAAAAAATCTGTCATCGACTATGATTTTATCTGCATTTCAAAACTTTCACAAAAGTCAGTAATCTGTAACAGTAATTCTGTTCTCTTTATATGCATCACTCTCTTGTAATAGGCTTTAAATAGTTTGTTTTATTTTGTGTAGTCTGGATTTTCAGGGTTATGTCAGAGTCTTTACCCATCTCCTATCAAAATGAAAAATATTTTATTCACTCACTCTCCTGCCTGGTTAGAGTCAGCTCACCGCAGCCGTTCCACACTTAACTCCTCTGCCTGCGTTTGTCTTGTGTTTTATCTATTGGCCTAATTCTGTGTCTTGGTATGTCCATGTTTCATCTAATCTGTCAGCGGGTCCTGTTTCATTACTACACGCTGATTCTAAGCAGGTTTTCAATATGAGATGTGTTCACACTAAAAAAACTGACAAAATATTGTATACCCAAAGCAGACGGTTTCAGTGTGCTGAAATTGAGGAGCTACTCACAGCTTGAAAAAAAATAAAATGAAAAGAAATCTTGGAAAACAAAAAAAACTGTATTACATCTTTTGATGTGGCAGTGAAGCTTAATTGGCATTAGCTTTCCAGATCTGAAGGTTGATTGAAATCCACCTTTACACATATTGTGTCACTTCCTTGTTGGTATGAAATGGTAAAGTGTGTTTTTATACTGCACATAATAATGGACGCAACACCAGGGTAGAAGTTTGCTGCATGAATGTTTGTTGAAATAGATGAATAAATGAATGAAAAGCATATACCAGCCACCCCAAAGGTGCTGCTGCACGAGGGTGGAGAGAGAGAACAGTTAAAAAAAAAAAAAACACCCTGCCTAAATAGACTCAGCCCTCAAGCCAGCACAGGTGCTTGTCAGTCAGTTGATCAAGCTGGAGCTGGAGACAGTAAACACCCAAAACAAAACGGGGTCTAACACTGCTAAAACACCATATTTGTAGGTAGTGTGTATTTCAGGGTACATCTAATGTGTTTTTGTTGTTTTCTTTTGGTGAATATTTGAACAAGTGTGTTATGTGTAAGTTTTGTAGTGTTTTTTTTTTCCCGTTTGGTACATGGAGTTTGTTTGTGGTATTTTCAGTGGCATCCACCGCAGCCTTATCCATGCTTGTCCAAGCTAACATAGCTTGGTCTGAAATGTATTCATGAAGATAGGTTAGAGGCCAGAGCCATCAAGGTGGTTCGCTTCAGTACCGGGACCTTAAGACGATTCCCTGTGCGAGCCTCAGTATGGGAAAACATGAAATAATGATATGGAAAACATAATAATGGAAGTGAGTGCATTCATGGAGTGGAATTTTTACAAGCTCACCTAAAAGCATAACATAGTAGTGACTGAGGTTATTCAGGACAGAAAAATTGAATGCAACTAAGAGGCATCTTCGCTGCAGCTACTTCTCTACTGAGCAGTGTTGGTGGCATTTCTAATAATGTCTACAAGCATTCCTGTAATTGCTTTTAATACTTAAAAATACTTTGCTCAGTGGAATTAAAACTACATGATGTGTCTGTGTCCCTGCAATTTAATTTACTGTGTTGTTATATTACAGTAATAAAAAAATGGTTCAGCTTATTAAGGACTTGTTTCTTTTGCCAGGTGTGTTGCTCTACTCTCCGTCCTGCTGCCCTTTTCTGGTTCCCTCCCATATTAGGAATCATACAGAGACAGATGGGTGTGCACTGCACCAAATGATCAAGTGTTCCTTTACCTTATATTGACGGGAAACCGCTAAGGAGGCGTGCAGAAAAAGGGACAACTCATGAGTATGCACAACATGATGCATGGATTAAAGTGTTGAGCACCTTGTTATTTATCTTGCATCTAAAATGAGCAAAAGTGCACTTATTTGAAGGAGCTCTTTGAATTGTAACTAAATGGGCCAGAGTAGAAAAGTGTGTTTCCTTGCCTGGCATGTGACTTTCTCAGCTATGACACCCAACATGCTCACTGCAGAAGATTCAGCAGACTGTAAAGCTGTTTAATTGTCATAACTATTAACAGGTACAAGTTGGGGCTGAAAATAGCAGATTTCTGTAACACTGCGTCACCCTGACAATCTGTCAGTTTCTGTGAAGGTGACAAGTTGCTGTTTGCTGAGAGAGATCAGATTTTGTGTCTTGACCAGAATATTTCACCATCCCACTTTAGTTAGTGCTCTTAGCATTTAGCACCAGAGTTTGTGAATGCAGTGAGAAAACACTTCTTACACCAATTTTAGAAAAACTGTTATGTATGAGATAGAATGTAACATCAAGGCATTCCAGTGTGAATCATGCCCCAGCAGCATGTTGTATTATGTCCATTTAACTGTTAAAAAAATAAGCTCTTGGAGCAGTACCTGTTTCTGCTTGTTATTTAGTCACACCAACAGAATTCATAAATTTCAAGTAGTAATGTATTTCCTGAATCCATGTGGAGATACGTTGATATTTAAGTGTACAGTTTTATACATCAATCCTTCCTGGATAATTTCCACAAACTGGCATCTCACTCTGAAATGCATAATTTCTAACTCATATTTTGCCCTCAAGACATTTAATAGTAACAGTTTCAAATGCCCTAAGATCACCTTAGGTCCTAAAGCCTAAAGCCTTATACCTAAAATTATAATTTGGCATAGAAATATTGTGTTGCATCCCTTTATGGTTTACGGCATAATTTCAGACCTTTTAGACACTGTCTGGCGCCACATTTATCTCAACTGTTGTTTGCTTTGTTGAGCATCCTGTTGAGACAAGGAGCAACTTAATGATGATAATGTTGGGACCTGAGGTGTAGGTGCAGTATTTTTTTCTGTGCAAATTATGTTGGAATGGAAAATAGCTGACTATATTTGCATCTGTAATTCAGACACCTGACAGATCTTTGCAACCTGCAGCGCAGTCCAAATGCAGAGCATCTGCTTCAATCACACTGCATATGGAAAACATGGACGGGTAAACACAGTTTATCCTTACTACTTGGCAGTCTCATTTCAGCACAGAAGAATTCTGACTTGCAACATCGCACAAGCTAAGCTGGGCTGTGTTTCTTTAGTCCCAGCCATATGATTAAAGAAATACAATAAACAACAAAACCAGTAAGTGTATTCCCTCATAATTAGTGTAAAAGAAGCTGTTTTCATATAACATATACTTTTCAAAACAAGACAAATCCTTTAAATGACTCAAAAACAGATTCAAAAGAAATGAGGCATTTACATTGTGATTAAAGCTGAAACGATTAATGGATTAACAGATTCAGTTTTGATCAATTATTTAAGGTACCCTGTGGAGTTTTTACCCCAGCAGTGCTGTGAAGTAGTTTGTCTTGTGCACGCATCTGAGGGCGCACACACACATATGCAGGTGATGCAACATACAGACCTGTCAATAGCTTCAAACGATCGTTACCACCGCTGCACAGTGTAGGTAGTGAAGAAGAAGACTTTCTAGTAAGTAAACAATGATGTAAACAATGCAAGTTTCGAACTTCGAGCTCTGCAAATGTCTTATTTGGAATGAAATGTATTTGTTACACTTCAGATATTCACACCATGGTGACTACCACTGAATGTAATAAACCCACACAGCACCTTTATTGGAAATCTTTATTGAAAAATTTTCAAGCACAAATTCTCGAACAAGGGCTGTGGAAAGTTGTGATGGCTCCTTTTTTCCCTATTTTCTGACATTTTAAAGTCCAAACAATTAACTGATTTATTGAGAAATAAAATTAAGATCATTGTTAGTTGTAACAAGTAACATTATGTTTTTATTAAGTCCTGGGGACTACATTGTTCAATATGTTCTTGGTTTATGACAGACGTCTCTTTATAACAAAATTGTCACATAATGAAAATTAGCCTCAAATTGCTCCTGTGTATGGAGTCCAGATTGTCCCTCAGCTCCTTCATTAGATTAGGATATATTTTTAACACACACCACACTAAAATAAAAATCTTAACCCGCCCAAGTCCAACACCCTTAGGCAATTCTACCAACATCATAAACATTTAGCAGCTCTGCCTGCTGTCTTTAAACAAGTGTAAATGTAGAAAGGAACAGTCATGATAATCATGAACTAAAACATCTGCCAGTTTTCAAAGTCTAAACAGTTCAACGACTGCTCTGCACTCATGAACAGCGGGCTCTGGCATTGCTTTGCTCGGTGTCAGAGAGCTACAGAACAGCAAAGCTTGCACTGCGAAAAGCTCCTCACTCTCACAGCAGGAGCTTTGTGTGTTGGCTGCAAAACAGCAAAGGCTGCATTATACCTCAGTGTCAGTGGGCAAAACGGCAGTGTACTCGCTATATTCAGGCAGAGATAACGCCGGCAGTTTTCTGCTCCAGCTTCATGCAGATTAAATTTACTGAAATTACAACATCAAATTTATGTTGTTAAACTACATAATGGCCACTTACTACAGAAATAGAATCTTCATTGAAAACAACAATAACTATAATATTTTGTTTTCATGCATCCTCAACATCTGCATGGGCCCAGACAATAGAGACGCACATAATTATTTCATTCACATAGCTTCTTAATGCAGTTTAGGGCCTGAGAAGAAATTCAGGTCTGGACAGCGGCTGCAAAATAAAGAGAAGTTGTTTAAATTTTGCAGCGAGGGATGCGAGTGAACTCTTTGAGTCAAATGCACCACTTCAGTATCCAGGCTTTCTCCTTAATTGCTATCAGCTGCTGTTGACACTGAGGGGAGATTAAAGTTTCACTTTGTTACTGTCAGGGTAAGTGGAGCAGCAAATAGCTGAACCTCCTGAATAGAAACCCAATTCCTGCATAATGATATAACAAAACAGATTCTCACTGCTCTGGGAATGAACAACAGCATAGCACTGAACACAATGGGGACATTTGGCTATGATTCAGACTGATGGATTATTATATAAAGGGCCTGTATAGCTGAAAATTAATTCATTATCTCCATTATTTTCTTGGACTTCTGTGTTTGAGTGTTTATTTTGACGCACAACTTGGTTACAATGAGTTTAGGATGACAGTTAACTGAGCTTAAACGGTAAACTGTGTCTAGCATAATGCTGCTGCCAGATCCAGCCATGCAGTGTGGTCATACTGTCAAATGTTTAGCCCCAAGAGGCTGGCGATAAAAACTCTGGGCATGCTTTAGACCTTTTCATAATATTTCCATTCCTCGGTTTTGACATTTAATATTTTGACATTAGATTGAATTGAGAGAAGGGAAAGCCAATAACATTGAGCTCATCCTGCTTTGTCTTAGAGACTGACATCACCCTGCTTCAATCATGCAGATCACTCTGGGGAACCGAAGTCTCCGCGCAGCCGAGTTCAGCTCAGCTGAAGTGATGGTAACTCTTCAAAAAGGACTCGTGAACTGAGCTGAACCCACCGGTGATGTGACCGTTAACGATGAGGTGGCTGCCTCAACATGTTTGTCCTCAAACCTGGAAAAATCCCATCGAACTCGCTCCCCCGCTGATGTCTGACATACTGTACAGCTGGGCTTCATTTATGAAATACTCTCCAGCCAAAACGAACCCCCAGAAGAAACCAATCCATGCTCACTATTTAATGTAGAGCCGCAACGTTTAGTCAATTAATCGAAATCAACAGTACATCAACAGAAAATTAATTGGCAACTATTTTGATAATCAATCATTCTGAGTAATATTTTAAGAAAAACATGCCAAAATTCTCTGGTTCAGCTTCTCAAATGTGAGTATCTTCTGTTTTCCTTTTCCTTATGTGATAGTACACTGAGTATAATTAGGTTTGTTGGTCAGACATTTAAAGATGTCACCTTGGGCTTAGGGAAACAGTGACAGCCATTTCTTACCATTTTCTGATATTTTCTATATAATCAATTGATGAATCCAGAAAAAAACAAATTAATCAATAATAATAGTAATCATTCATTGCAGGCTGATGAAGTGGTATTTTCACCTTAAAACACACGTTTGTTGCAAAAGATATCATTACTGTTTGACCAAATAAAACCATGTTTGTGGATGCTAAAATCCAGAGCAGTCTAATCAAATGCACAAGGGGAAACTTCAAAATCACACATGAGCAAACCAGATAGCTAAAATGCTACCTTGCACGCTGAGAGTGTGTGGGTGTTTGTGCATGCATGTCTGTTTTCTGTTGAAAGACTTTCCAGATATTGATTTTTGTGTTGCACTTCTGGTTTGCATGCTCAGATTAGCTCTACGAGTTGCCATCCCTTTGATTTTGTCTGGAATTGATGAGACAAATGACCTTACTGTTACTGAGCAGAGCATTTTGTCTTACCTGAGATTCTATTAAAAATTCTACAGACAGCAAATAAAAAGGTTACTTGCATTAGCCTGCAAACTTAAAACAGTGGGTGATTTGAGACCTTCCTTACTTCTTCACAGCGCTTCTGCTTGGACAAACTCCAGGAATTTCTTGAAAAAGGTACAAAAGGTAAGAGCAGTGGCTTTGTGCTGCAAGAGAAGCTAAACTTCGAGAACAACTGAATGTTGTTTAATCCTGTGGCAGAACCTCAGACCCCATAATGAACTGTTCAATTTTTCCAGCCTATGAAGGAGGAAGTCAATTAACCTTAACAATAATGACGGATAAATCAAGTTGCCACAGAGCAGTAACATTTAATGCAGTTTATTGTTTCAGACAGCAAGTGAATGTTGTTTCCGTTTATGGCAGTCAGTGATAATGCATCAGTGCTACAGACTCCATCATATATACTTCAGCTTAAACTGTGTCCTGCAGATCAGCAGCTAAATTGTGGTACTTTGTTTCTATTTTCCATGTACCTGTATATTTTTAACTATATTGTAGATTTGAATAGATGTTTGATTATAATTCAAAAGATGACAGTTATGGGTTTACAGTACAATTAACAGGATATTTCACTGAACTTCGCTTTAAGACTGTTTTCCTTTTATGTCAATCTGTGAAAAATATTTTCTGACAGAAAATATGGTCATCACTTGGAAGAGCTTTGAAGCAGTTTACAGTCTGGACGACATACTGGTCCTTTCAAGATGACCATATGTTACTGAACTGCCATCAGAAGAGCTACTTATGTTGAATCTACATAAGTAAAATTACATTCTTCTACGCAAGTAACATTAAAGCTTCAACAACTTTATACACTATGAATTCATCTATCTATACTGTTATGATTAATCAATTAATCGTCTGGTTTACAAAATTTTAAAAAATTATTAACAATAAAGTTATTCAGTATCGTTAGAATTAAACCCGGGATCCCTTTAAATTATGTTCCTATTGGATGATTCTGCGTATCTCAACTTACTTGTCACTGTTCAGTGCCAACGCAGTAAGCAGTGTGCCCTATATGAAGCAAGGTGAAAGGTAAGAGTGTGTTTTACTTGACTAGCCCTAACCACACCTTAATAATTGAGACATATTTAACCTTAAACCTGCAATATTTGAGTTTCTGGCTGCTTCTGAGTAGCAGAACCACAATATTCAATATCATCACCTTTTTAAGTTGATGTCAACTTGTTAGTAAACGGTTGCATATTTACACATCCAGTACTTCTAAGTTGTGTTTCTGATCACCTGACAAAGTCTAATATTCTCTCTCTTCTAGCTCTGTTTTTGGTCTCTACCAACTACCAAGGGACATATCTGGCTCTTTAGCTGCTAAATGCTACACTTTGTTCACCAGCTAGTTGCTAACTGCAAACTCACTCTGTCTGCTTTAACCATACTGAATTTTTTTTTAATGTTGGTATTTAGTGTAAAATAATAATAATTAAGACAAGTGGCAGTACCTCCACTTTATCTGGATATACTCAGTAAAAAAAAAAAATCCTTCAATTCTTCACAATACTCACACTTGACTACTTCTCAAAAAACACACAAACAAACACTCAACATTAAAATAGAGAGCAACAATGCAAAGTGAGGTGGTGCATACTGAAAGTGCAAACTCAGTCACTCGTCTTCTCTAAGATCCCTTTGGATTTCTAAGATGCTCCGAGGTTCCTTGAAGCACTCCTCATCTGCTAAACATAGCATCTCTCCGTCTGTTAAAGACCGTATGACAGCAGAACAACAAATCAATTAACTGAGAAAATAATCGCCAGATTAACTGATAATGAAAGTTGCAGCCCTAAAACCAAACACTTAAAAAATTTCTCTCAGGTTCTCTGGGGTCCCGTTGGATATCTAAGATGCTCGAAGGGTCTCTGAAGCACTTCTCATCTGCTAAACATAGCATCCCCCCATCTGTTAAAGACCTTATGACAGAGTGTGTGAGGAATCGACTCTCTGCTATCTGGGTCTCAATCTCCCTGCTCCCCTCTCTGTGTGCACCACAGACAGCACCTCTTGTGACCCTTTTCTCAAGGTCCTGAAGTTTGTGGAAAACAAAACCACTGAGTCAATCAATGACACATAAAAGAGGCCTGACTGCTGTTTTAGTGAGCCAAAAACAACTTTACATCCCCTGTATAGTAGAGACATGGACTGATTTTCCCCCCAAAAAAATATACAGCTCCAATTCTGTCTGTAATCAGTGATGTGAGCACAGGGGAGTTGTTCAAATTTCGTGAGACAACAGCATGAGAATATCTCAAATCTGACCACAGAGGATGTAACTCCAGCACCATTTTTGGCAGCTCAGTGTGTCACAGTCAGCCCTTGTCCTGTCCTACAGATCCATCATTGAAAGCATCCTCACACCATCAATCACAGTCTCATATGGCTCTGCCTCCCGCCGTTCCAAAGGAAGCATGTCATTCAAACCTCTGAGTTATTGAGTACCGGCTGAACTGCATCACACACACACCTGCACCATAACAGAGCAAGGAAAGTGGCAAAGAAAATTTCCGCCAACGCTGCCAACTGGGACAGCCACCTGTTTGACCCATTTGGTTTACTTAAATCACCTGCCACCACAACTGTCTCTTCATATGGACACACACCCCTCTTTTCAAACGTGAGTCAGAATGAAGAGCTCACTGACACGTCGGACTTTAAATATTTACATTACAGCTCCAGGCTGGTGGTTCAGATTGCATTTAGATATTAGTAAAGATGATTAGTACTTTAAGGTCATAAAGTCAAACCGTTTATTAGCCTGTAAGCAGCTGTCAGCTCACAGACGCTTTCAGTCTTCTTTATGTTGCACCCTACGATAAGGCACCATGTCGAGATAATGAGTGGCGACTTCACATAACTAATGTAGAGGATGATCTCGCACAATGACATTAACAACATGGAAAATTGTCTCTGTGCCAAAGGAATTTAAAAATACATGATCCTAGAGTTATTTAATTAGATCCCTTTACTTTTTTATTTTCTTTTACAAATGCGGACAACCCTCTTTTGTCCACTGTATACCAATCAGGCCAGATTAATTCTTAAAAAAAATTACATGATTACTCAACACAATTCAGCACTACAAACAACAACGTCCAAAATGACCATAAAGTCAAATTTACGCCTCTCTGAAAAAACAGAATCAGCACCTTCATAAATCCAGGGTTTTTATTGGAAGACTGTTGTATTAGACTGCAATGGTTGTAGCTAAGACGACCTAATGAACTGGCAACTCAAAGTATTTTCCTTACAATTCTTATAGGGCAGTATTGTTTTGATTACAACAGTGTAATCAAAACAAAACAACAAAAAGAACAATTCAGTATTTTGATTGTTGGACTACTCTTGTATTTTATATCCGAACAACCAACTGACCTATCATAACAGTGAAAGCACAAGTGAAACTAATAACCTTAAGGATGCACAGGTCCACTGAAGTGTCCATAGAAAGCCATCTTAATGAGTCAGTGTGCAACCATCCTTAATGTTATGAATTACACCTGAGCTTTTTCCTGCTATAGTATGTCAAAATATCATCTACAGTGAGAAAGGGCTATTAATGGTTTACCCGTGAGATAAATTATATCAACAATTTAAGGCTGATGTTCACATGCTTGCGCTGTGGCCAGCAACTTTATTGACAAGTGGCAAGTCGACCTTCACAGGTCATTTTTATTTATCTACTTTTTTTTTTCCAGAGTAAAAAAAAACAAAAAAAAACAGTATCCAGACAGTCTTGAATCATCTCCAGTATTTCTACTACAAATCAAAACAAATCCAATGGCAGTCAGGTACAAAGTCCAGCCACATCCATGTCCTGCTCCACAACACAGAGCTCACATGGGGGATTCCTCTGCTGTGCATGGCTGATCAACTGTCACTAACACTGATGCAACTGGTAAGACATCAGTGAGGCCCTCACATGATGAAAAATAGCCACAAGCACAAAAGACAACCACCCCAGTCCAGTGAGACATGCAGCAGCACACACACACACACACAAACTACATCCACTGCCAACACTTAGACCAGGTACCTAAGGAGGAGAAAAAGTTTTAGGGGTGGTTTGGTTCAATAAAAGAAGAAAAAATAAAAGATGAAACTAAAACTTAAAAGATGAACAGTGGCGGCACATCTTTGAAGATAAATCCTACAGACAAAATTTTATTAAGACCAACTTGCCTCCAACAAAATGTTAAATCATGTAGTGTGATGACACTCCAGACTTATATAAAAGTGACTGATACATCACAACAATTGGCAGAAATTATTAATCACGGTTATGAAATAAAGGGAAGAGGAAAAACGCAGTCCTCCGCCAGGTCTCTTTCTCTGAAGTGTGCTTAAAAAGATAAAACCACACAAACCGATAAAATGCCACTTAATAACACAGGTACAGAATGTCCTCTTAAAGACCCCAAGATTTTATCAATACCCAACCATCAAAGTTATTGCAGTGCTGGGGACAGAGTGACAGGAAGAGGCAAGATGTTTCCCTAGGCCCCAAATTATTTTTCCCAAACTGGGCAGACCACAAAGCTGCACAGTGTGACTCGCACTGACCCTTAAAAAGGGCCGCGGCTTGTATGTCATCCTTTAATCTGAACGACTTTAAACACACAATCTTGAGTGAATCTAGAGCCTTATCCGTACTGGCAGGTTATGCTCTGAGGTTATGCTCGCTTTTTGTGTGGGCTTACATATGAACATCTCCGGTGTTTTTCATTTTCAACTTGCAGCTATCCGTCCAGCAGATGGGAATGAAAATGGAGCAGCTGCATTTGGGGATTTATTTAAAATTCTGTGTGATTTTCCGTTCTTTAATGTTGATGTGCCGTGTTCCTGAACAAACATAAAATGCCACAGTCTTCCTTTGCTTCAAACATAAAAAGGCCAAGAAGTCATAACGCGCTCAAAGCGTCTCTGCTGCATATTCTCTACGAACATAAAGCATTTTACTGACATATTTGTACACAGCATGTATACAAACAGCATGCGTCGCAATCCAATTTAATTTAAAGATTTTACCATTTTTCACACTCATTTTCTGAGATAAAAAATAGGTGAGTTGTGGTGAAGTTGACATAAAGAGTTTGCTATTATAAATGCCTCCACAGCAACAATCAGTCTCACTTCACTGTTGGTCAATAACCTATTATGGACCTCTCATAAAATGGCTGGATATGCACGATTGCTCATGAATCATTACTCTGGCCTCCTGTTTTGAGGGACTTTTGGAAGTTTTTGAATTGTGTCTTTATTCTGAGTTTACTGATGAGAAGTTGTCAGATATTAAATAATAGCAGGGCAGGATCAAGTTTAATTTAAATCCACAAACAGTGGATTCAGTTGGTTTTCTTTCTTTTACATCTATTCGCTTCAGGGAATGTTAGATGCACAGCAAATGGATCAATTGTCAAGTCTAAAGTCTAACGTTCAGTAAATTATACACTTCAATTACGTAAGAACAGAGAAACAACTACTCCAAAACATTTCTAATTGTTTAAGATCAAACTTTTAAAAAGTGGAACAGATTTGACAGAGTTGCTTCATGTAATGTGACACAAACACAGACCAAGCACCAGCTGCACTTAAATCCACTTCTGATTCTGATTGAAATTGTTCTGACTGAAGATTTCAGGATATATGTTTACATGGGATGTGATTTAACACAGTCTGGTGTTAACATGCATCGACACATTTAATCGGGAGAGCTGCGACATGCACAAAAGTGATGAATACACAATGATGATTATAACCTGAATATTAGGTTCCCTGTAAATGTACTGTCTTTGAGTAGATTGTTCAAATCTGTGTATAAATGAGCTGAAATGATTAGCTGTTTAATCAATTAGTCGATCAAAGAACTATTTTGAAAATTACATTGTCCAGTGTGAGGATTTTCTACTTTTCTGTGTTTTATATCATCAAAAACTAAACATGTTTAGGTTTTGACATTTGAAGGCATCACCTTTGGTTTTAGGAAATTTTAAGGTATTTTTTGTCCAAATACTTCATCCAGAATTGCAAAAATAAACAACAAATTCATCGGTAATGAAAATAATTGGGAGTTGCAACTGTAGTGTATACCATAATTTGTCTATCCAGAGTCCAACACAAAGGTTTTAAACAGTATTATGTAAACAATCAAACACACTGACTCTTACAGAGGTGCTCCTCACCTAGGGAATGAAAATAAATAGCTTAAAATGAAGCTCATAAGAACAGCCCGAGAGTCTGCAAAGATTTAGGGTGTGTGACTGTAATCACGAATGGTTGTACTCAGGAAAAAGATTTTTTTTTCTGGTTCTGGTTACTGTGATAAATCATACTTACAACAGCCTTCTCAGAAGCTCTGGCCTGGTTTTTGTCTGTAGGTGAAACTACTCAAAAATATTAGCATTAAACATGCTGTGAGGAAGAAATTTTCCAATTTCAGCAAAATAGATTAAGTGAATTTAATGTTTTAAATTTAATCAAATCAATCAACTGCAATCAAAACCATGGAGGGCAGACTGCCGGCACCTCTACACTATCATCAAGTATGGTCTTTTGAAAAACTGTCCATTCATCACTGAGTGCATCGCAAATTAATTAATTCAGCAAAACAACACTGCCCAGTATTCCCCTCAAATGTAAGTATCACTTTGTGCAGGCAGGTGCAGGCAAAGCTCCGAGTACAAAAGGCTGCTTTATTTATTTATTATTTTTCTTCTTTTCACGGGATGGGTAGCTGCTAGCTGTTAATTGTGAATAAATTTGAAATGCAATAATAAAAATTCTTCCTATGATTTTAATTAGTATGCGAGGTGCTGATGGCAGCAGCTCTGCATATGTTAACAATATCCACACAGTTTGCAAAGCCAAGGGAAAATGAAGTAAAAACACCAGACTAATGGAGGGATACTTGCAAGCTTCCATCTCTTTTATTTGATAATTTAACTATAAAATCTGGTTCATGTCCTGCTTTTGTCTTGATTGCAATCAGGAGTAGGTCCGGTAGGTAAGAGTACTGTAGCTTGTGTTTTTTCACACAGTAAAACACAAAAGTTTAGAAAATTATACCAAGAGCACCTTCCGCTCTGGAAAATGTGGACTTCTCAGTGAGTAAAAGAAAAACCTAAAATATCAAACATTATATAACTCAAGTTTTAACAATAAGATCTGTTACATTTTTAGAAAATGTATGTAGAGGGAGTAAAAACCTGGATAGCCCTAACTGAGCTGTCAAACTAAAAGCTGATTATCCTCATTAAGTGCCCAGATGACAGTTATCACCAGCCCAATTATCCATACCACATATCTGTCATCCTACTGGAGAACCTGTCTGCAAACCGCAAGAGACACAACTCCCACACAGCAATTCATAAACTTGTTTAGTCCAATCTCCAGCCTAAAGATCAAGCTTCCCTGTCAGCTCAGGATAACCCGTGCAGACTCTCCCTTACTGACTCTGCCCCTGCTGCTTTCTTTTTGTTGTTTAATGAATAAACGACTCAATTATTGATGATCTCGGAGATCTTTAATTATTAAAATGTGCCTGTAGTTGAAAGCTGTGCTGGGGTTAATGCAGATGACAAAGTGGCTTGGAGAAAAAAAAAACACTTCCTGCTTAATTGTGATGATTAGTGCTGGGTGCCCAGTGATCAGGCTGCAGTGTCATAAGGTGGAAAAGTGGAGGAAAAGAAAAATGGATTGAAAATACAGGTATACAGTGACAATGTGCTGTTGTGCAAATGGGCTTTTATTCTTATTTTATTTCATTGCATTAAAGAATAGATGGATAATGAGTTGGTATTCAATAAATAATTTTTTGGGGTTACTTGCAAGCACATAAACACAACACTTATTTACACAACACTCATCATCAGAGTTCCCCAGTTTACCATTTATTAGCAGTATACCTTGTAATAAATGGTTTATAACACAGTATAAGGTCGTAAGCAGGCAAAAGGACATTTTGTGATAATTAATGTATAATATGTGTCTGCAGTTATAACTTCTCCTATAAAGACTTTTGTTATATAATATTTTCATATTACATTGACTATATTTATTGTTATCCACTGAGTTTAAACAGAAACCTCCACTTATAGTTGTCAACAAATACATTCATAATAACTTCTTACAACTACATTATAGTGTGTTATACACATTTAATAAATGCCAGGTAGCAAATAATTTGTTTGTCGGAATTAAATTGTGCTGAAAACTCTCATCCATAAAAACTGATCAGAGCAGCTTTAACATTATGAGAGTCTGTTACTGCAGACATGTGTACAAAGTTTCTATGTGCTGCATGACAATAATTCTGGACAGTGTTAGCTAGTAGTATCACAGTATTTTTAGCCAGTGTTACTTCTTCCTGTGAAGCAGGCGGGTGCTGGGTGCCTTTGCTAATTGGCATTTTGGCAGCACTACGAGCCAGCAGGCAGGATCTCATTTACTGAGTAGTTTGCCTGACAAACCTGCCAGGGTGGCACCTCCGTGTATTCACTTTGGCTTAACCTACAAACATTTGCAACTAAATATTCTTTCCTTCTTCATAATATTCCATTGTTTTCATCACAGTGTAACAGACTCTAAGTGTGTAAGGCACGTAATGAAATTGGATGCAAGTGAAGCAATAATGCAGAGTCTCATTCTTAAGAAACTGTTGCACATCAAGGTACATGAAGAGACAATATTTCAGTGTGCAGAAGACCAGCGAGCAGCACCAACAATAGAAAACAGCTGCCTTTGAATGGTGGATCAGGATGTTGGATTTATCATGCTCTCAACATGACCTCTTCCGACTTGAAATACACAAGCCCTTTGATTGCTTCAGCCTCCCTGACATGAGCTTTCAATCAGACCCTTTGAGAGCAATTCCCAGGCCAGCTTCTGTCATCTATATTTCCACAATTGTTTGGAGTCCTGATTCTGAGGAGCACTCAGCGACCGATCGGTTTTACCTCGCCTCACCTCCTCCCTTGTCTCCAGAGATAAAGAGATATCCAGCCGTTGTCAAATACTGCATGCACACTCAATTATCCATATGACTGTTGATACTATACAAACGCCTTTTGAGGACAAAGACAAAATCACATCAAAGGGTTACTGAATAATGCTTTGATGCATAAAGTATTTATGTAAAAAACACTTCTTCCTCTTTAATTTTCAGGACAGACAATTAAATCAACATTCAACTTTTGACTCATAAATTGCAGTTACTTCTTTTAAATTTGTCTGATGTCTCCGTTAAAAAACTCAGCTTGATAATGTGTTTTCAGTAATTGACTAATTTTCTTATGTGCATGTGCTGAGGGAGGATGAGGTGGAAAAAAAAGAAAAAGAAAACAATGAAAAACTGCAATGAATAAGAAATGTGAAGAAGCATGAAGTCAGCAGAGGCATGTTTAAGGTAGATAAGGTGAAACCAATTGACGGTTCCTGCTCTTTCCCAGTGGCAACAGACATTTTATTGGCAAGTCAGTAAGATAGTCTCCCCGGCCCCAAGAATAAGCTAGAGAATTGCAACAGCTGGAGAAAATGCTATTGGTCACAGCGAGTCATTGAAAATGGAGGTCTCAGAGCTGTGAGCTTCTCCCATGAAATCCTGCTTCTCCTCTTTAAAAAGGTGTGGCATATTTCTAATGAGATCCCTCCATCACACTTCAAGTCAGATTTCACAAAGTAATTAACACATTCAGTATGACGTGCGGTCTTTTCTGCTCAGCCTGCACAAACTTGTCAAGACGTTTGAGTTCATGATCTCTTCTGTTCTTATTTGATTGTGAGAAGGATGTCGATTCAAAACAGTTGCACTGTCTCTAAGTGCATGATTTGTTTTTTATAAGAGGGCTAAAAAACTAAATTCTGCACACCAGCACGCCTCGCATTGCAGTGGATGTCAAAGAAACAGGCGTCACGCTATGCAGGGAAACATCTCATCATCCATGCGTTAGACGCTACAACAGACAGTTTAGTGAAGGGTGGCTGAGGAAATGTGTCAAATAGTCCTGGGATGGTGTCCCTGGACACTCCGTTTCTGGCATGTGCTCCTTGATCAGTAGACTTGGGCAGCCTGGCACATGGTGGGAGGGATTGGCAGTTCACAGCTTGCTTTCAGGCCCGGTTGGATGAATGATTAAAACAGCATGATGGGCAGCTTTATAACATAGACAGGGTCACAGAGGCCTGGCAAGTCACTCGCTGACAGGAAGGAGGAGGAAAAAAAAAATGCACTCAGAGAGCTATTCATGGCTAATTAGATCTGACGGGCAGTAGAAAGTGAGTTAAAGTGTAATCTATGCATAATCACGATGTTGGGATGATGGATTCAACCATCTCTACAAAGTCTAAATTAAGGTCACAGAAGCTTGTAAACACAGAAGTCACCCCACAAGGTTAGCGTAGACATTACTGAGCTATACTGCAACTAGGGCTGCAACTGATAATTATTAATAGTTGCATTATTTAATCATCAATATGCAATGTTAAATCTGCTACTACGAACATTTTTATATTAACAAATTTTTGGACTTTCAGCGTCTTTCAGTGACTTGTTTCGATTCTATGACTCCCAACGCTGCTGTTTTGGCTAATTCTCACTTTCAGCAAAAAAAACTTAAGAAACCCGCTGCGCACTGCTCAGCACCACACAACAGACAGACAAAGTTAGCGGCTAGCTAGTAAACACAGTGGGGCATTTAGCAGTTAAGGAGGCAGATATTTCCCTCAGGAGTTAGTGGGCAGCAAATCAGAGCTGAGCAAAGAGTAGACTTACATTTATCGTTTGATCAGAAACATGACTCCACACAAAAGCTAATGTTTCTCTATATCTCAAGATGTGTAAATAAGTGAATGTTTGCTAACCAGTATAGCCCGACCAATACTGGATTTCTGATGTCAATAAATATATATTTAAGAATAAAAAAAAAATCTGAAAATTATATATTTTTTAAATAATAATAATAATAATAATACCCTAGATTTTTTTTCCCCCAGAATTATGACCAAAATACATACTAAGCTGGAAATCTTTCACTTGAACAATCTATTGATCAGCGCTCTCTGGTGGACAAACTATGTAATGGTGACATTGTTTCTAAATTATCTCAAACCTAGTTTGGCACTTATATAGAGAAATTTCTACTAACAAGTTCACTGCAGTATTCCACTGCAGGTTTAAGACTAGATACTGTCTAGATAATGTCAGCAATGCCTGTTTCACTTTTCCAGGGTCCACAGTCTCAACCCAACATAAATAATTTGTCACAATATAAAACAGAGAAATGGAGCAAATACATATTTTCAAAGGTAGAATTAGTGAAAAACCACATTCATTGATTATCAGAATTGTTCATTCGCCTCTTTTAGTCAACTAATCGATGAATTTACTGGCTTTAACATTTCACTTCAGATCATTAATAAAACACACTGTGGTCTAGCAATGGTCGAACTTTCTCGTGCATAATTCAGGAGAGACTCGGTTACTGTGTTGTGTGACTGATTAATACAACCTAATTACTCTACCTAATTATGCAGACTGCCTCTCAATCTTTGCTATCGTTGAACCCCCCCCCCCTCCCCAAAAAAAAAAAAACTATCTTCCACTCTCTCTCCAATGTGATGTGGCTGATACTGCCACTGTTCTCTCTTGTCTCTCCTCTCGCTAATATGGAAACAGTGGCAGGGGCGCGGGGGCTCTGCGATAGTTGTCAGCTGTAACAAAAGGAGACAGATTTAAACCTTCAGATAGGGTCTAGTTTATCCTCATATTTAATTTCATATCCTAAATCAGTTCGGGGTTTGTTCATTAATATTGAGTGCTGTTCCTGCCAGGAACTTATGATTTTCATAAGCTCATTAGTGATTGCACCACAGATCATCGGGGTCGGGGTGAGCAATTATAATGCTACAAGTGGAAAAGCCAGCTTATGAAAAATATGTTAATCAATAATGGCTTTAAGCAAACTGGTTCCGGCTCTAAAAGCATAATAATGTACGAAATTTACTTATGTTTTACCAAATGAATTAAACCAAGACAGAGGATATAGATGATCCAAGCCCACCCTCGATTTCCCATCATTTAGGGTTACTGGTGGAACAATTATCAAAATGAGCATTGTGGCAGAGAGTGGCCATGAAGTCCAAATTACAGCCAGCGAGGGCATTCTCTATTCCTTTTTCATCCATTTAGATAACATGACCTGGAGAAGGGTTTAAATGAGGCACAGCAACAACAAGGAGGACCATGGGAGGATTTCTGTTGGTCAGCCTGTCTGAATGATTTGTGTAGGTGATCAGGGAAACACTAAAGGTCCTTGTGGAAGTTAAACCTGATTAGAGGGTAAACAGTATAATTTGTGATAAGTAGGCCTTCTCCGTGGTGTCCGTAATGACCAGAGAATGAATTCATGATGTTCTTTTGCAGCCTACCGTGTCTCCCAGGTTAAGGTGTTTCTATGAATAGCATTTGTTATTTAGGTAAATCATTCCTAATTCAATATGTTGGTTTACGGTTGGATTTAATAAGATAAAACGAGAAGACTGAGCGTAGCAGTGTTATTTGTGCTACTGTTTTTTCATTTGTTTCAAAATACAGAGGCTCACTGGGGAGGAGGGCATGTTGCTCGTTTTCCCTTCATCAGCTGCTTATCTCTTCTCTGCTCGTATATGACAACACGTTAACTTTTCATGAGGACAAATTCAAGGGTAAAAAACATGCAGTGTGTACTATAGTCTGTTTTATTATAAAACCCTAAATGTCAGATCAAAATTTCACCAGTGAGGCAGAATGGTAACACCTAGAAAGTTAGTAACATTGTGACTGCTGCATTTCTGTTTTGTTTTTCCTGCACAGTGATTCCACTTTATCAGTTCCCTCTTTGCTCAGTTTCACACATAAATTTCAGTGGTTCAGTTTGTGGTCAAACGTATCTGGAGCTGTAAACATGATGTCCTATGGGTAACACTGTAAAGCCCCTTATATAACTTTCATTGACAGTTTATAAACATTTAATAAATGGGTTATAACCCATAATGTAGTTGTAATCAAATGTAAGGACATTTTTAAATATTTATTGATGTATAGCATTTGTCAACAATTGAAACTTCAAATATGAAGACGTATTCTATACAACCACGGCAAAGGCATCAGAGGAGCATGGGCATTTAGACCCATCCTCCGTTTCAAAATCATGGACAAAACATAATTTCTCAGAAACAAAGATGAAATAATTCAAACGGCCACAATATAAACCTTTAGGACTGTTACACGATCTGGGACTGCTCTGTGTTTTTAACACAGAGGATATTGTTTAAAAGAAAAATTTTAAATGGAAGACAACATGAAAAAAATGCTGTGTACCCAGCAGCCAACCCTGCTTTTTGGTACTTTATTGACTGATCTGGCTCAGTTGTTATCTATTTCTAACTAGCTGTGTAAATTTCACTGTACTCAGGATTGTCTGTACGTACAAAAGACAGTGTGATTTTTACAAAAGATTTGCAAACAAGCTTTTTATAAAAGGCTCTAGAAGTACATGTATATGCAATGCAGCTTCATCTTTAAGGATTATATTTTCATATCCTACATACACTGAGACTGAGCACAGCAGGAGGACCAGCTGAAGGAGGATATCTAATACCAGCCATGCAGCCCCATAAAATGGGTGTTCCCGTGTACTGTAGTTACTAATCTCATTACAGTTCATTCAGCCCCTTGGTTCGTATGGCTACACCCACTAGTTCTAGTAGGCTATCTCAAGAGATTGAGCTGAGAGAATTAGAGAGGAGCACTTAGCTCTGCTTACTCACTCTCCTCCCTTCACTCTCAAATCCCAGTTCTTTGGAAACACACTGTGGAAAGATCAGGTGACACAGTGAAAGGCTCTTTTTGATTCTCATCTGACAGACTGTAAAAGCATCACTGTTTCATAATTAATTTCAACAAGACCGAAAGAATTGTACACATATAGCTTTCATTTGACGCTTTTGTGTAAATAATGTTGATAAAGTGTACTGCCAGGATTGTTAAAAGGTGACTGTGCTATGCGTCCTGTGTCACGACAATTCACAACACACAATTTTACTCGAATGTGGGTGTCGGAGAAGGGCTATGTCCTGGCTTTTTCAGGCCCGCGACTGCTTTGACAGTAGTAGCTGCAGGGCAGAGCCATTGATCCGAGGCCTGAATGTTTGAAATGGAAAAGATCAATCAAAAGCAAAGGGGTTATCAGATTGTATGAAATCTAATAATATGACTCTCACAAGGAGAGCTCTCTGCATCAGTGTAACCATCGATCCCTTTCTCAACTTGTTGTTTCAATTAGACAGCTCTTATCAATGGCCTGTCCATATGGAATAATACCAGCCTAAAGAGATCAGTATCTTTTATGTGCTGTCCAATATTACAAATATGTCCAATATCGTGAACAGGGCCACCTGGGATGTAAATCTTTGTACAATATTGTAGTCTGTGCGTCAGATTGTGGCACAAACAGTTCACTCGACAGGGTACAGAAAACATAAATATTGGCAAGTGAGAACTTTCCATTTTGTTGCAGTGTCCCCTGCTGTAACATCAAGGATTTCTTCTATTATTCTCAGAATAATGGGAAGCCTTACAGATTTTGACAGTTACAGTGAAGGGCTCAGGTTGCAGGATGATGTATTTTGTGCATGGAAATTTGTCTTTAGTTTTACTTGGGTCTTTTTAGCATTGGCATCCATTTGTTACTGAGTTGACATTTTGAAAGCAGTGGTCCCAGAAGATGTAATAACATCACCTCTCCCACAAAACCACCACCATCTCCCACAAAAGACAATGGTGCGCACTTCACCAAACAATACTGACAGACAAGATGGGAAAGTGTCCTGCCACCGATTCCTCAATCATTTTGTCTCCAATGAATTTTTGAGGTTTCTCCAAAAGCATTTATGTGCCTTTTGCAATCTGCCATAATAGCGTGGGAATTCATAGCTGTGCAGATAACCTTATGTAAATCCCCATTTAATGTGACCTTCTTTTCCTTTCATGGAACAGGGATGAGTCACCAAAAAGGGCGGCTCAAATTCCATTACCGAAGAGGCTTTAGGCATGACTAAAAGTGAAAACATGGCAACACCCAGGCAAAATGAGTCCCAAAATAATTAGGTTGACTCGGATTACAAAAATGTGAAAATGAGGTACTTCTGTGAAAAAGGAAAACATTAGATTCATGACACTTTTTGCCAGCTGATTAAAGATACATGCCCAACAGCTGTTTTTTTTCTCCCTTTGGTAAAATATGCATTTGCTGACATTTGGCTGAAATTTAAGGTTAAATTTGACTCCGCTAACAATAATAACTCCTCATCTCTTCTCTCTCCTTTCATCATTTCAAGTTAATTTTACTCTTCTCACCTCACTACCTTGCTATTGTTCCCTTGATTCTCCAATACATACTCGAGAATATCTGTCTTGTTTCATATAATTCATTTTAATGCCAGCAACAACTCCTCTACACCTTCCACCTCCTGATCAGCTTTCCTCACCTCCCATAGCTACTGCATGTGTAGGACCAAACATGTAGCAGCGAAGTTATCAGCTCAGCACGGTCTGGTTAAAATAGACCATGACTATCAGCATTAGAGGGGAAACGGGCTTAACGTCGGCCTGTTAGCTGTTAGTGTCTTTCATGTGAGCATGACTCCGGCTTATCAGCCCCCCATGCCATGTCACCCTGGTGATAACTGTGACCACAAAACAGCATTACAGGAAGACATTACAAGAATTAATTTATTGCCTTGTTTCATACTTCAATCGCTGAATTTGATTTAGAGGTGCTTGTTTTGGAGAATCAGGGCAAAGCCTCAAGATTGAAGGGTCGCATTTCATAAAGGGGTAAAGCGATGCAATTACACTTTTAATCGGCTGAGGTTCACTTGAGGAATACAAAGCACCTTGTGCGGGAATGACTGAATCATAGCCATCTTCATAGTCAGCCACTGACAACTGATCAAACACTACTCCCATTTGCTGATTTGTTTCATCCTCTTTCTGCACCCATAAAATTATCTTAAGACTACATGGTTAGCCAAGTTCAAAGAAAAGAATAACAGTTTACTGTGAGTGGTCTTACTGGTCTTTCGTCTGATCTCACAACATTCATTTCAAAGACGTGGGGGAAGATGCAGCCTAACAATCCCTGATTTAACATGTAACTAGAACAAGAGACAGCTTGAGTGTTTCTTCTTGTACATTTTTTGGGGTTCTCTGCTTGCAGTTAGAGTCACAGCGGAGAAAATACCTCTGAGGTTTCTGGGCACAATAGGCTGGGCCTAAGGGACTGTGACCAGCCCCGCTGAGTCTGTAATATACATATAAGCGCACAATACACCCACACATTCGTTCAGATACTCCTCCTCCTTGTAGTAATGCTGACATATCAGACCACTGTTTGTCACTGTCATATTTTCCGAGCCTCAGCTTAAGGGAGCATCCATGTGCAGTCGGCACTCATGCATTTTTCATGAAACCCACTGGAGTTCTTTTGAAAGACTGTGTTCTATAGTCGCCATCAGAGTTTGGTTTCTGTGTCTGCGAGATGTGGTGGAGGGGAGAAAATTGCATTGCCCCCTGATAAAGGCCACAGAAGATGAATACGCGTGACGGAAGTGGAACCTTTCAAAGTAGGGCAGATTAATTAGAATAACTATGACCAACTCTCCAAACTTATCAGAAATAGAGGCAAAAATCGTTGTTGGAGGTTCCTTTTTTTTTTCTCTTAATATAATCACTTCTGTTCTCTTAGTGGTGTATTTCAAATAATCCTCTTGCTGACACACCAGACTTTTATTATTTCACAGCAGAAGCTATGGTTCAACAAATGCTATCAATCTCTGTAATACGGAGGTCTGCTTCAGACGCCCGCCTCACCGCCTGGCCCCTCAGAGACTCCTGGGCTGAATGGAACATAGTCAGCAGAAGAAAGTGAGGATAACAGAATGGGAGTGAACTCATTGAGCCACCGAGAAGCCCGATCAACTGCAAGATGAGAAATACTTGGATAAAGAAAGGGGGCGGTTTAAATGGAAAGGGAAACCAACAAAACACAAATTGTCAGATAAAAAGGTAGACATTAAAGTCACAAAAATGTGGTGGAAAAAGAAGTCAATGATGCAGGAGTGGAGGAGAAGAGGGATTTTCTTGTCTTAGAAAGTTAAAATCCTCATCTTTTTACTCCCACAGGTTCAGATACATGCTGTAAGGAGGAGACGCTTAATTAACTTCATCTTGTTCACCTCTGAGCTCAATTTTTAAAAAATAAGCTCTTCCTGCAAAACGTCAAAAATACAATTATATGCTACACTTATTCCTGACAATTCAATTATCATCAAACATAAAAAGTCTTAATTCCACACACACAACATTTTCAACGGTTTCATCAGTTAAATGCTATATGGTGTACAAAAAAACCAGCCAAATTAGGATCTTAAGAGTCATACACGTCAGCAAAAATTTGAAAAATTTTTTTTTTTGCTGTGACTTTAAGGTCTGTATTTCACTGACTTAGAGCATACAGGCTTTGAGGGCTGTAAGGGACAGATAGCATTCCCACCTCAGATCATTTTCACGAATGTCAGAGGTAACCAGTGTTAGGAGCGACTAAAGGAAAATCTCCTTCCTCGGCACCACTTCACACGAAGATTTGATTTACTGTTGCATGTATCTGCAAGAAAGTGATAAACATGTCTCCTTCTAGCTATTCAGGGGTTTCCTTCTCTTGTCCTTACAGTGGGAAATTGCAGAGGAACATGGAGAATGAGCAGCTCACGACTGTGGCAAATATGTCACAGTGAACTTGGGACTGGGTTACTGATCGATAAAACATTTATGACAGCATTATTACATATTTATTTACATTAGATGAATACATAGCAAGTTTAAAATAAATGTCATGCTGTGTAAGTGTAACTACAGCTGATTAAAATTTAATCAGAAATTGTTTTATTTTTCAAGGAGAAAAATAAAACAATTTAATATTTAATTGCAGAAAAATTAAAATTTAATGTTTCTAATCTCATCAGCGGAATACACCATTCACTGTTAAATGTCTATGTGAGCCGATGTCCGCATTTATACAACCTACAAAATTATCTGTATTTGTATTTTTATTAATCCCTACTGAGAAATTGGAAGCATTACTTTAAGCTTACAATAACCTGTTAATACTGGTAATACTTACTGACCCTCACACTCTACGTAAACCTTTAAAGTTAAGAAAGTTAAACTGTTTCATTCGAGGTCAAGTTTATGTTTAGGTAAGATCAACCAATCTTACTAAGTTTCTAAGAGGTCTTTAATCTTGGGGAAATATTGGGGGGCAAGGGGTATTTAGATGTTTTGATTGATTTGATTTTGTTTTTGGATGTTTTGTGTGTGTGGACAAAAACTTTGGCTTTTTCCACTGAACTGAGAAAAAAAGTGCAGATTTGAATTTGTGTTTTCAGTGTGCTTCACTCAGAGAGGTAGTCTGAAGTGCAGCTTGTTCATCTGGCTTTTGTTTGCTCCATGAACAGGATAATTATTTTGATTTAGACTGATTTTAAGCATTAGTGAATATTTTTGCTTTCTTTCTGTCCTGATGGGTCTACTCCTGTGTTCTTCAAACAGAGTTTGATACCAATTTGACCCTTTAAATGTTCAGTAATTCCTTTGTATATGTGTGTGTGTAAGACAGGGGATTGCTGGCTAAGTTCATAGCACTTCAGAAGTTTATGATTGCATAAATGACTCATCAGAGACTCCCTGTTATGAGTGAGATGTCGTCTGTTCATCTTATCCCATGAAGTTCAATATATTATATATATAAAAAGAAATATTCAGGTCCAAGTCTCCAAGTGTCTAGGCTCCCCAACAGTTCAGACTTAATATGGGTATTTCTCTAAATTTCTATGCTAATGTATCCCACCATACTTAGTATCTTTAAATTAAAGGATAATTCCAATTTATTACAAGTGGGATCTTCTAATAACATCATTCTCACCAAGATTAAAAGCTGAGATCTGGGAGCTTTACTGAAATTACATCATGGGCAAGAAACACAATCAGTTAAGATGGCTGTACAGGTTTTAACTGTATATCTAACTGTATATCTTCTATCAAATATCAGCCAGTTTGTAGACAAACTTCCTGAATTAACTGTGACCTACTGCATTTACTAGAGTCAAGCCTGCAAATAAAGTGGTATATTATCTGTCTGATTGACTAACTTGGTGAGTAGTGAGGTATATTTAGTGATAGAAACAAGGCCCTTTAAAGTTTTGAAAAATATTTTTAATTATACATTTGTTAGGTTTTTATTTGGTGGGTAACAAATTTGCAGACAGTTACTGAAACTTCATTAATAGGATGCAGCTATTGAAGATCACAAGGTCGAACACAATGTAGGAACTACTGTATATGTGTATAGTAGTGACTACCAGAGGTTGCAGTATTAAGTGTTCTCTTGTCTTAGGTTTAATTTCTTAATCTTAGTATTTCATAAAATTAGAATAAATAATCAGCATATATCAACTGTCAGGTGATGAAAAGAAAAGTGAAACACACCAAGTTAAAACCCAATTGGTTCCATTTTCTGTCGACCATCTGTCAGAGAAAAGACTTTGTGCTGCCATGCACTAAAATCCAATATTCATGCACTGCGTGAACAAATTTAACAAGCAGCCATGATCATCATAAAAAAATTAATGATATATTAACTAAAAAAGCATTTAAGATACCAGTGTTAACAGCAGAAAAAAGTTTGGAGATTTTAACAATTACAGCTCCACTTCTCGATCTGAAATGAATCTGTATACACAAGTTGAACACAGATACATAAACACAGATAACTAAATTCAGCATCTGTCCACAGCCCTTGTGAACATTTATCCACCATCATAACCACAATGGCTTTTCTTTACGCCGCACAGGCTAACACCTGTTCCTAGCGGTGCTTCTGTCATGTAATCCATTCTTTCCTCATGTTTGTCTAAACGGCTGGTGCAGCATTATCCAAGCGGTTCACAGCCAAACAGATGCACTTTGAATACAAGCCTACATTTATTCCATCATCTCCTATATTTAGTTCACTTATGTTGTCTTTTTTTGTTTTTTTTTGACGTGAACAGTTACACACCTTGTTGCATCACCCCACAGAGCTCCGCCAGAAGATTTTCTGCTTAACGTGCTGTGCTGGTGTGTGTTTGACTGTGTACTGAAACTGGGAAACTAAAACACTTCTGATGCACAAGTGTTCACAGCTTTTAATTAACACTTGGGAGAGATGGAGGCAAATGTCACTAAGGCAATAAAAGTAGATTGGGCTGTTTCATCATTACCTTAGTAATAACAACATGTATTTACCGAGATAATTTCTTAGTTCTGGGAGTGCATTGACACTGCTAAAAAGAAGTCACATGAGGTGAGAAACATAAGCAGATTATACAGCTTTAAGACAAATTTACATTAGCCAAACTTAAAAAAGGACAGCTAAGGTAAAGGGTCAAATTATTATATAGTAATACAAACATATACTATCCATTGTTTAGTCCTTTTCACTTCAAAGTGATTTCCTGGCTCTTTAACGGGATAACAGAGATTTAGCTTAAGTTAAGTTCGGGAACTCGCAAAAGAACTTCACTTCACTTCATATTTGTATTTACGTGAACTGTGGAGCTTGTAGGTTATGGTACATCAGCAAGTGAGTCATTTGTTCTTTGACTTTGTCCTTCAGGCAGCACATCTCCCCAGGCTTGGTGCAGATTTAACAGGGTACTTATGCTGCCTGTGGGATGGCACTGCCCTAGAGACTAAAGTCAGGGAACAAAAGTCTCTTATTCGCAGTAAATTCCACATATTATTGTACATGAAAGATTGTAAAATGACTGTCTGCATGATGTGCACTGATATGTATCCAAAGCTATTTCTAGCTAGGTATATGGTAAATCCCACTTCCCAGAGGTGGGTATACACCATATACCTGCATAAATGCACCACTACACCTCTTGTGCTAAGGGTTTTAAAGTAACTTAATTGCCTCCTTGAGCTGTGTGCCCCAGCTTCTGCTGCAGCTCCAGCTGTTGACTGTTCACCAACAGGTCAAATCAATGTGCCAAACTACAAGAGCTGTACTCCCATTGTTTTAACCTTTAAAGTTAAGGAATAAAATTAAACAGGTTACTTCACTCACCCCACAGCAGCCTCTGGTTTTACTGGTTTTACCTACATGATGGAACTGACTTGTGCACTGATCACTGTAGCTGCTGGAAATTCCTGCTCAGCTGGGACAAATGTCCTTGGGATGCACCAATACAGTAATTCCTGTATCGTCCTTCATCTGTCCAAAAAATCTTTCAACAGTAACTGCCACCCGTAAAATGTTGAGCCCCAGATGAAATTATAAAATGAGCCCCAGATAGCTAGCTAAACTGGACAGCGGCTGGACTTTCAGGACTCTGTGGAATTTTCACTACTTTATGCTGCAGTGTCCAACAACACAACAGCCACAGTAAGCAACTTTCTCATGCCTCCTCAGTTTGAAAAACTGCAGGCTAAACTGAAGCTGCAGAGTCCATGGTATCCTGACTTTTAGTCCCTGGTACGGAACGGGCTACAAAAACCTCCCATGACACAACTCGATAGCTAAACTGATAAACTACCACGTCTTTTGAACTCCACGCATCGAGTTTTGTAACAGACACTTTCCATTTAAAAATTCTTGTTTTTCATAGTTTAGCATATGTTGGTATTTGGAGCTATTCATTTTGTTCTACAGTCTGACCGGAGCTTTTGTCCCTGCTGACGAGAAGCCCGCAGCATGATGCTCTCATCATCCTGCTCCCCAGTAGCCGCTATATGCTGTGGATTTGAAGGGTGTGAACTCATGTATCCTTTGTGTTGAATTTGTGGAGAGTTATTAGTGCTTCTGCATCATAACTGATTGTATGCAGGAGAGCCAGTATCTTCTGGACAGGATATGCGCCCTCAGGGTTTCTTAAAACTGACAGCATCTTCTTGTGCAATTAAGACTGGACCAGCGTCCATTTTCCATCTTACCGACGATCCCACAACAGAACAAAACACTCAAAGGGGTTTTAAATACACAGAGTGTCTGGACTCTACCATACAGCACTGCCTTTGTTTTAAGGTTGCTGTGGCCTCTTAGCTTCCCTGATGAGCTCCCCTCTTGCACTATCATCCATCTTGGAGGGACAGTCTGATGCAGATGATTTGATAAATTTGATAAAAGTAAATTTGATATTTTTGTTTCATTAATGATAAATAAAAATTGAAACAATCCTCATTTGTGGGGCATTTTAACCCGGACCTTGTTTTATTCCTGTTCATGTTCCTCCATGTCACCGATACATTTGGAGTAAATTCTTGTTTTTTCCACTTCCTCACTGCAGCGCTAAATTGCACTGTTTTTTTTCCTGGGTGTCCAGCTTTTCAGCTATGTCCTTCAGGGCAAATGGACACCAAACATCAACCACACAATAACTGGGCTCTCTGTAAGAATAGAAGCTTGTACAAGATGTAAACAGTGTTGATGCTACCAGGACAATCGCTTTAGAATCCTTTTTTCTGTCCATTGGGGAACTGAATATAGACATCTCATCACTGGTTAAGACTTATTGCATCTGTACATCTGTGTTTTCATCTTGAACATTTAGCATCAACACGTGAACTCAATTCAGAGGTTTCAGCATGCCCTGCCTGGAAGTAATATACCAAACTACTCACTGCTGTCTGGCTGGATACTTAGGTAACAAGGTGATGTGTGCTGTAGTTTTAACTTTAATAACCAGTTCTTGCTCAACACCTCCAAAACTATGGATCTTTATTCACCCTATGAATGAAAAGGAAGTTAGTGACATGGATATGCTCCCTTTCTTGCCTACTTCTTTTTTCTATAAGATATAAAAGGTAAATTAATGTTAAAGTGCAAGTTAAATTGTTGCCATTTTACAGCTGGACCAAACCCTACCCGGGGTTGCAGTGCACATGAGGTTTAGTCTCTCACAGTTGACTCTAATCACACAGAGTTTGCTACTCCTCCTGCTTCTCACACTCCGGTGAGTTGATGTGTGAGTTTCTTTAATTAAAGCACAGTCTAGAGTGAGTCTACAGCTGTGTTATCAGTCTGAGACTGAGCTGTCAACAGCAGGTTGGACTGCAGTCAGGTCTGTTGCTCCATCTTGTCCAATCATGTATATGTATATACATGACGTAGCGCAACGCGCCGTCTCTCGGAGCGACAGCTGAGCCCCGACAGTTGCTGTGGGTGAGACAGCGAGAGAAGCAGCGAATGATGACGAGGAAACAGCTTGTTGAAAAATAAGTTGATTCTTTTCAAAAATGACAGCTCCACTGTTTTTGTTTATTCAAGGTTCACAATATTGTCAGGACAAAAGACTAATTTCTCACTGACTGGAGAGGTAACTATCCTATACCATGCTAATGCCAGTTAGCGTACTTTAGTAAACATACAGACACTGCTGATTCTTAATGAGACATGAGTGAAATCACAAAATATTAAGTGCTGTTTCCTGTATGTTCCGGTACTGTGCTTTGTCTTTTTTAGACGAACATATATACAGGGACACGTACGTTTGCAATAACAAGCAAATGCAAATATGAATCAAAAAACACACAGAAAATATAAAGTATGTATGTAAACTCATCTGATTATTTTTTCATGATGGATGGATATTAAATGATCATTATTCTTTGCCATCATGCTGCAAGAAAAAAAAAGAACAGAAATCAAAAACTGGGGTGCATCAAGATCCAAGAAGAATAAAAAGAATTGTCCTTTGATCATATCAAAGCACCCCGAATCAAAATTAAATCGTGAGAAACTTAGAGATTCCCACCCTTCGTTCTCCCAGCCACCCAGGACAGATGTTGCATCTACTGAAGCAGCTGACAAGATATTGGTCAGAACTGATCAGAAAGACACGCTATGCAACTACTTAACATTCCCTAGCAGACAGAATTCCCCTAATTGCTTCATTGATGCTGTTCTTTCACACAGAACATGAGCCTGGCATTTAACGCCACCAGAAAACTAAGTGAAACCCTGGAGGATTGTTATATTAATAGATTTTCCCTTCTCTTCTCAACACTTTCAACATAAACACCATACATAAACATCTACTGTATGTTTATCACATTTCTTATTTAAAAGATAAGTTTGCATGTTGCCAACCCCAGGTAGATCCAAAAAATAACCTAATAATAGAAGAAGACTTTAGCAAAATACATAGAACTCACTCATATTAACCAAGTCAAACCTAAGTGGATAAATATTTTTGATATTTTTCTAGCAGCGGGAACACCATTTCATTATATCATTAACACTCGAGTGTGACACAACGCTGTCTCGAGGAAACTTCCACCATGTGTACGTCATGTCATCAGAGCCGGGCAAGGCTTGGCTGCGGCCTGTATCCGCTACATGTGGCAGCGTCTCGGCCAGAGGCAGTTTACATGGGAGGATGCGTTCCCAGATCTCTTCATCATCTAGAGCGTGCTAGACATGTGTGTAATGGTCCCTCTCATGCCTCACTGCAGACTGTATTCAGCCTGCGAAAACTACATAGAGAATTAGATGGCAGGGGGTTGACAAACGCTCCTCCACAATTCCCGCCAGGTCCAGTGGCCTTTTCACAAATAGACGCCCAGACTGCAGACACAGGTTGGAAGCACTTAGGCACAGACACAAGCACCCACATGCCCACATCCCTAATGTGTGCACGTACACGCACGCTGGTGCATGTGTGCAAAGGGAAAACACACAAGCAGAGTTTGTTTGCAGTTTCTCAGCACTGTTTGGCATTTTGTCGACTTCAGTGTTAGACTGAAATCACTGTAGATCAAACCAAATTGCCTGTTGTCCAAGGTGTCTCAGAAACAAGCTAGCCTAAATAATTACTCACTCAACCATCATCCAGCAGCCTTATGAGAAATACCACAACTTTTTGTGTTTAGAGAGGTTATGATTTTTAACCAGATTTTTTAACCAGATGTCACAGTGGGGAAAAAAAAAGTGCCATAACAGGATTTAACTTCTCTCTAGACCCTGGTCAATCTGACATTACGGCATCTTGACAATCAATCTCTGCTGCTCAGCCAAGCTGCTTGATAAGAAGTGCTCAGACTTCCCATAGACAGCTTATTATGTTTTGTGGTCACAGCCTGGCCTTTTCCCTGTCTGACACCAGTCTATTACAGCAGTGATCAGTAAGCAGCTGTAATCACCTGTATAGGAGTCGTGGGAATGATAAGGATGAAAAGCCACCAAAGACTGGCCCCGACCATCAGAGATCAATACATCATCTTGTCCAATAATAAACTACATCGACCTTTTACCTGTCAACAGATATATTAGAACACGATCACGAATGCGATATGGACCTTTCATGATAAACTGACATCTGCAATCAGTAGTTTGGCTACATCATGCACATGGCTGGGTCCAACGCCTTTGATATCACGTGTTTACCATGATAAGGTATGATAAAGCACACTACAATTGTTTATTAGGGTTTTTTTCCTCAATAATACTAAGACAGGCGATATGACGCAATCACATAGTTCACTGATCTGTAAATGCATCCATGAAAATATTTAATCAAGCCTGTGTAGCTCAATATCCAATCAATACCCTTCCATTTTTTCACAGCCTGATTAGCACATGCCAAAGATCACCATAGCTACAGGCAGGGCATCGACACACTCTGAATGGTGCTATTTGCATTCAATCCACTGCCATTCTCCAACTGAAAAATGCTCCAGTGTAGCATGGACATGTCTGTCCTTTCCCTCGTTTTACTCCTCTGGGCCTGATTGGTTATTAAAGACTCAAAGCAGACACGGGGGAAATATCATTTTTCTGCAGCTGCAACTAATGATTACTTTCATTAGCATTACTTTCTGGATCAATCGCATAATTGCTTTGTCCATATGTCAGAAAATGATGAAAAATGCTGATCCAAAACCCAAAGTTATTCAGAACTATCATATAGGGCAAATGATTTTGAGAACAATGTGAATGTTCAGCGTTTGTGCTTGAAAAGTGACTCACATTATCAATCAATTATAAAAATAGATGCAAATGAATCTTCTGTTTGTCTAATTGCTTCAGAGCTACATTCTTCCTCCCTTAAGTATTGCAAGTTTATTTTGCTGCAAACCACGTACCCAGAAAGTACCCAGAAAGTACCCAGAAAGTTTAGACAGTCTGTGTAGTACCATGTTAAACAAGTACTGAGTGACAGCAAACAAATTCATGACTTTGTGGTCCAATGCATTTACTGCACTATTACATGTTAAAACATTCAGTGTTTTTTTTTTTTGTTTGTTTTTTTACACTGTTACATTGTTAGGTATCAATAATGGATGATGTTCAGAGTCCTTTGTGATGGAGTGCTGTAATTGTTGTCTTCCATAATCTGCTTTGTCTACTCTTGTCTTACCTGATTTCCAGAACAACTCTGAATTCCCAAAAAAAAGAAAAGATAAATTAAGAGGCTGGATGAGGCTGGATCTACAACTGCAGCTCAATTATTTTCACCATTAAAAAATTATAATCATTATTATTATCATGATTCCTTTTAATTAATCATTTACTCTACAAAGTGTCATAAACATGTGCTTCAAATGGTTAAATTGCTTATTTTGAACTGCAAAGATTAGTTGATTAATCAAGTTGAGCAACAGAAATATGCCAGATATTTTCATAATTAAATTATCATTACACTCATTTTTTAAGCAAAAATAAAAAACAGTTGCTGGTTCCAACTTCTCAAATGTGAGGATATGCTTATTTCACTGTGTTTTATATATTTGTAAGCAGAATAATTTTGGGTTTTAGGTTTTTCTACAAACAAAACAATTAAACATGAAAATAATAGGCAGATTAATCAATAATGAAGATAGTTAGTTAGTTGCAGGCCTAAAATTTTACTGAATGATTAAATAACACAATACTGTTCCACCAAAAGCTCTATTTGTACATTCACCGCACACCTGCTTATTCATGCAATTATCCAATCAGCCAATAATGTGACAGCAGTGCAACGCATAAAAATCTACTAATATAAATGCTCTTTCCAACTGTGGTGAACAGAAAATCACAGTATGTCAAAACATGAGGTGAATGGGCTACTACAGCAGAAGACCTCATCAGGTTTCACTCCTATCAGCAGAGAACAGAAATCTGAGGCTGCAGTGGGCACAGGCGCCCCAAAACTGGACAACTGAAGACTGTAAAAAAAAAAAAGTGTAGCCTGGTCTGATGAATCTGGATGTCTGCTGAGGGACACAGGCTGTAGGGTCAGAATTTGGCATCAACAACCTGAAACCATGGACCCAACCTGCTTTGCGTCAACAGTCTTTGGGCCCCTTAATACCAATAAATTATCATTTGAATGCCACAGCCTATCTGAGCATTGTTACTGACCATGTGCATCCCTTTATGACCACAACGACAATCTAATGGCTACTTACTGCATGATAATGCACCATGTCACATAGCAAAAGTCATCTCAAATTGGTTTCATGGACATAGCTGAGTTCAGTGTACTTCAGTGGCCTCATCAGTCACCAGATCTGAATCCAATAAAACACCTCTGGGATGTGGCAGAAGAGGAGATTGGCAGCATGAATGTGCAGCTGACAAATCTGCAGAAATTATGTGATGCAATTATGTCAACATGGACCAGAGTCTCAAAGGAGTGTTTTCCAACATCTTGTGGAACTGAGGCTGAGAGCAAAGGGAGGAACTATCCAGTATTACTACTGTGTTCCTAATAAAGTGCTTGGTGAATATTTCACACGGCTGCAGCGAATTGTCTGTTGAAGCTACAGACATCGGATAAATTAACACATCTTCTTCCTCTTTATTTGATTTCTCTTTTTGGTCTTTGCTAGTGTCAAATACAACATGAGTCTTGAAGGGCTGAATGAACACCTGACATTTGCTGCTCATCTTTATTTCAGCAGTCATAGGTTTTCCATACCTGCTTATTCCTATTAAGCACCATAAAAGGCAAAGAGTGGGCAGAGAAACGGGTCTAACACGTAAAACAGACACACACTCACATCTATAAGTAATTTACAGTCTCCAAACTGACCTGACCTACATGTGTTTGGACAGTCAGAGGAAACTGGAGCATCAGGGGGAAACTCACAACTATCATGAGCTGAACATACAGACTCCACAAAGAAAAGACCAAGACTGAGATATGAAAAGCAGAACTCCACACAGTTGGACAGATGGAAAGCCTTTGAACACACCTGGATTTTTCTGAGGGAAAAAAAACACATCTTTGTGTTTAGTCCATTATGTTTACATTTCTCTGTTTATTTGGTTTTCTGATAATGTGTCCCCCAAGGTAACAGTGTGGCTGTGTGTCTATCATTCTACCAGCCAATCAGCTGGATTGTAAGAGTCCAGTTGTGTTTTAACCATTCTGTGTAACTTAGCAAACTAAGATTAAGACTGGAGCGCCTCTCCTGAAGAAATGCAAGTGAGCCACTAATAGCTTTTACATTCAGTGTTACTGTGTGTGTTAGACAGGAGGAATTTTCATGTAACTGAACAGAAATACGCAATTAAATATGTAAACAAACAGCCTGTAAGACACGCATGCACATATGTGTTCAAAGCCAACCACCCCCACACACACAGACAAACACAAGAGAGTCTGGCGTGTGAAGAAAACTGACAGATGGTAGAAGGTCTGGATCTGGATTCTGGATGGACGTTTGTCAGCTCCGGAAGATGCAGAAATGTTGTTACATCTGATCTGCATTGACAGTCAGCCGCTTGGATTTGGTGAGATGAGATCACAACTAAGGCAAAATATAATTACACAGCTAAACAATATAATTATACAGGAATACACAATATACACCACACAGAAATCCTACAGAAGAGGCCAACACCTGCCTCCAGTCATTTGTCTCCTCAACGCAAACAAAACAAACAGAGCGAAAAAGGAACAGGAACGATCACAAGAAATGTAATCAGGAATTACACCTGGTTTAAAAATAATTTAAATCACTTCCAATCTTTCAACTTTGTGAAATCTCAAAGATGAATCTGTCATAAATTCTTGTAAAGTGTCACTCCTGTGGCCTTCTTTTTCAGACAAGTGAGTCACCATGAATCAACAAGCAAAAATAAAGATAGTGTGCAGTGATAGTGTAAGATAGCACTTGGACTACATTTGATTCTTCTATTACGTCAAAGCAGAGTAGCTAGCACATTACTTTTTAAAAACCTTTCCTTTTTTTTTTACATGAGGACTGTATACAACATTCTTCAAGTAACTATAACATCATGTTTTATGCAGTGGTGTGGTGTTTATGTGGTTATAGATACTCAAACTAATTGCATGTATTTTCTAAGTTCCAATTTATAGAACTTATCTTAGAACACTTATCTTTATGAAAAGGTGTTTTGTCTTCTCTGGTGTGCAGGACTAAAATGTGTTTATCCTCTCAGGGGAGAAGCAGCAGTTTAAGATAAATACTGTCCTCTGTGTTCCACTTAAATGTGGGTTGTTTGAATTGTCTGCATATGTGATTTTCAATTAAAGTGTCCTCAAATGCTGTAAACAGTGTATGACATTAGATGCATAAGCTACAAGAAGCCTCTTTGCTGTGACTTGATATCACAAAGCAAACAAGTGCCATGCACCCCACCGGTTTAAGTTATTGCTGGGATTATGGTTTACACATACGTGTGATGAAGCAGTGGTACTGGCACCATAAATACCCACAGTCCTGCATGACGACAGCTGCTTTGGTGCTGTTGGAGAACCAGCAATCAGTAAAACTTCTTTGCTGTTCCTCTCAGTCACAGGTGTAATAAGAGGTGGAGCAGGCATATGTACTGTATCCGTACGCAAACAGATGTTTAAGGGCACTTCTACATCCATTTAAAGCAAACTACGGGAGTGGAAAGGAGTGGAAATGAGGCTTGTGCATGTTCACCCAGTTCAACAATGACTGAGATTTATAAAACAGCTTTATAAATCTGTCTTTATGCATAGTTTTAGTTATGAATCTACACAGTTTTATGCACCTGGCCCATGTAGGCCCCTACAAATTATTCAAATAGAAAAGAGCTTTTTCTATTGGTAACTGGTCATAACTGGCAGGTGACAAGGGTCAAAAGAAGGCACTGCTTTGAAGTCAAAAGGTTTGGGAACCAATGACTTAAAACTTCTCATATATTAAGACAGACAGAGCCTTACACTGTAGGTGCTGGCTGTGTGTGCATGAGCAGAATGAAATGGCATGGATGATGCTGAAGCCCCCGTGATGGTCAAAAGAACATCAGGTTACAGAGTGTAATAACTTTTTACTGATCAAAATCAAAAACAGATCTTTATTATCACTGTACATGAAATATAACAAAAAAGATGGAGATTTAAAAAAAAAAAAAAAGGGAGAAAGAAAGGCCTAATAGCTGCACAATCAAAACAGTCAGCATTTTGTTAATGGAGTAGGTGGAGGACAGAGAGGGCAGAGGAGGGTGGGGGAAAAAACATGGCATAGGAAAATACAGAAAATGGAAAAATATCACCTCCCTGAACTGAGCAGGATTATTATCTGCAGCTCCCACAATGACTTACAGTACTCCGGCCAAAATGGCTCTCATTTTAAAATTACAAAGTAACAATGCCCTATACTATCTTTCCATTTGTGCTGCAGCTTTCCTTTTGATGCAATAATGATACAGTCCAGTCTTCTATCTAATAAAGAATGTAATATATTCAATGGAAATGTGCTTATACTGAAACCTATAAGTACATCTAACAGGGTCATTTTGTATCAAATCAGTTGCAGCACCGTCATGAATGGGTCCCAGAAGCAAGGCCTGTAAAATATTTCTGTTCAAATTCTATGATTTCAGACTTTTTCAGCCCTTGATATTTTTTCATTTTTATAGCCTCAAAAAGGCCTTCCCGGGAAGCCATGTTTGGGCATAAATCTCTTGACAAGTATTGTTCCTCACCTCACCAAACTCTGTAGGATACATGTATATATCTATGTATGCCAAAACCATTTTAATAAGGCCCTACATTTAGAAAAAAAGTGAAAACAAGTGATATTGAGGGTATTACTACAAACCCATATTTTCCCACCAATATATCAATCATTATTTTTTCTGCAAACACAATCTTATATTAATTCTGTGCCAATATTTGAGCCTTGTGCCACTAAAGCACATGAAGATATTATAATAAAACAAGGTGTGGTGGCATATTTTGGCCATTTTCATAGGACCGAAACGGTATGTGGGGTTGCTAGTAGGAACTTAAAAATGCACATGGATATTGCTCGATGTATGGTTATTAAGGGTAAACCATGCCAATGTTCTCCCATTTTTCCTTCATACAAAAATAGACACAGATTTGAGAAATAATTTTAATTATGGCAGAAAAACATCCATTTAGATTTTATTGCCTGAGCATCTCCATGATTATTGAATTCATCATAGGGATTGTATGAAATAAAGGATAAACGTTTTTTCAGTATAGTCACTGGAATAAAGGGCATTTGAGATGGGAACTGTGTCTCCGGTGAGGTCCTGGATATTGAAAGTAAGTGAAATATTTTGATAAAACCTCTGGTATAAGGAGGAATAAGTGGTATCATCAATGGCCCTCTAAGGCTCCAGTGGGAGCACATAATAAGGTTTCCACATAATAAGGTTGGATGCGCTTATACATGTAATTTTACAGTGTGCATGTTAGAACGCTATATATGGAAATTGTACTGATATGCATGTTGAAACATGTCCACACAGTGAAATCATCTGTATGTGCCCTTGCATGTTATCAGTTCTGTTGTTCAAGATACAAGGTTAAAAGATAATACACTGCTCACAAAAATTAAAGGAGCACTTTAAAGAAACACATTAGATACATCAGATCTCAATATGAAGTTGGATA
>JBBMJY010000018.1:21459413-21471717 GCA_037833715.1 Toxotes lorentzi
ATCAGACAGGTTTAACTGATTTCATGCCAGGCCCAATAAAAAAAGTGTTCCTTTAATTTTTGTGAGCAGTGTAGTTTTCTAATGAACTACAGTAAGATGAGAATATTTCACAGGCCTAAGTTTTGGGACCCAAACACTGGGACCGTGATGCAATCACTTTCCTGGATTCTGTGTGATTTGACACACAATGACCTTGAATGTGCCTCTGTAAATTATACAACTTTGTCACAGCAACGTGAATCTCTGGCATTATCAGATTGCAAGAACTACATTGTATATAACAAACTGATTTCACAACAGTTCTGACTAAAGTTTAAACACGTCACCTTTTTGCATGAAATTAAAGCACATAAACAGCCAGGAGTGCATAGTGATGCAGTCAATGTGAACAATTGTATCGTCACTGGCTCACTGAATGAATGGGTTTGGTTGAAGTGAGATGCCTCGATGGGCTGACACTACTTTATCTTGATTTAGCTGTCATTCCCCCAAATGAGCTGCTAAATCAATTGTGACACAGGGCCGTCATTCTACTATGTCACTGGAAGGTTTATAGCTGAATAAAAACCATCAGAACAGGACGCGATGGAGCATGAAATTTCATCAGTTTTTTCTTGTTTTAAGAACTCAGCATAGGAGGACGAGAACAGGGTTAAAATCAAAGAGAAATGCGCCGGCTACGAGGACTGACAACCATAAAAGAAACCACATTATCACCTGTGCTATTTATCAGTCTTTAAAAAGTGTGGGCAACCACAATGATGAAATGCCATAAACACAGTAACTAATTTTCAGCCCAGCAGTGATGAAACTCAGTGTAAAGAAAATGAAAAAGTGCCATATAAAATAAAACGACTCATGCTAGATTTCAAGGACTGTCAAACAGAAACAGAACACAATTCTGAAGCAAGGTTAACTCCTATTAGAGTGGATGCATTTATTTATTTATTTATTTACCTACCTATCTTTGCACTAACTGTGTCTGAGTCCAAATTCTAAATTAAATATTATCAGTTAAATAAACAGATTTGATTTTCTTTTCTTTCTTTTTTTTATGGCCAAAGAGAGAAGAAGAAATATTTGAGGTTTTGTGGTGCAGTAACTGATCATACCAATCAAACGTTAACTGATTTTTTTCTAACTAGTCGGAAGCTAAAATGTTTACAGGAGCAGAAGATCAACTGGGGAGAAATAACCATTAACTTTCTAAAAGAGGTTGCAACAAAGCAGATGGTGAGCACCTCTGGGAAAGAGGGATGTAGTAGAGCTTTGGCCACAAAACAGCTGCAGAATGGATCAGCTCGCTCATTCAAGGAATCATGAAAGAGGCTGTCAGCTGCTAATGATATCTGCCATCTTCCTCACAGTTTGCTGTGTGGCTGGGTTTCCGCCATATATATGCATAGACTTTGAAAGAGATTGACGCTGATAGCTTTTACCTTACAAGCTGTCATGTAATGGTGGCTTTACAAAATGTGATTCTCCCCCCACCAAACACACACACTCAGAAATGAGTCACAGTAGTAGCAAATACAGCAGTAAAAGCAAACATTAGCAACTTCAGACCGTGAATTTGATTTTTATTTTATTTATTTTTTTTTTTAAATGGTGTTTGAAATACGTCCTTTTTATATGCAAAATGTGTTTCTCTACCCAGCATCCATCAGGCTGAGATACTGCATGTTTGAAAAAAAAAAAAAAAAAAATTACACCACGAATCACTACTGAAATCTGACATGTCCTGGTTCATTGTATTAGATTACAGTATTACTTCATTATTCAACACAATCACGTTCATTATTTACACGCTTTAACCAGCCATGTTATCATGTACAAAAATCCCTCAAGAATTAATGAGAAATCAAGGCTCAGAGATGTCAGCTGAAGGTAATCTCTAATCAGCAATTGATACCTTATGTTGTTTATCCAGCACTAAATATTATGTGCTGTACTTCTTGTTGACAGTTTGAGGGTTCAGGCCAATTAAACTGCCTAACATTAATTTTTTTTTTTGTTTCTGAGACCTTTGTAAAATCCCAGGTAGATTGTTTGCCATGGCAAGACAGTTGACAGGATTCCCACACAATGTGCAGGTGCATAAACAATAATTCTGTAGGTCAGCTTCTGTGTCTCCAACGTGAAACTTAGAAACAAGAGCATGAACTAAGGGTAAGAGAAAATGTCAGAATGAGTGGGATGCTGAAGGTCTGTGTGCTCTTGCATGAAAAATCATTTTCTTCTACTTTTCTTCCTTTAGATGGATGGTTTTCTTTCTTTTTTTTTTTTTACTCTTCGGTGGTCCCTGTACTACTGAAACTAGCCACTTCAGTGAATGTGAGATGGTTTGTCCAGCCTGCAGTAAGCTGTAATGTCAGAACAAGGAGCAGGCAAAATGTTTTCCAGTGAGCATTAAAGGCTACAACACTCTGAGCTTCTTATTCCTGGGTCACTGCCTCTCTGTTGTGCTCCTCGTGTACCACAGAACGAAACAAATGAAATTTATCACAATACTTTTTCTTTTCGCTGAACAAGAGCCAAACTTTCATTACAGCTGAGGTGAAAAGGAAATCCCTGTCAGGACCTCGTGTTGAGATAAATATGTAATCGAGAGGGACAGACCTGGTTGTAGAAACTGCGTTGTGGGTTATGTGTGTCAACTTTATGGGCGCTTCTGCTACGCAAATGAATAATGTAATCATCTGACATGGCTTGTCTGTGATCATGAATTATCTTTTCCCCAACTACTTGTCACAGCAGCTCCCACTTCACTGTGAACTACACTAAAATGTTCTTGAGCTGCAGCTCCTGGTCCCTGTGTTACCGTTGCATAAGGTTGGAGTAAAATATTCATCAAGCTGCTTCGGACCAAATCTGTATGCGGCTGAGTGCTGAGGAAACACTTTTCTGTAAACCTGCTAACTACACCAGGGTGGCGGTTGCTGCTGGATTTAAAATGGTTTGCGTGCAAATGTGCTTGATTACTTTTGTGTATGATTGTGTAAAGTCTTTATGTACATGTTCTGTGTCTGAGTGGTGCAGTTGTGCATAGGGTGTGGGTGTGTGTGTGTGTGTGTGTGTGTGTGTGTGTGTGTGGATGTACAAGCATACAGTAATGCGCATGTCTATATGTCTAACAGTCTGCCTGTCTTCATCAGTATGCTGAGTTAGTACTCGTGTGCATGCACTGCCTCCATTTAAAGCAAACATTTATGTCTAGCCGCAGTGCTGGTAGACCTGGTTGTCCCTCCTCTCTCTGCATACTAGATCATGCAGCAAATGACACGCTGGCGCAGGGTGTGTTACGAGACGGCCGTAAACTTAAAACCTTCTGGGGTCATCAGCGGGTCCGTCAGGACCGGAAGAACCAACTGGCATCTGGCTGACCTGTGGATCCCTGGGAAGCCATAACTCAAGACCCTGCCTAAATGACCACACACACCACTCTCCATTAAAGGTTTACTGTTTAATCTATATAACTGACAAGACTGCTTTACATCATGTCAGGAGCTTACTCTCTTTTTTGATTGTTGTAATGACTGTTATTCAATTAGAGTTGATGTTTGGACTGATTGGCGACTGCCTTGGAAAGTGTTTGATTTTCAATAGTGGGACTCAGAAGCAAAAGTGATAACAACTGAAGATAAACTGGCAAAATCTCACTACGGTGATCTGCTCAACCTGCCATCTGACTGGAGCTGCTGTCTTAACCCCCAGCTGTCTGAGAGGAAAAAGGCAGGAGAGGGGAATGCTAATACATACATTGAGGATAAAGAGAAAGGAGATCAGAGAAATCCAAATTAAATATGCAAGGACACCGCTTACGTGCATTAACGAAGAGGGAATGAGCACTGTACTAATCACGAAGGATTTGAGGCTTCCATGTGAGAGTGGGATCAAGAACGCCCCGCTGGAGATGCTCATTACTGTGGCCCACACCGACTCTTACCTGGGTGAGCTCACATATACACATATTTTATGTGTGGGGAGACAGGAAGAAATACAGAGATCATGCACAAGGCTCTGCATGCTCGACTATGTGATTAGTGATGCACACTCATGCAAAGATGCACACAAAAGCTAAAGAAGAGACTCGTACATACATTAGAATAAATGATGCATGAAATGTCTGTGTCTATGCGTTCTGTCACAATTGGTTCACTCAGATTAATGCTGGGAGCCTCAACAAGCTGCATATATCCCATGTGGTTTGTAAGACTCAGGAATCAGGGAGATTATCAAATCATACATAGACTGCAGGCCATTGCTGGAGGAGTATTAAATTAACTAATACACAAAAAAAGGACAAAAAAAAAACTTAAAACCTCACTATAATCTAGGGCTGTACCCAAATCAGCCTTTTCCAAATCTACTCACCAATTTGATATTGATACTTAAGATGTTTATTGCTTTTTGTTATCTAATATTCAACAATCAATACACCTTACCTAAAAATATGACTAATGCTATAGGATTCATGGCCTCCGCCCAGTTATACTTACAGTGCAGCACACCTACAGACCAGCCGCCCGCCACTAAACTCCTACAGTATAACAGCCTACATGTGAAGTCTCACGTTTTACCACCAGCTTCACATTTCATTGGCTTTACTCACATCTAACACAATCATCACCTTTTGACAACACCAGATCTCCGCAATTGAATAAAACGTTCATCCAAATCTTAATATCCTATCACACCACAGAGCATTTCTCCTGCATGGTGCTGGCATAGATGGGAAAGTGTTGATCACACTAGAAGGCAGTAAAGGAAGCAGAGCCAGAGTCTGGTCTGGTTCAGTAGCAGTCTAGCATTTGGCACCATGGCTGAGAGCATCGGGGAGGGCGAGCGGAAAGACGGGTGAAAAAACAGGGCATGCATGGCGCTGCTGTGCTTTCAGTTTCCACCAACTGTGGCTGCGACGAACAATCATTTTCATTACTGTTCAATCAGCCAGTTATTTTTTTCCTACGAATTTATTGGTCTATAAAATGTCAGAAAATGGAGAAAATGTCAATCTTAATTTCCCAGACCCCAAGGTGACATCTTTAAATTATTTGTTTTTGTCCAAACAACACTCCCAAACCTAGAGATACTGAGTTTATTTATGACAGAAGACAGAGAAGCTGTAACTAGGGGATGTTTGGAAGCCGGGCTTGAAAAATGACTTAAATGATCGTTAAAGTAGCTGTCGATTGTTATTCTGTTGATTGAGTAATCGATTTGTGAACTTTGCAGCCAGCTACACTGTTATCCTATGCTGCTCTGTGCACAAAGTTGGAGTGAAAAGTAAAACAAAAAAATTAGGCAAATGCTTTGAGAAAATGAGGTTCAAATCTGCAGCTCCTCAGCTGAGGATGCAAAACAGCAACGTTTATGGAGCAGCCCTATTAAAACCCAGCCAGTAATCAGTAAGGTTAACACCTGACCTGCTGAGGAAAGACACTGGACCAGCCACCGTCTCACCTCGCCCTACTTTATAGCAAGACAAGAGGGAATATTGTTTGAATTACACATGAATTTTAATGCGAGATCAAGGTGAAATAAAACTTTGGAGTCAGGATCATAATCAGCTTTTTAACACCCAGGATCTGAAATACATTTTGAATTTGGTTTTTGAAGTCTGAGCGTTATCTGAGGAAGAATCCCTCGTTCTAATTACCACAGAATTTAAATAAGCCACTACCCCGCCGGTCCCAGTGAAACTGATTTGAGTTTTATCTGTGCTAAAATGTGTAATTGCCCATGAAACAATTTCAAACACATGACAGTACTCTATAAAGAGCAATTCTTTCTAAAGTCAAAGAAAGGTGTATTATTTTGCGGGGAGTCGAGCCGTAAACAGCAATCAAACCTTAAGTAATGAAAAAAAAGAGCTATTATGCTTGCCATGGCTAGCTGGACAGAAAATAAAATATGTGTTAAATAATTCATCAAATGTCCAAATGTCCATGAAGAGAACATAGTGTTTTTCCATAGTGTTAGCAGATGTAAACAACAAACTGATTGGAAGAAAGGCTGTGGGGTAAAAATGAAATCAAGTAGCATCCTATTAATCACTTCTGTATTGTGACAGGCAATACCTCTCACTGCTTAGCAACCAACCCCTCCAGGGCAATAGTCAGAGTGATGTGATTTACCAAGGGATCTCCTCTCTAAAGTTATGAAAGTGTCCATAGTGTGGCAGCAGATATCTTACACGTATTGCTCTCTCATACTGTTCAGCAGCTTATGTTGTTTGTCAGCTCATGCTGCTTATTAATTATTCAAACTATATAAGAGGATCAATAAAGCAAAATCTTCACAAATCATAGTTTTCAGTTTCATACACTATTCAAAAGCAATAGTGTATGAAACTGTACGTTTCATACGTGCTAAGAAGTGGACAGTCAAACCAAACAAGATGACTGTGCCAACGTCTTACCTTGAACAGGCGTAGTATGTTGGCCACCATGATGGAGACGGAGCTGGAGGAAGCTCCAATGACGCCCACCACCCTCTCAGGTTTGGTGATGATGGGCGCTCCTCCACCCAGACACTTGACATCTGTCCCGTCCTTCTCGATCAGAGCCTGCACGAAGGTGAGCGACTGCTCCAAGGCGTGAGTGTCCCTGGAACAGGTGTCCAGGATACGCGCTCCCAGTGTGATGTTAGGCAGCAGATTATTGTCATTATTGATGCGGTCAAGCGCGAAGAGCATAGCCTCTAGTCTGTGTATGCCCTTCTCCTTCTTCAGCTCCCCACACGCCTTGCCATCGTGGCCCCTGGCATGTACTGGGAAGAGCCCGCCTAAGGAGATATCCCCGTCTATGCGGATGGAGTTCAAATGTGTGTGTCCTGGCCCTTTGGGTTTGGCAGCCTGTGCGGCCTTGAGGGAGCTGTAGAGAAGCAGCAACAGCAGCAGCGGCAGAAACAGACTATTTCGTTGACAGCCGGTCCGATCCGGTCTACATGCCGGGGGTTGAAACATGACCACAGCCGGAGCACACATCCGCACCATACAACCAAACCCAGCAATCAGAAAACAACAGAAGCCAGGTATTATTTTATGATGGCCAGAGGGTTAATTGCAATACCTCTTGAAGCAGTTGGCACAGAAAAGGCTTCCTCTCATGTCTCCCCTCTCTCCCAGGCATTCAATCAATGCAGAATATGAGCTTGGCTCTTTCACAGGATGTAGTTCTGTTCTCTTCTCCTCTTTCGCTCCCTCACTCCATCTGACCACAGCAGTGGGCAGCTGCTCTTGTGTCTGCTGTTATTCACAGACTTGCCTATGGAGATCCTCCACTTGGGGCATTAGGAAGAACAAAGGTGAACGATAAGCTTTTTCTCTCTGTCTCTCCCTCCCTCTCTCTGTGTCTCTATCCTCTCCACCTCAATCAGAAGTTTTTAATCTCCCCTGTTCCCCTGGGCAGGGATTTGGTATATGTCAGAGCCCTCAGGCCTGCTTAGGTCCACGAGCTTCAGAGCGAATTCCTGAAAGATGAAAAAGAGAGGAGTAGTGAGACAGTGGACAGAGAAAACAGAAAAAAGGCAAATGGATTTGTATTGGTATGAGCGTTTCAATACCTCTTTTTTTGGGGGGGGGGCATAACCTTTTTTACTGCAGCATTATGTGGAATGAAGAGACATTTGTGCTTCCAAACTCATTTCTCTCTCTTATATAGTCTTCCTACATCTACCGCTTCTAATTCAAAAGGTTGCCATGGACACTCAAGGTTGACAAGGCTGAGAGTCACATCCCACATGCTTCATTTTCACCTACAAACCTTGCCAGCGAACACACTCAGCCTCTATCACAATGTTTTGACATTCTTAGACTAAGTCCCATTTTTTTACTGTTGATTTTACATCAAACTGAAAAGGTACTGACTGTTTTACAGTTGCAGTAACAGTGCTGTTGGCACTGGAGGTAGTAGTAGGCTGCTGTTCTGGGTCGGTACTTTGCTATGAAATTATTATTTTCCAGAAAATGTATCACTGTTGCTGCCACGTTACACACTTCTTCAAAGCATGTCAAATCATTTTTAAAGAGCAGTTTAAAGAGCAGTTCAAAAGGACCGAATGAGCGACTGATAAAGCTGATAAATCTTTGTACCAAATGGATCACTCCAACATTACCTAAGTATTTCTTCTTACTACAGGCAAAATCAATTACATATATTATAATGGAATTCATATGTGGGTCTCTGTGTCTCTTAGGCATGTCTACGTCTGTGCCTCGCAGGGTAGAAAAGTACAACAAACCAACACGGGTAGGGTCTGAGAAATGAGTCTGAAATTGTAATTATGCCATTACAGATGGAGAGCAGCTTTTATATCCAAATTGGGCAAGAAGAAAAATATCCACCTTCAAAAATCACTGCATTAAGCAAGCTGACTCCTGATTGCAGGTTGCCATTAACACTGCAGATAAAGATACCGTACATTTTCCAAACGCTTTCATTTTTCAGACATGACTGAAATACCATCCGAATCGCTGCCTGTAATTTTGCCCATGAAGGGACAGAAATATTTTCCACAAAGTGAGCACTTACAGAAAAACAGCTTCAATATATTGATAACCTTAAGTCTAAAACCTTATTTTCAGCTCTGTGACACAAGTTGTTTTGATGCGGTTCAGTTTATTGTTTTGCTGCTGTGAGGGTTATTAGATGCAGATTCTATACAGATGTAAGTGTTGTAAACAAGCTCGCAGGTACGTAATGCAGATTTAAAGCTAGATTTTGAGGTTCTTAGTTCCACACTGTGATGCACATCTACACACTGACAATATCATTCCCACCTTTCTCTTTTTTTCCTCCTCTGACACACACACACACACACACACACACCACATGCCTGCCAGATAGACACATAAAATATGCCACTACAAGCTATCTTGTATGTACATATCTACACCCTGTTCATTCCTAAAGGTGTAATAGGCTCTGAAGAAACAATCTCCCGGCACACAGTCACAGAATAGGGCTGTAGACATTGGTTTTCCAGCGGAGTGGGTTGAAGCCTTGGATCAGCAACGGCTGAGATTCATTGAGAGCATATTGGAAGTGACAAGGTCCTTTGAATACACCCAACTATCTCCTACTGAGTGAGAAGTAATTTTTCAGAGTTGATTCACTGCAGGTCCACTTTAACTGCCGCAGAGCAGATGACAACTGGAAAGCCAGCCACCTCACCTTAGCCCCTGTAACCAAATACAAAACCATGCACCAGCATATCTAACATCAGGGCAAACACTGAGGCGAAGGCAGTGAGAGCTGCCGCTGTCAATATATCGTGGTATAGATAAGCAAAAAAAAAAAAAAGCTGTAAACAGTGAAGAGTTCAAATAAGAAACTGTTTTACAAGACTGCAGATTTCAAGACAGATGTCATCATACTTCGTGTTTGTACAAAGAGGAGCTGGTGGAGAGAGTTCATCTATATCCTTCAAACTGAAAAACAGTCAACCAATCTGAGGGAGTATCTCGTGTGCAACTGAGAGGAAAAGATCTTACACCTCACAAGATTACATCAGGCATTATCATGTTAATCAGCTTGTTTTGTCTTGTTCCAGATGAATATCTCACAGTGTTCCCTCTTTGACCAGGATGTAGATAATTCATTCTGTAATCTGAAAGATCTCAGTGCATTCAGGGTGGGCTGCCTATACCCTTTGAAAGAATCATTTCAGAAACTACCGTCACTCTGCTGATACCTATAAATCCCATTTTAATCAAGCACTGGGGTCAGGGCAGAACACCTTTCAGAGTTTTATTCAACATGACATGTAACCGAATCAAAAGTGCAGCATTAGCATACTCAGGGAAATCAGGTTGCATGTTATCAATGCTTTCAGTCTACAGCTTATTTGTAGAACTCAGCTGTAATATGCTGTAACACACGTACAGTGCTGTGGCTCATTTAACAACCTTCCATCCGACACAATGTAAATCTACCTTGGTTCTGGTTTGCTTTCGATTCACTGCAATGAACACTGCGCTCACAAAGAAAACAAGTTACAAGGGCGTCAAATGCGAAGACAAAAATGTGTGTATATTTACAAATCAGCCCGTGATAGCAATGCTCAATAAACATGTACAACAGAGATTTGAGGAAAAACAACAGAAAACGCTTACCAACAACAAAATGTCAAAGACGGATGCAGAAATTACTGGAGATTCATATCAGGAGAACAACCTTTCCTCAGGTGCAAAAGCGTATTTCAGACTACGCATTCACTTCAAAAGGCCATACAATAACCTTCAGGCAAATAAAGTGTGAGTTTATACTTGGCCTCGCAAGCTACAGCAGCAGCTGACTCTAAAAGAACACCTTCATTCTAATAACACCAAAACTTGTGTGTTTACAGCACCGTATTTTAAACAGTTTAAAGATGTTTATTTTCTGCACGTTAAAGATGTCTGTTTTTGTAACATTATTATAGAGGATTCAACTTAATGAGAGTTCTTGACTGAAATATCATCAAATAAAACTATGATTTTGAATGTGCACAAGAAGACATGGTGTGGGTGTTGTTTTACATTGTACCCGGTCGCGGTTCGCCTACACATCTGTCACCAAGACGAGTTTTCAAGTGTACAGACAATTTTGATATTTAGGAAGTGTTGCAACAGTCTGTTGATATTTGAAGCAGGTCTAGAGACAGTTTGTGTTTTAACAGAATATAAATAGCAAAGTCATTGGGGAAAGATGGGATCCAGAAAGATCTGCAGACAGAAATATTGAAGACTCAGGTTGCTTAGAGTAACAATGCTACAAACAGGATCTCCTTTCACTGAGAAATATGGGTTCCTTCCACTCTTTTCAATCCACCTGCCTTTAGAAATGCACTTCCCCAGGAAAAAAAATATATACATGTTCCCTTTGAAGCTGAAGAATGTGTGCTGCAGACCAGTCGCTCCACCTTTAAACTCTCCCTCATATTTTTTCTATCGCTTCAAATTAGATATTTCACAGCTCTAGCCCAGTCCAAACAGCACTGCAAAAGGAACATTATAGATACAAACAATCTGAAATGTATGTATATTTATTTTCAACAAATTATTCCGCTCTTCATCTTCTGAGACCTGAGCAGCTGCTGGATGGCAAAGCCAGCCAGGGAAACTTTTAGAGATGCTGTAGCTCTCCTCTCACAGATGGGCAGGAGGGGCTGTCTAATTGACACTCCAGCATGTTGGTGCTGCACAGCAGATCAATAGGAAGGTAGAGGAAGGCTACCCTAAGGAAAATGAATGGAGAGAGCAGGCCTAAGCTGCACACAAGGACTGGAGAGCCTAGAAGAGGCTGCCACTATGGTTCTACTGAAAGGAAAAAAGGAGTCAAATGAGCCTTGAAAAGGATGCATCAATAAGGTGGATCAAACTTGCAATGCTGTTCTTTGTTCGCATTAGTAAGTGGTCTCCGGGTAATACCTTAATTTTTGAGTAGAAAACACAGAAATCCTCAATACTACTTTGTGCAATACACAAAAAAACTCGTCATCTGTCACTGAGCTGCTTTTCAGATCAGCTACTCCGATCCTGAACAATTCTGTCACTGTTCTGACAGAAAACATTCAATGTTTAGTTTCACCAGCAATTTTATTCTATTGTTGCTGCTTTACCATTTTCAATGTCATATTGTGCAGCATTGTACTGCATTCCCTTACCAATCTATAACCAGCATCTACAGTTCATTCAGATATAAACAATAAATTATTTAGGACCGCAATGAATGTTTACTGTCATTATCGATTAATCTGCCATTTATCTCCCTGATAATTAGATTAATGGTCTTGTTTTCCCAGACCCCAAGTTTTGTCCGCCCGGCGGTCCAAAACCCTCGGACATTCAGATATAGGACAGAGAAAAGCAGAAGATGGTTACACTGGAGAAACAAAAAATTGAGGGTAGGGCTGGGCGATAAATCGATTTTATCGATTAATTCGAATTTACTCTGTAGGTCGATTTGTTTTTCATGAAAATCGATTTTTTTTTTCATTAAACTTCCACCGCAAACGCACCCCCTGGGCTCCCGTAGTTCACTGTGGGCTAGCCCCTCCCCCACCTGTATCTGACAGATACGCAGTAAATCAACATGGCAGCAGGTAGAGAAGAGCTCATCCCTAAAAAAGGCACAGTATCGTCCGTAGTTTGGAGGTGGTTCGGTTTTGCAGCATCAGACCCAGAACAAACACAGACACTTTGCAAACTCTGTTTAAAGGCTGTTGCAACCAAAGGTAGCAGAACCACTAACTTATTTCAGCACCTCAAACAGAGGCATGCAGCCGAGTGGGAGGAATGTCGCTCTCTACGAGATGCACC